>CM032493.1:7150538-7346006 GCA_019059595.1 Marasmia exigua | reverse complement strand
AACTCATAAAAATTATGATTATTTTTACATCAATCAAACTTACACGAAAATGCCAAAACAACTTGTACGGGACAATTCTAATCTCGTTATTCTATTAAACAAGATGACATTAATTTGAAGCATGTTTATGAAGAACATGTTGGATCAGACATGTCATGGTCCCAATTCCGTGAGATGTGCTCAACCGTTTGGAATAAACCATTCAGCTATCTTGTTATTAATAAGGATTGTGGCAAAAATAACGGATGTTACCGATTGGCTTTTGATACCTACCCATAGTGATAGAGGAACATACATAAAAGACGGTTGTGTTATCTATTAATGAGACTGGCATTCATGGTTTGAAACCGAGCGGAATACTTCGAAATGGAGAAAAATCTTAAAGAACAAATAGTGAAATCAGCAGCAGCTGTTAAAAGAAAAGTTGCCATGATAAAAGATATTGAAAATACAAACAATAAAACATTAGAAACAATATTAAAACCAATTGTTGATCCTCTAACATTGTTGACATAAAAAAAATATGACCCTCCTCTTAAGGAAAAAAGTAAAAGTAAAAGAACACTGAACCAGTGATGAAAAAAATTAAAAATTACAATAATCAGTCATTTGAAGACGAAAACCAGTCATTATTTGTCTCTGATGAAGATTATAATGAATCTGTTAGTGAGGAAGATGAAGATGATGAACAAGAGCAATACAATTACAATAAAACCCTTGTTGTGTCACCGTCCGAAGACCATAACATTAGCGAAGGATCATTCAAATCTCTACAGTCCTCGCCAAGTCTTAAAAATCAATCACTGTTTTGGTCAACATCGTCTGAAGTAATGAAAGGAAAGAAAGAGTCAGAAAGGAAAAAAATACTTTATATAAGTGTACCTAGTTTTACATTTTATTTTGATAATATTTAAAATAAACATTAATAAGAATTTTTAACAATTATTTCATTATACTAACTATACAATGTCACCACATAGTTTCTTTGATATTTTCCGAACTAAAACGTGTATAAGGTCCAAAATTTCATCAACAGAATCTAGTACCACGTACTGGACGTTGATTTCCACGTCTTGATCGTCTTCCTCAGAAGTGTTCATCGATGCGAGGTCATTCCTGAATTTTAATTTGGATTAATTTTAATCTGCGCTTCTCTTTGCATAGGACGAACGACTTAGAAACGTTCGTTTTCTTCTTTGCAAGGCTGAGTTTTTTTGGTTGCTTCTTCGGTCGGCGTTCCAAGAGTTCTTGATATTGTTGTGTGAAGTTTTCCAGTGGGTCCTGGGCGTACTGACTGAACATAATGTCAGAAGAATTATCCATTTTCTGTAACAAATAAAAAGTAAATTTAGAAAAAACCTTGTTTAAAATGAAGTTCTTAATTATTAAAATCGAAATCAAGAAATAATTATACTTACAATCGATGTAGGTAAAGTACGATCTACAGCAGGACCGCGAACCAAATGACGTTATTTGATGTAAAGCTGCGTAATACAAAACCGCTAAGTTTGCATTTCAGCATGTTTGATGGATTGCACAAACTGCAAATGTGTAAATATTTCTTGTACAAATTTACTACACGTGGAGCATCTAATTACTTTATAGGTAAATTTGTCACGTGTACCTACAGTATTTTACTTAATCATGTCGCAACAAGTTCTCATGTGAGGTGACTTACTAAATTGTGTTAAAAAATTTAACACTGTTTCCCCTTCAATCTAGTTACCTACATAAATAAAATAATTATAATATGAGATGTGGAAAAGAAAATGAAAAGAGGTATTCTGTTTAGCAAATTTATTTCTCAAAAAAAAATAATAGGTTTTACACAATGTACCTACGTATGACACTTAAAGGTAGCCATTACATTATTTATAAAACTATCAATTTAATTTACAGACGGCGTCAAGTTAAGTTACCCCCCGCAGTGCTAAACTAGCACTTGTGTCTTGGATATAAGGACGGTCCAAAATCCAACAAAGGTAACTCCACGTGACGTCCTGTGTACATAGCATTAGTCTATTTACATTAAGACTTAAAGTTAAACAGTATATTATAATGTCCCCAGGATACAGTGCAAATATTATCTTTTGTAATGAATCGTTTATCGTCTTTTCTTGATAAAGCAACTTTGTTTTGTTCTGTTGTAAAAAAATCATGTTTTATCGATCTAAAAAAACGTTTCTACCTCTTATCTCATCACCCGTTGACAATACATTAACATAATCAGAAAACCGTAGTTTTTTGGTAACATTTTTTTTAACTCCTTTTGCTTTTTTTATCTCACTATTGCTCGTTTTAATGCTGTAAAGTTTAGAGCGTAATCCGACAAATTCTAACAAAATGTTGCTTCCTAACTCGTCTTTAAACAAACCGGGAACTTTTTTGTTTTTAGGAATGATATCAAAACGATTATCTTTTTTGTTGCTTGTATCAAAGTAAGATAAAAAGTATTGTTTCAAGTCTGAGTAAAAATCATTCGTCTGTATTGAATACAAAAGACTATCGGTATCAGTATAGCACAAAGACAGATTGTGTTGGTAGTGCCTTTTCATGACCGAATAATGAAAATCGT
The DNA here is from genome assembly GCA_019059595.1 of Marasmia exigua. NCBI lineage: Eukaryota > Metazoa > Arthropoda > Insecta > Lepidoptera > Crambidae > Marasmia > Marasmia exigua. The sequence goes on along the minus strand of CM032493.1, from coordinate 7,343,431 downwards.
ACATATGATTTTTGGAAAGTTCTAAGACTGTAAATCCTATGTATATAGGTTTGTTTAAAACTACTTTTTCTCCTTTTAGTTGAACAGCCACCAAGTTTCCATCAAATATTGATGCACTATGAAAGTTAGGACGAGATATGAGCTGTTCTGCCGAATGAAATTTATTGGTTTTATTTCGCTCATCTCTCCACTTTGTGACTAACTTTACGTCTACTCTACGCTCAGTATCTTCGAGAGTTTTTCCGAATATGCTATTGTTCAATAATTTAAAAAAATCTTGTTCAAACGCGGAGTCGGTGCTTTGACGCAAATGTGTATTTAAATCGATGTATTCTTTTAAATAAGGGCTTTGTTTGAATGATATTCCTTTTTGGATTTTTTTGAGGTGTAATCCATGTTGTAGACAGGTTTTTAAATAAGCATAATGGATGACATAGTTATATTTATGAAATAGATTAGGAATAAATTTTATATTTTTTGCACTTGGAGGTGTATAATTTTGTTTTGCGCAAAATGGAAGATCGTTATGTAGGTCATGCAAATTCTCTGGGTAATATAAGTCAACTTCAAAAATATAACCATAATAATCAGTGTCATTGGGAATGTTAGTGATATCAAGTTATTCACATTCCCTACTACTCAGTAATTTAAAATCTGCGTATGGCAGAAAACTACACATTGCAAAACCATACAGATTATTACAATCCATATAAATTAAAAAATTGTTTGGTAGCGAGGGGTCGTAGTCAGGCTGATATTGGTTATTTGATTTAGCATATCTTTTAGAACACAGACAGATACCCCCACGAATTCCCTTTTGTATCATTCTAATCATTTCTAAATCTGAAAGCAAGTCCAATTTTACTTTTGTCTTTAGTAACATAGCATCGAAGCTGAGACTTGGCGCAGTGAGATAAAAAGCAGGATCTAAGTTGTAGTTAACTTTACATGTTTTACGAAACTTTTCAAATATATCACTTAATATCAATACATCGCTCTTTACATATAGATCAGTATACTGTCCTAAGTTCTTTATATAAAAAATTTCCACACCTTTTTTGCATGTTCGTAATCAGACTGACTTATAGTTTCATTAGAGAGATTATTATGAAACTTGTCTATGGAAGGTAAGTTCTCCTCTTCATATATCTTCCAGTTTGATATGTAATCATATGGGTACACTCCCTTTCTACTTAAAAACAATAATTTATTTTCATTGTTACAATAGGCACGTAAATGTGTAAAGTCAGTTTGTTGTAGATTTTTAGCTAATTGTTCGATACTTGTCCCTAAAAATTTGAAGGAATCAACAAACCGCACTGCAATAAAATTATTAGTTGAAAATTGAATAAACTTGGTGAAGGATATGTAATTCTCTTTGTTTTTGGGAATAACTTTAATTTCACCCGGAAAACTACTTAGTTCACGAATGAATAAATGGCAGTCGTAACCCGATAAATTATGAAAGAATACTGGTATAAACGAAGGTATTTTAAACTGAATATTGCAGTAAGAGTGACAGGCACCACGATATTTTCCTGTGAAGTGACAGTGGTCCCGCACTTTATCTCCTATCAGCAAATTAGCGCATAAATAACAGTACTCTGCCTTTTCAAAACTAGATCGTTCTTCATCGCTATAAATTATTGGAACCGGATTTTCAGATGCTGATTTAATAACACTATAAATACGCTTCACATCTTTTTCCAATTGATTTACGAACTGTGACGCAGAATCAGTCCCTCGATAGGTCACTAATCGGTTAAGTGAATTATCATAATTACAAACAATGTAATAAGCAAACGCCGCCGGTAGATGTTTTTGTGTTTTAATGTATGCGCGCCTTTGCTCTCATTACATGGCTGCAAAATTGACTCAAAATCAGCGTAAAAACCGAACGGAACATTTTGCATTCATTGATAATTTTTGAATTGCTTTTTCCTGCCTATTTCTGGTAATAACGTAACAACACCCCCACAAATATGTTTATCATGATCTTTTTTTGATTTAAAAAACAATAAACATTCATCACAAAAGTGCAACTTTCCATGGTGCTTTGTAATCTGACTTCGAACTAATCTCGTTAAATCTTTTATTAGACAATAATGTGATTTCATACCATTTTCCAACAGAAGCATATTGATGTGATTTTTCTTTTTTAATAATGTCTTATACAATGGCCCAACAATGTTTTGTTTGTAGTCTAAGCCAAAAACATTTACGCGAATGTCATGATTATTTTTCTCAAATGTTTTAATGTCTTTAAATGAAACTGGAAAATGCATGTTATCAAGATTCAAAACATCGCTATAGTGTGGATATGATTGTACTCGACTGGCGTTTTTAACCTTTGGGTATAAAGCACTCAAAACTGTCCAAGCAAAACAATATTCATCTTCGTTTCTGATATTCAAGCAAGCCTTTTTTGATTTAATTTTTTTTGGCAATTCTAAATAGCTAGATCCTCTGAGCGATGAATATTTGTTTATATTAGATTCGAGATAAAGTATATCTAAAAGAAACCACCCGCTCCCCTTTTCTTGAAATCTATCTTTTTACATAATAATCCTGAAATATTATCTAATAAGATGTCAAAAGAATAGTTCGAAAGTATGGGAATATTTTCCGTAGCAAATGATTTTATTTCCATTGTATCGTCTTTAGGTAAAATAACTTTAACAAATAATTCAAAGTTCACCTTTATATTAATATGAGACGCGATAGCCAAATCAAGCACTTTCCGTAACTTAGACGAAATACAATGCATGAAGTGAGTAGGTGAAGTAATCGCCAACTTCTCACCGCTGGAAGTGAATTCACAGTCGGGGGTTATTCGATAGGATACTATACGACCTCTATAAGCTGAATTAACAGTCTCAATTCCATCATCATAATTAATTAATGTATTATTTTTGTAGGCAAGGCTTCGCAAGTGTCCCGGAAATTCTTTTTTAATTATAGATGCTTGACATAACTGAACAAAAAATTGTTCTCAATGTAGCCATTGTGCTTGTTACTAAGTTACATTAACTACCTACCTGATTATGTGAGCAACTTGCTAAACAGAAAAAAAATTGTTAACAAAAATTTTTTATTCCACTAACTTAAATTTATTAATCGAAGTAGGTTATATTTGTTCGTTCTAATTTACTTTCTCATTCGCGTCCGCTCATTCGTGAATTAGAGCGAACAATCACTTTTGGTGAATTAGAATCCTAAACCAGTATTTGGTCGAACGCAACCTTTACTATGTATTATTTGCTCATTCGTAGATCATAGATATAAAACTGTTTATTTAAAATAGTAGCGTTGAAGCTTTAGCTCATTCAATTGTGACTAATGCAACACTGCAGCCACGTCAAATATAAAATAAAGAAGTTTGTCAAACAAAAAGAATCACTTAAATTAGAATGCATCTGTCATGTGTCATCTAACGAGCCGAAACGGCATGGAAATTTGCTACCGAACACAATACGTTCCGTTGTTTGTGGTCCGTCAAATAGTGGAAAAACTAATTTAGTGATAAGTTTATTATTACATAAAAATGGACCAAGATTCCGTAACCTTTATGTGTATTCAAAATCTCAGTATCAACCGAAATATTTATATCTTGAAAAGGTCTTGGATATGGTGCCTGGAACATCGTTTAGTAAATACAATCATAATGGCGAAATTTTGAGTCCACATGATGCTTTGACTGATTCTATTATAACATAAGAGATTATTTCCCCATGGGACGCCATAAAAATATAGACTGTTTTTACATCAATCAAACTTACACGAAAATTCCTAAACAACTTGTAAGAGACAATTCTAATCTCATCATTCTTTTTATGCAAGATGACATCAACTTGAAGCACGTTTATGAGGAGCATGTGGGGTCTGACATGTCATGGACCCAATTCCGTGAGATGTGCTCTGCCGTTTGGAATAAACCATTTAGCTATCTTGTTATCAATAAGGATTGTGATAAAAATAACGGATGTTACAGATCGACTTTCGATACATTCATAGTGGTCGATGAACAATGAACGTACATAAAGGACTGCAGTGTTGGTTGATCAATCACTTTTATTCATGATTTGGAACTAAGCGGAATACTTTACAATGGAGAAAAATCTTAAAGAAAAAATTGTAAAATCAGCAGCAGCTGTTAAAAGAAAAGTTGAAATGTTAAAAGATGTTGAAAAAACAAACAATAAAATATTAGAAACAATATTTAAACCTATTGTTGATCCACTGACATTGCTCGCAAATAAAAAAACCGGCCAAGTGCGAGTCGGACTCGCGCACCGAGGGTTCCGTACAAACCTGCAAGGGCAATTAGATCTAAGTATTTGATATGAATTTCAACTTGATAGCTCTACGCGTTCATGAGGAAAAAAGTAATAAGTTTATATTTATTAAAAAATATATATTTTGTAATGTAACTAAAAATTTAAGGTTTTCGGAATTTTTCCTTTATGTGTGCTATAAAACGTTGCTTCATGCCAAATTTCAAGATTCTAGGTCGACTGGAAGTACCCTTTAGGTTTTGGTTCCCTTGCGAGTACTTGCGAGTTTCAAAATATGCAGCTTAAATTGCTGTTTCTTTTGATTGCGTCGACATAGAAGTTTGATTTTGTTACAGCTTAAAGGTATTATAGACCTGAGTATTTAGTATGAATTTTAATTTAATACCTCTACGCGTTTATGAGGAAATGGGTAGTAAGTTTAAAATTATTAAAAAAATATATATTATGTGATGTAACTAAAAATTTATGGTTTTCGTAATTTTTCCTTTATCTATGCTATAAGACGTTGCTTCATACCAAATTTCAAGATTCTGAGTTTACGGGAAGCACCCTGTAGGTTTTGATTCCCTTGCAAGTGTCGAAAATTTGCGGCATAAACGGCTGTATCTTTTGATTGCGTTGGCTTAGAAGTTTGATTTTTCCACAGCTTTAAGGGACAGTAGACTTGAGTAATTGATATAAATTTCAGCTTCATACCTCCACGCGTTCGTGAGAAAAAGGGTCTTGACAGACGGACGGACGGACGGACAACAAAGTGATCCTATAAGGGTTCCGTTTTTTCCTTTTGAGGTACGGAACCCTAAAAATGATACTCCTAATAAGGAAGAAGAGGTCTTAGAACCAGTGATAAAAAAAAAAATACAATTACCAGTCTTCTGACGATGAAAGCCAGTCAGCTTATGATGAAGATTACAATGAATCTGTCAGTGAAGATGAAGAGGAGGAAGATAGAGATGAAAATCAAAAGCAACAAATGGACTACAATAAAACACTCGTTGTTTCACCGTTTGAAGCCCACAACGTAAGCGAGGGGTCTTTTAAATCTCTTCAGTCATCGCCTAGTCTCAAAAACCAATCCATGTCATGGTCAACATCTTCTGAAGTAATGAAAGATGTACCTTTTGGTGTCAGAAATGAACGCGGTAAATTATTGGTAGAAAAAACACGCTTTTATGATGATGGTTGTACCCTGAAAATAGGAACACTAACTTTTAAAAAAACTGATGGCTTACAAGAACTCTTGTATAAAAAAAAAACCGAATTTAGATGTAGTGACAGACGATGATTTACAAAATTATAAGTTACTACTAATAGAAACAAATGCACACCATCGAAATTGTAATCCTTTCAAATTGTAAACCAATAAATAGCAACAAGGGATTTAAATATATAAATATAATTAAACCATTATTTAAATTCTCTCGAATCCCTACTACAAGTGTAGAGAGTATTTCTCAAGGAAAAGGCATTTCAGTTTTAAAGACAGTCAAAAAAGATACTGATTTAGTTTACTGGGATGATCCAAACGAGTTAGTAGAACGGTTAAAGTTACTACTTGCATCTTGGACAGCGGGCAATACTGGTGTAAATAATGAAATCATTTCAATAATTTCGGAACTGCATGAAGCTGGTATCATAAATGTAGAACTTATAAAGAACACACAAGGTGAATTTAGCAGTATTCTTAAGGTAGTCAACAAATCAAGACAGCAATGAATGTAGACAAGTTTGGCCATCATGTCCACAAGCGTTTACGATTAACAGAATATATTGAAAACTTCAATGATACATTGGTTAAATCTGATACTGGACATTACGATTTAAAAAAATCTAAATTAAAAGGGTTATCATGTCCAACCGAAGACGACGAAGCAGTAAGCAAAGCATATTTGGATAAAACGGTTCAAGAATTAAGAAATGAAATTCAAAAAGTGAAGCTGGAACTAAAATCTTATTTGAAGAACTTGGAAACACATACATCGGAACATTTAAATAAATCATTTTACTTAAAGTCAGAAATAGACAATCTAATTCAAGTAAAAATAAACAAAAATGAGCAAAAAGGACATAATTGACGAACTCCACAAAGCAGCCAGAAGGAACTTCGCTCGTCGTTGCACAGTGATAAAAGGAATTGATGATCTATGGCAAGCTGACCTTATAGATTTACAAAAATATTCACAGTTTAATAAGGGGCATAAGTACATATTAGTAGTGATAGATACTTTGTCGAAATATGTATGGACGAGTCCCATAAAATCTAAAGATAAAAAATGTGTTACCAGTGCAATGCAACAGATATTTAAAAAATCATCTAGAAAACCTAAACATTTACAAACAGATTTGGGCAAAGAGTTTTATAATGATATGTTTAGTCAACTGTTAAAAAAATATAATGTAAATCATTATTCTACGTACTCCGTGAAAAAAGCCGCCATTGTTGAGCGAGTAATACGCACGTTAAAATTACACATCTTTAAACTTTTCAGTTTATACGGCTGCTATCGATGGCTGGGTAAATTATTAAATACTGTAGTAGAAAACTATAACAGCACTACTCACCGTACAACAAAATTTAAGCCTCATGATATTGATAAGAAAAATGAAACGGTTGTAATGAGTAATATTAGCAAAGCTTATAGATATCGAACACACTTAAAACCAAAGTTTCAATTAGGTGATCGTGTACGTATAAGTAAATATAAAGGAGATTTTTACAAAGGCTATACCCCCAACTGGTCAAAGGAAATATTTACAGTAGTAAAAGTAAATAATACGAATCCACCAACATATCATTTGGAAGATAAGCATAAGCAAATAATATTAGGGACTTTTTATGAGTATGAATTGCAAAAAACTAAATTTCCTGATATTTACCTTATTGAAAAGGTTATCAAAAGAAAAGGTTACAAATACTTTGTGAAATGGTTAGGTCTCAGCAACGAAGAAAACAGTTGGATAAACAAAAACGAGATAGTTTTGTAATATAAGTATACATTAAATTAAATCTGTTCATTCTTGAAATATCAATGAAGGAGGGAAGTGGTATTATTGACAGTGTAATAAACAATTTACCGTTTGAGCTACATTTACCTGGTTATCAATTTTGTGGTCCTGGAACTAAGCTACACAAACGTTTAAAAAGGGGTGATAGTGGTATAAATGAGCCAAATCTGGGAGGGCCTGGAGAGAGGTGTCGGCGGCTATATGCCGGCATCCTCCGCTCCATGGCCCTCTACGGGGCCCCGATTTGGGCGGAGGCCCTGAGCAGGAGGGGCAATGGGGCCCTCCTAAGGAGGCCGCAAAGGGCCTTTGCCCAGCGGGTCGCGAGAGCCTACCGAACGGTAGGCTTCTCCGCGGCCTGCGCACTCGCCTCCACCCCACCATGGGAGTTGGAGGCTGGAGTGCTGGCCGCCGTCTACGAGTGGACGGCGGCCAAGCGAGCGGCTGGCGATCCCTTCTGCCCCCGAGAAAGGGAGGCGGAGGAGGAGGAAGAAAAGAGGATCGCCAGCAAATGACGGATGCATGGACGGCCTCTCTCCAAGTGGAGAGGTACGGCCGTCCCACGCTCGCGGCGCTCGCCCCGGTCTTGGACCGGTGGCTCGAGCGCCCCCACGGGTTTTTGTCCTTCCGGACGGTGCAGGTACTTACCGGGCATGGTTGCTTCGGTAACTACCTGCACCGAATTCAACGGGAGGACACTCCTATGTGCGACCAGTGCGGCGCTGCGGAGGACTCGGCGCACCACACTTTGGTGGTGTGCCCGTCCTTCGACCAACAGCGGTCCGCGCTGGTCGCGGAGGTCGGACATGACCTCTCGTTGTCCAGCATAGTTGTAGCTATGCTGGATAGGGAGAGTGCATGGTCGGCCTTCGCCCACTTCTGTGAGGAAGTGGTGGCGCAGAAGGAGGCGGCGGAGCGGGAGCGCGAGTCTAACCCCCTCGCAGGCCCGCTTCGAGCAAGGAGAGGACGAGTTCGGCGGAGAACTCTTCGTCCTCTCCGTGGAGGTGGCCAGCCGGCAACAGGGACGGGGGTCCCTGTGCCGGCACTGCCATTGGCACCTCCACCGCTCGTTGGGGACGGCTCAGCTCTTCCGGCTGTCCCCAACCCCCCTCCTTTTAAAAGATTTTAAAGAGGTTTAAAAGAGTTTAAAGATATTGCTCCCTTGTTCGTTGTTGACTGTTCTCGTCAACACGAAACCTTAAAGGGGTCAATCGACGTACGGGTTGAAATAGAAGCCGATGCAGAAATACCTGATCAGACCGCTGCTTATTATTTGATACTGAACGACTGCATATTTGAATACAAACCTTTGAGTAATATTGTTAAGAAACTATCATGAACAGTCAAACAATATTTGTAGATCTTCAAGGCTATAAAGATTGCAAAAATAATTTTATTGTAAAAGAACTAGCTATAGCTACTGAAGAACATACTCATGTTTTTTTAATAAAACCTCCTTACCCGCTTACTGCGCTAACTGAAGAAGAGAGGAAACAAGTCTTCTGGGTTGAAAAAAATAGAGGTTATCGGTGGAGTGAAGGATATATTGATTACAGAGAATTTCGAAGAATTATTAAACCCTATTTAAATGACAGAAAGATTATAGTAAAGGGTGAGGAAAAGATAAAATGGATCTATGATTTATGTGGTCATAATAATATTACCGATATAAGTTATTTAGGTGTACCTAATTTAGCTACTCTCTGTAATAATTATTGTAAAAATGGGTTAATTTATGATTGTTTCACACATAAGAGAATTTGTGCATTAAAAAACGTTTTATGTATACGAAAATGGTGTGTTGATAATAAGGCAAGTCTATAGTTTTAAAATAAAAAATGTTCTGAAATATTTTGTTTTACTTATACCCTAACCCAAGGTTTTTATTAGAAGATAAACAGGAGGACGTAAAAAAACAATTATTTCTCACACACAAACATTTATTTTAAATATCTTTATTTGACAATTAACACTTGAATACCTTAAATTTCTACTAACTATAAATTAAAGAACACAATGATAACTACAAATATTCACTACACAGAGTTTTTGATATGTTTCTTATTAATGTCTCTGTCATGTCCGATATTTCATCCACTGGCTCTGTGACAACGTATTGCGCGCTGAGCAGCACGTCCACGTTTTCTTCACTTTGGTGAGCATCCTGCAACATCGAACAAGAAGGCTCACTTGTAAGGTCGCATATTCTTATTTGTATCAGTCTTAAGCCTTTAGCTCGTTCCTTGTTAATGACGTAGGATTTGACACATCTTGTCTTCTTTTTCACTTGTTCAGTCTTTTTCCTTAGCCTTTTCTCCCGCAATCTTTGAGTTGTTTGAGGCTTGTCCAGTATATCCTGACAAGCCTGTGTTAATCCTTCCCATGGATCATACTGGAACTGTGATAACATAATAGGCGTGTCATCGGAGTTCTCCAACGGATCTTGAGCACACTGAGATAAAAGTATATCAGAGCGGTCTGCCATTATCTGTGAAAATAAATACATCGTGTCGTGTTAAAATATTAATTTATTTTGTTCAAGTAGAAATTCTGTTAATATCCATATAAATAGAAGAATAAATATTGAAACTTACCAAGTTATTATTCACGCTGTGTCTCCGAACGAAGAGGTTTGAATAATGACTCAAATGCAAGGTTTACATAGTGTTGACTTGGTGGGCTAATTGAAGAGTCAGCAAGTAAGCGAAACAAGTTTGTGCCTGTTTTATGTAATGTATTAAATAAACGCCTAGATTTATCAAATCGCACCTCCCCTAAAATAATGTCATAAGACAAGAAATAAGTAAAAACCTGTTTTTAATCTGTAAAATAAATAAGTAGCGTTCTATACCTAAATTATTGATGTTGAAGTTTGTGACAGTGTTTTAGAGGAAGTGCAAATTATATGACCTAAAATAAATATTTTTTTACCTCGCAAATGTTGCGAAACTATTAACTGTATATTTTCATAGCTTGCAATAAAACAACAAATTGTAGGTAGTTTAAAATTTATTAAAACTTATTTCATAAATACATACTTACAGTAAACATAGTAAAATATAAAAAATTAAATTTACGATATACTTATAGGTAATAAAAGATAATATTTTCTTAATCTAATATAAGAATTATTTCAACCCAGACTATTTAATGTCATCCATCCATACTAATATTATAAATGCGAAAGTAACTCTGTCTGTCTGTCTGTCTGTCTGTCTGCTACTCTTTCACGCCAAAACTACTCAACGGATTTAAATGAAATTTGGTATACAGATAATCTAGACCCTGAGAAAGGACATAGGCTACTTTTTATTGCGAAAAGGGGGTTGAAAGGGGGGTAAAAAGTTACTTTTCCACGCGGACGGAGTCGCGGGCGGCCGCTAGTAATTTTATAAGTCTAAGACTAACTATCAAAAATTACAAAACACGTTATTAATAGTTATAGAATACAGGTAGCCACTTAATTAAAAAAAATTAAAAGAAGCTCGAGTTATGACCCCAAGCCAATGTACTTATATTATTCTTTAATATAATACGTTTGTCATCGTTAGATGATAAAGCTACTTTATTAACCGATTGAGTAAATATTTCATGCTTTAACAATTTAAACACTACATTCGTTTTTCTCATAATCTTGTTGTGCAATAGGACATTACTGTAATCTTTAAAATGTAACTGTTTAACAGCTGGTTTTTTTACTCCCTTAGCTTTTTTTATTTCTGTATTTTCAGTTTTAATGCAATATAATTTTGATCTTAAACCGACAAATTCAGTTATAAGTTTTCCACCTAACTCTTCTTTAAAGAACCCAGGTACTTTTTTATTTTGCCGTTTTATGTTATACAAATTATTTTCATCATAATTACTTGTGTCAAAATAAGAATCAAATTGGCATTTCAAATCCCTATACACATCCTTGGTGTGTATGGAGTACAAAAAGCTATCCGTATCTGTGTAACAAAGTTTTAAATTGTCACCATAAAATGGTTCCATTAAGGAATAATGGAATGTATACATATGGGTTTTGGAAATTTCTAAAACCGTAAATCCTATGTAAATTGGTTTATCCAGTAATATCGATTCCGGTTTCATTTGCACTGCAACAAAATTTTCAGAAAACACGGTTGAGCTGTGATAATTGGGTCTTGCTATTAATTGCTGAGCCGAGAACTGTTTTTTTGTTTTATTTCTAGTATCAACCCATTGGTTTACCAATTTTACATCCAGTCGTTTTTCCGGATCTTCCAAAGTTTTGCCAAAAATGCTGTTATTTAGAAGTTTAAAAAAATCTTGTTCAAATACAGACGTTGCTTTTGTCGCAAGTCGGTATTAAGATCAATGTATTGCTTTAAGTAAGGGCTTTGTTTGAATTTTATTACTCTGTGGATGTTCTTTAATTTCAAACCATGAGTAAGGCATGCTTTTAAATGCACATAGTGAATAAAATAGTTAAATTTATCGTATAAATTCGGTATTAATTTAGATGTTTTAGAGCCGGGTGGAGCAAATTTTTGAGGACAAAAAGGGAGCTCATTGTGTAAATCATGCAATTTTTCTGGATATTCTAAATCTATTTCTAAAATATAACCCTCTTCTGCATCGTCAGGTGTGTTTAATATTTCGTTGGCATTAAATTCTAATGCATTCAATAAGCGAAAATCAGAATGAGGTAAATAGGAGCACATTGCATATCCGTATAAATTGTTACAATCTATGTAAAATAAGTAATTGTCTGGAGAGGATGGATCGTAATCAGGCAAGTATTTATTATTTGCCTTGGCATATCTAGTTGAAACCTGGCAAACTCCACCGCGGATACCCTTTTGAATTAACCGAATTATTTCCAAGTCTTCAATTAATTCAAGTTTAACTTTTGTAAAAACAAGAGAAGCGTTGCACAGCGGCAGCACTCCCTTTCGCTGAAAGTGCACCTCACTAACATCCGAGGCCTGCACTCAAATCTCGCTTCAGTCCACTACCATCTTGAGACTGACAAGCCAGCACTCTTGTTTCTTACGGAGACGCAGATAGGGTGTCCGTCCGACGTAGCGTACTTAGATTATCCCGGCTACAACCTAGAGCATAGATTTAAGGTTAAGGCTGGTGTGTGCGTCTACGTTCGGGATGACATCTGCTGTCTGCGCCTCCGTAATCTTGAAGACCCCCGCTTTTCCGTGATTTGGTTACTGGTGGATACTGGCATCGAGAAAATTCTTTATGCCGGTGTTTACCGGTCACATGGCGGAGACGTGGAGACAACCAGGCTCACAGAGTACTTGGGTGAGGCGGCGGACGCCGCTCAACAGAAATACCCGACGGCCCAACTCGTTCTTCTGGGAGACTTTAATGCTGTCCACCAGGAATGGCTGTTCCCCCACGAACGCACCGATCATGCTGGGAGAGAGACACGAAAGCTTGCGTTAGCGTTGAATCTCACCCAGCTGGTTCAAAAGGCGACTCGGGTTCCTGATGTTGACGGCCACACCGCTAATTGCTTGGACCTTCTGCTGACTACTGATCCAGACAGTTATTCAGTGTCGGTTTTACCGCCTCTTGGCAGTTCCGACCACTGTTTGGTGAAATCTGTATCTGTCTATTTCCCGCTCGATCGCTGTCCTAGTGGCACCCGGCGGGTATGGCGATACAAGTCAGCGGATTGGGATGAGATGCGATCGTTCTTTGCATCTTACCCTTGGTGGCCGATATGCTTTTCTTCTGGAGACCCTTCAGCTTGTGCGGAAGCCGTGACGCAAGTGTTGCGTCAGGGAATGGAATATTTTATTCCGTTCCGTGACGTAGCCGGATCTGGCAAAGCTCAACCCTGGTTCAACGCATTGTGCAGTAAGGCCGAAACGGCGAAGCACAAAGCTTACCTAGCCTGGGTTGATGCTCGTAACCGCAAAGCAAAGGATGTCTCCGAAAAGAAAAAAGCATTCAACAAGGCTGCTAAGTCCAGTAAGAAAGCAATACGGAAGGCTAGATTTGACCACATAAGACGGATTGGGACCAAACTTGCTTCGTACCCTGCGGGTAGTAAAGCTTTTTGGTCTCTGGCTAAGGCGGTCGAATCGAACTTCTGCCGTCCCTCACTCCCACCACTGTTGAAACCTGATGGCTCACTTGCACATACCGCCAAAGAGAAAGCTGATTTATTCGCTACTCAATTTGCGGAGGCTTCGCGTCTGGATTCCGCCAGTGTACCACCTCCTAGTCTGCCGGATTGTGGGTGTTCCATGCCCGAAATACACATTCGCCAGACTGAGGTCCTGAAAACCCTGCGGAATCTAGACGTGAATAAAGCAAGTGGACCAGATGAGATTCCGGCGATAGTACTCAAAACCTGTGCGCCTGAGCTGGCTCCTGTACTTACGCGCCTCTTTCGCCTTTCCATGTCGTCTGGTATAGTACCAAATTCATGGAAGCTTGCCAACGTGCAGCCCGTGCCTAAAAAAGGCAGTCGTGCCGACCCTACTAACTACAGGCCAATTTCGGTTACCTCCATACTCTGCAAGACTATGGAGCGTGTACTGAACAATAGGCTTTTGGCATACCTAGAATCGAACGACCTCCTCAGCGACCGACAATATGGCTTTCGCCGGAATCGGTCTACTGGGGATCTTCTAGCGTATGCCACTTACATCTGGGGCCAGGCCATTGAGAATCACGGGGAGGCTCTTGCAGTATCCCTTGATATCTCAAAGGCCTTCGACAGGGTCTGGCATGATAGCCTTACTGGTAAGCTTTCCGCGTATGGACTTCCCGCTGGCTTATGCACTTGGATTTCTGATTTCCTGAGGGGTAGGTCCTTAAGAGTGGTCACTGATGGCTGCTCTTCTGACCAACTGGCGATTAATGCTGGAGTCCCTCAGGGGTCTGTACTTTCTGCAACTCTCTTCTTGCTGCACATAAACGACCTGCTAAAACCCGGCATCTATGGGTATGCGGACGACAGCACAGTTGTAGAGAGTTACAATTCCAGTGCACGTGCCAAGCCGGCGGACATCCAGAGACATAGAGAGGCGATGGTCGAGCGCATGAACGAGACCTTGAAGGCGGTCTTCGACTGGGGAAATGCCAACCGAGTTTCGTTCAATGCAGCTAAGACCCAGGCGTGTTTGTTCTCTGCTAAACGGAGTCAATTCCAACTGACTCCCACTTTCCAGAATGTGTCCGTACCGATTACTAGCCGTCTTGAGCTTCTTGGCATGTCCCTCACCCCTTCCCTCAACTTTGGCACGTACATCGAGTCCAAAGCTCAACTTGCCTCAAAAAAGCTCGGTATTCTGGCTAAAGTGAGGCAGTACTTTACGCCAGGACAGCTGCTTAACTTATATCAAGCGCAAGTCCGAGCCTGCATGGAGTACTGTTCTCATCTTTGGGATGGCTCAGCCAAATACCAGCTTGAGGCGTTAGAGAGTATTGAGAGAAGGGCCAAGAAGCTAATTGGCGACGACGAGCTTGTGTGTAAGAGGCTACAAAGCCTTGAACACCGACGCAGGGTAGCAAGCTTATCGGTCTTCTACCGGATACATTTTGGAGAGTGCGCCACGGAACTGTACAATGCCATTGGAGCATCTCCGTTCTTCCACTACTCCACCAGGCAGACCCTCAATCGACACCGGTACATGGTAGAAATACCAAAAGTCCGCACAAAGAGGTTTGAATCCTGTTTTCTTATTCGTACTGCGAAACAGTGGAATCAGTTGCCTGAGGAGGTGTTCCCTAGTGGCTACAATTTGGGGGTTTTCAAAGCGCGAGTGAATAGGTATCTTCTAGGTAATCGTGCTACATCTTAGACCATATTATCACTTACCATCAGGTGAAATATGGTCAAACGCTTACCTATCTACAGTAAAAAAAAAAAAAAAAAAGTAGCATAGCATCAAAACTTAAACTCGGTGCCGTAAGATAAAACGAAGGGTCTAAATTATAATTAGTTTTACAAGTATACCGAAACTTTTCAAATACG
The DNA here is from genome assembly GCA_019059595.1 of Marasmia exigua. Classification (NCBI taxonomy): domain Eukaryota; kingdom Metazoa; phylum Arthropoda; class Insecta; order Lepidoptera; family Crambidae; genus Marasmia; species Marasmia exigua. The sequence goes on along the minus strand of CM032493.1, from coordinate 7,328,164 downwards.
TCAGCCAGTAAAAGCACGTCTGATTTTAAATAAATTTTGTATATTCTCCTAGATTTTTTAAATCAAATAATTCCCAAACGCGTTCGGCATGTTTATAGTCAGATTCTGGAATAGTACACTCATTCAAACTACTGTAAAAATATTGACGTGGAGGTAATTGTTTTTCTTTATACGTTTCCTAGTTATTCATGTATTCATAAGGGTATACCCCTTTGCGTCTTAATAAATCAAACTGATTTTTATCAGAAAATAAATGAGATAAATGTTTACAGTCCTGTGTGTTTAAATTAGATACCAGTTTTTCAAGACTTGTCCCTAAAAATTTAAATGAGTCAACAAAACGAACTGCCATGTAATTATTATCCTCTGTTGTAAAAAACTTAGTAAACGATATATAATTTTCTTTATTTTTGGCTATAACCTTTATTGGTCCCGAAATTTCTCCCAATTGCCTTATAAAAAGATGGCTATCGTAGCCAGATAAGTTATGAAAAAATACAGGTACGAATTGCGGTAATCGATATTTGAGATTACAGTAAGAATGTGCGGGACCGCGGTACTTGCCAGTTAAGTGACAGTAGTCCCTTACTCTATCGTCAAATAACAAATGATTGCAAAGATAACATTGCTTCGATTTCGAAAATGATTCTGATTCTTCTACCGTTAACTTTTTCATTGGAACTTTGTTTGTATATAATTTTAATATATTATGTATGTCTTTCTTAAGGTTCTCAATAAATATTTCAACACAATTTTGTCCAAGATAAGAAACGTACCGATTAAGAGAACTACCATATGAACACACAACGTAATACGCAAATGCAGCCGGAATATGCTTTTGTAAAACGTTCGTAAAATTAGAAGTCGGTCCGTCTGGACTTGACTGTAATAACGATTCGAAATCCGCGTAAATAACGAACGGCATGTCTTGCATTTTTTCATAGTTTTTAAACTGTATAAGTGTACCGGGTTTTGGTAAAGCCGTAGAAACGCCACCGCATATATGAGTATTTAATTTAATTTCGGTTTTAAAGAATACCATACAATCATCACAAAAAAATATTTTTCCGTGGTTTTTTGTTATTTGTGACTGCACTAAACGACTTAAATTTCTAATCCAACAATAATGAGTTAGATTTCCCTTTTCTAAAAATAATAAATTGATATGGTTCTTTTTCTTATTTTCAGTTCGATGTAATGGTCCAACAATATTATTATTGTTTTTATTAATTCCATAAACATTGACACTTATACTTGGATTATTCTTTTCAAAAGTTTTTATGTCTGATAAATTAACAGGAAATGACATGTTCTTAATATTAAAAACGTTCTCGAAATGAGGATATGAAGAAGTTCTGTGAGCATTGTTCTTAGCAGGAAACAATGCTGCCATAATGCTCCACAAAAAACAAAACTGATCACTGTTTTGAACGTTAATGCAGGCTCGTTTTAGTTTTAAAGCTTTTGGTAAATCTATAAATCTGGATGCTTTTAAAGGGTTATATTTATTAATATTCATTTCTAAGTGTGAGTTACAAAGAAAAGACCAACCGCTATCCCTTTCTTGCATTTCGTCAATTTTAGTTGAAATAATAGCTATTGCTTTAGAGAATATTTCATTGAACACGTAGTTCTTATGTATGGTAAAGTTCTCTGTAGCAAATGATTTTAACTCAGATTTGTTAGTGTCATGTGTTCTAAGTGAAAATTTTGCTAGTTGTCGCGCTTGTATAAGTTGCTGCGCACGCGCGCGCACGCTGCGCATAAACTCGCCAGGCGTCTGACTCGGTACTCCTTCATCCCTATTGCTCAATCGATATGTAGCTATTCGACTACGGAAAGCACTACTTATTTTATCTTTACCATCTCCTAAGTCTATTGCTGAATTATTTTTATGTGTATTACTTTTAAGATGAGCTGAGAAACTGTTACTTCTAACTGATAAATCGCACACTGTGCAATATGTCATTCTTTTCGACATTCTAAAAAAATACCAACCTACTTTGAATGAAATTAAACAGACTGGGTGAAAACTAAGATATACAAAATAATTTTACTATTTTATTTTTCTTTTTATTGGCAAAAAATGTACCCTCCTCTTCGAATTCCTCTCGAGTTTGCTTGATGAATTGTCGCAGTAGGTCGAGATGTTCGGAGTCAGAATTCGTCTGATACTTGAGTGATAAGACCGCTTTCTCCCAACGATCTTTGGGGTCCACAGCTCGTATCTCGCTCGAGTTGTAGAGGCGTAACTCCACGTAGAGATCGCCAGGTAGAGAGGCGGTGCGGCGCAGGAGCCCGTCGGCCACTCGGCGCGTCAGCACGGACTGCAGGTGGTCGGGCTGGGTGCGACTGCTCTTGATCTCCGCGTCGTCGTCCATGTCGTTTCCACCCTGAGCTTCGAGGTCGTTTTTCTGCACTTGAGCTCTCTGCTGACTTGCGTTTGGAAGATGTGGACTTTTTCACCGACGATTTAGTTCTGAAAAAATATAAACACTGCATTTAGAATAAATCTTTCTTTTTTTAAAATTAATTCTGTTACTTGGAATGATGATCATTCTGCGAACATAAACTAAAAAAATATAAATAAATAAATTGAGAGACAACATCACACACACATTGTCCTAGTCCCAAACTAAGGTTTTCCTTTGTACTATGGAAACCAGAAACAACGAAGGCACCACAAATACCTAGACCCAACACAAATATCTGATTCATCAACAAACATTTCTGTTGGTGCGGGAATCGAACCCGTGACCCTTGCGTCTTAACCAGCACACAAACCATTGCGCTAAACGGGTCGTCATATAAAACTCCTACCGGAATGCAATAGCAGAATTTCTAAGTATGTCTTTGCAATAAATGCTAGCATAAATGAATTTATAGAAATTTATTTCAAACAGAAGTTACGTGCATTTTAAGTAAGTAATTAGGTACATTACAATACAAATAAATAAACTCAATCGATATAAATGTAAGTAATTAAATACTTACGGTTTATTAACTGGTTCGTCGTCAGAATCGTCCACTATTTTTTTTGCAGCTTTTTGAGGTCTCTGGTTCAACCTGAAAACAAACGATCAAATTACCATTTATTTACCTTACCTTACCTTCTAATTGTTTTTAGAATTTAAATGACACCTAGAATCGCACAATCGCACATTTTAGCCCGTTTGGTCGTATCAATTTAAATCTGTACTTCGCATAGATAGGTAGGAAAAGTAGTCAAGGTAAACTGTTCGTCTTATTCTTTTCAGAATTTAAGTGGTACCTAGAACGCTCAGCGTTTTAGCCCGTTTGGTCGTACCAATTTAAATCTGTACTTTCTAATTGCTTTCATAATTTAAGTGGTACCTAGAACGCTCAGCGTTTTAGCCCGTTTGGTCGTACCAATTAAATCTGTACTTTCTAAGTAATTCCAGAATTTAAGTGGTACCTAGAACGCTCAGTGTTTTAGCCCGTTTGGTCGTACCAATTTAAATCTGTACTTTCTAAGTAATTTCAGAATTTAAGTGGTACCTAGAATGCTCAGCGTTTTAGCCCGTTTGGTCGTACCAATTAAATCTGTACTTTCTAAGTAATTTCAGAATTTAAGTGGTACCTAGAACGCTCAGCGTTTTAGCCCGTTTGGTCGTACCAATTTAAATCTGTACTTTCTAATTGCTTTCATAATTTAAGTGGTACCTAGAACGCTCAGCGTTTTAGCCCGTTTGGTCGTACCAATTAAATTTGTACTTTCTAAGTAATTTCAGAATTTAAGTGGTACCTAGAACGCTCAGTGTTTTAGCCCGTTTGGTCGTACCAATTTAAATCTGTACTTTCTAAGTAATTTCAGAATTTAAGTGGTACCTAGAATGCTCAGCGTTTTAGCCCGTTTGGTCGTACCAATTAAATCTGTACTTTTTAAGTAATTTCAAAATTTAAGTGGTACCTAGAACGCTCAGCGTTTTAGCCCGTTTGGTCGTACCAATTAAATCTGTACTTTCTAAGTAATTTCAGAATTTAAGTGGTACCTAGAACGCTCAGTGTTTTAGCCCGTTTGGTCGTACCAATTTAAATCTGTACTTTCTAAGTAATTTCAGAATTTAAGTGGTACCTAGAACGCTCAGCGTTTTAGCCCGTTTGGTCGTACCAATTAAATCTGTACTTTCTTAGTAATTTCAGAATTTAAGTGGTACCTAGAACGCTCAGTGTTTTAGCCCGTTTGGTCGTACCAATTTAAATCTGTACTTTTTAAGTAATTTCAGAATTTAAGTGGTACCTAGAACGCTCAGCGTTTTAGCCCGTTTGGTCGTACCAATTAAATCTGTACTTTCTAAATAATTTCAGAATTTAAGTGGTACCTAGAACGCTCAGCGTTTTAGCCCGTTTGGTCGTACCAATTTAAATCTGAACTTTCTAATTGCTTTCATAATTTAAGTGGTACCTAGAACGCTCAGCGTTTTAGCCTGTTTGGTCGTACCAATAAATCTGTACTTTGCTTAGAAAAATACTCAAGGCGAACACTTCAACAATGACTTTTTAAGGAATTTATAGAAGAGAAAGGGCTTTAAAGTAGACCTCAATCATAAAAAGTAATTAAACACTTACGGTTTATTAACTGGTTCGTCTTCAGACTCAGAGAAAAAGTTTTTGGCTGCTTTTCGAGGTCTCTGGTTCAACTTGCAAACAAACGATCAAATTAGTTTCAAACCCTTATTAATTTCACTTTTTAAAACAAACGAAATCGATTTTATTATTGGTATGTTACTTGGTATTATAAAATCTCACCTTTTACTAGATTTTTCCTCTTCAGAATCTATGTCTTCGCGTTTATTGCCAAACCGCTTGGCTGCTGCTTTCGGGTTGTACTCAATGTCCGACCTGTAAAATAAAGAGTTATTAGTTATAAGAAAAAATAACGTAGGAAATACAAGTATTCAACATTCTCATAAAACATACAAACAAAAAAAGTAAAAAATACAAAACTTACGAACATTATTTCGTTGGTGTAGATTGGTTTTGAAGCTGAAGAATACCTTCAAGGTTGGATGTGCACCGTGTGGCAGTCAGTATTGAAATGATTTAATCGTACCGATTTGGATTACGGAAAAATAATGCAAGATTAGCAAAGTAGTTGTCAACATTTTTTCCTTTTAAACCGCGTAGTAAACGGTTAATTAATTTATAACGCATATTTATAAAAGTATCCATCAAAAACATTGTTTATGATCTCTGGTCGAATGTTCTAGAAGTAATTGCTGATTCGAGAAAAATATCCGGCGAGTATTGCGAAATGTTACACAATAAAATTTGTGAAAAACAAAAGTTTCAATTTACTTCAGACGTTCGCATAATCGTTGTACAGTCACCGGAAATATTAAATGATGAAATTGACTTTGTTTTCATATTAGGATATTTTTATTGTTATAATTTAGATTATTGCTTAAACATATCATGTAAAGGTGCTTGTGATCATATAAACTGATCGTGGAAAGAGCTATGATGTTAATAATTGTATTATTTTGTATTTTTCATTGATAGTTCATAGAAACGGTAATAATAACTGCATTTTTATCATTTTATATTACTGCATATTATTACAAATTAAGTTGCTCCGCCGCGCTCCTCTGTTTGACTGTAAAAACTCAATAACTGCACCATGGGTTTTCATGTAATGTTTTCCAATAGATAGTGATTCATGAGAACGCCTAGGTATATAAATAAATATACCCCGTATACTGCCGGGGGGATAACTAGTATTTTTATATTTTATGGTTCATCATAGGCTTGTTTACTCATTATCAAAATAGCGTCGTCACTTAACATCAGGTGAAATTATTGTCAAATGCCTGCCTACATTTGGTAATTTTACTATTGACTGTACTTTCAGAAGTAATATAGAAGACTTGCACGTTTACGTTACGTTACAACTTATACGATTAGGGTTCCTTAAAATTCATTATCACATTTTAACACCCTGTTGGTCTAATAGTTCAAGTACCGGACTGTGATCTCGGGATCCTGGGTTCGATTCCCGGGCCGAACAAAAGTATGTTTAGAATTTTTAGAACATACCTCGGGTTTGTCTCAAAATAATATTGTGTTAGAGATAACCTCTCCCTTTTTTTAGTCAGCATTATATCAATATCTATTTATTAAATTAAAAAAGGAAAATCGTATTAAAATACTCCTTAGTAATTGCTGTATTGAGACTTAAAACCGAAAGTCATGATGCGATTTATAAAATTGCCTACAACAACACAATCATAGCTCAGATAGTGAATCGTAAACTTGATGATGTTTTACTCTATTATGCATACATACGGAACCTTTGTTGTAAATACTGTATTTATATTGACTGTTACAACAATGATTTATGACGTGATTCGCTACTCGAGCAATTGTTCAATGTCAGTCTCTCGACTGTTATGTGAAGGTTTGATTTTAGGTGCTAACATTTAGTTAACATTTCCCTTGATTACTTTTCTATGCAAAGTAAAGATTAACTGGTACGACCAAACTGGCTAGACTCGCTGTGCGATTCTAGGCACTACTTAAAGTCTGAAAACAATTTAGAAAGTACATCATAGTACATCTGATATCAAATGCTAGTAGGATCAATCGGACTAAAATTAAACCTTGAGCAAACGGCCACTGGCATAAAGAGCATTGGTGTTATAACGCATACAACGTGTTTTGTGTAGGTATACAGGGGTGTTCGATTCACTAGGACGTCGTTTCATATTAAATTCGCGTCCAACGAAATACTGGTTTAGGATTCTAATTCACTTGTATTAATTGCTCGGTCTAATTCATATTCAACAAAATACTGGTTAAGGATTCTAATTCACCAAAGTTCGTTCTAATTCACAAAAGTGATTATTCGGTCTAATTCACAAAAGTGATTGTTCGTTCTAATTCACGAATGAGCGGACGCGAATGAGAAAGTGAATTAGAACGAACAAATATAACCTACTAATCGATAATAAGAAATAGTTTTCTTAAACTATTTCTTATTATCGGGGGAAAATGTCGCCTCACCCTGGAACAGCCGACTGCTGTCTTTAAATATAGTCTTTATTGTGGACCACAGCGGATCCTCCGGGGTGAGGCGAATCCGCAAACAACCGCTCCACTTGTCGGAGCGGTCCCGCGAGTCCAGATCGACAAAAGTCAACGTATCGAATACTCGAAGGTCCACGAAAAATTCACCGCCCGTCTGCAGTATCGATCGTCGACTGATGCCGCCCGCTACACGCCGATATAAAGACGACCACAACTTTGGTTGTGGCGGCGGCGGTGTAGGTTCGGCTGCGTCTCCGAACAACTCCTCGAAGACGTTGACGTTTTTGTTCGCCTTCGACTTGCTGCTCCTGTAAATTAATGATAGACATTATGATTTAAATTAAAATATTTCTGAAAGGCCGGCAACGCATCAGCGACCTCTCCGATCTCGCAGATTTTTATGTGCGGCGGTGATTACCATCCATCAGGTGATCTGCTTGCTCGTTTGCCCACCTCTAGCATAAAAAATCTTGAATAAACAAGGAGAAACCGCACAATGATAGACTAGTTATACCATCACACATTATGATAAAAAGGCAGGCAAGAAGTATAGCGTTTATCTTTACAATTTTAACAGCCCAACCCGGGGTAATATACTTAAGGTACCTTACAGATTACAATAGTACAAATAACAGGTGCAGTGAGATCCAACTCTCAAAATGCATTTCAGCTATACACTATAAGATTGATTAATTAACAAATCTGCTTAGTTACATGTTTAAAATATTGTGATGAGGAAACATACGTACTTCGACTTTCTAATCGGCTTCGACTTCTCCTCGTTGGCCTTTTTATTGGCTTTACGTTGCTTTATCGGCGGGCTGTAACAAAAACAACAATATGTTAGTAACTAAACTAAGGTAATTATTTGATAATACCTCAATTAACCAGTGTTTAGTTTTTAAGAATTTGACAAAATAATATTTACCATGGATCTTCTACACCCGAGCTATACTCCGACTCGGACACGTAAAGCTCCTCAGCGAGAACTCTCTTCCGGGATTCAGAAGTTGAAGCAGACCTGCAAACAAACAACAAAAAAAACATTCTTATAACTACATATACTTACTAGAAGATTAGTCCGATGTGCGAAGACCGCGACATTTATCTGGAGTAAATGCCTGTCAAAACAAATAAACATTGACGCAGCCGCCCAAACCAAATAGTTGATATAAAAGATAATAAAAAATAAACTCACGAACATTATCTCAGCTTGCTGTTTTCCTCGGAGAATAAATATCACGTAGCGTGAATGATCAGATATTGATCATAGAAAATAATGGTGATCTATATAACTGACGTTCATTATATATACAAACATTTTCAATCACACATTAAAACTGTAAAACTGTAAGTCACTTGCACACATTCAAATATTGCCAACCAGCAATATTGAAACAAACAAGTATCTCGAATTACTTACCGAAAGTTCTAGCTTTAGGTAATCGCTCGTCAGCGATTTAATATTTAGGTACTGCCGCGGTAAATAATGTGGGAACACTACGCACCGCGCGTGGTTTTGCCTGCTTTAAAATATTTTATTTATTTACATGATGGTTCATCCAATTAATACAAATCAACAAATACACGTAACTATAATTAAAGTTACAACGTATTCTTGAATTGTTAGGGTTATTCATAAAATAAAGTAAAATCACCGCCATCTAGACATTCTCTACCAGAAACCAATGGAGTTTAAATTTTAGTTGCAATAGGTACATTTATAAACGCCATGTCAGTTATGCATCTATTTATTTATTTTATTTACTTATCCCACACAAAATGAATCGAATTCTAAAAATTTTATAACAATTATAGTTCCTTGAAATGATAATTTAATAATGTGTGTATGTGTATTTGTCTGAAAGTTACTAAACCATATATTTTTTTTATAGTGGCAAACAAGCTTACGGTCCGCCTGATGGTAAAATATTGTGACAATCAGATATTTACTATTTAGGATAGTGTACATAGAAGCCATCCGCAATGAATAATACGTCATGTACACTTCAAAGCAAAGAAAACGGTTTAAAAGTTTATTTGCTTTATTGTAGAAAGTTTTTTTTGGTAATTAAAAATTGTAGTTGATAATTACATCAACCATATAGGTACCTCATTTGGCAAATGTCTTTCACCTAAATATTAATTAGAAGAGGTAGCCTATATATAGTACATTTCACTGTGTTTTGTAAGATTTCTGTTTCCTTGTACAACTGAGAGTACTAAATGTTTAGAGGATGTTTGAATTATTATATTTTTTTATTTATTTGTATCAAAATCAACTGGCCAGTAACTTCTTTTTCAGTTAGTCATACAATAATAGTTACCATGTAATTTGTTCAAATTCTTTGGCTTAAAGTGTACGGTGACAAAATGATAATTGAAAATCAAACGAACTTTCAAGTGAAGTTCGATTTCTATTATGTGACAGCTTCATTCGAAGCGATTTATAACATATTGTAGTAGCATTGCCACGCTACAGCCTAGCACAGAATTTTAAAGTAATTAATTTGATTTTTTATTTTTTATATGGACACTCGCTTGACTCAATCGATCCAATTTCTCGGCGCACATTTGAATCTAACGCTCATTAAGGGCCGATTTCACCGTTGAAATTGAACGCGATCAATTCACTTGAACTCGGTTTACGCGCTAAACTGAGTTCCGTTCCTTTGTTTTTGCTCGCATTGATCGCGTTTAAGCGTTGATCGCGTTCAATTTCGACGGTCAAATCGGCCCTTAGTGTAAAGCCAATAGAAGTAATTTTTTATTTAATTCTATTTTAATTGAAAATTTAATCATGAACTTATGGTGTAAGCGATAATGCTTTCCACATTTTATCTGTAGGGTAGGGTAAGATATAATAAAAGAATAACTTATTAAATTGATAAGTGGTTGGGTGTATATAAATCGCTTCGAATGTAGCTGTCACATAATAGAAATCAAACTTCACTTGAAAGTTCGTTTGATTTTCAATTATGTTTCCAGCTTCATTCTTTGCGATTTATAACATATTGTAGATGTTTAGAGATCCTTCATAAAATGTGATCATTCAAAGAAGGTGAGATATAAAGCATAAACATAATGTATAATCTCTTTATTTACAGGAATGTAATTAGTGCTGTTACAAGTAAATTGCTACCTATGTGACGATAATATTGCTCTTGCATATTGATTATTTTCCTGAGAAATTACATTTTTATTATAATATTTGGCAAATATAAGTGAAGACTGAGACCACCCTGCAGTCTTCCTAATGATGTCTAATCCGACTCCAAGTCTGCTGGCCGAAGAAGTGGATGCATGGCGTGTACTGTGTGCAGTAAAAATAGATGTATCAATACCACTATTTACAAGAATATCTTTTACCCAATGACTCATTCTCTGACACGATATTTTATTATGTGGTTTTTTGTAACTAATCAATAAAAAATTACATGTGTTCTTACGTAAACTGCTAGTTTTATTTAAATATTCCTTCAAACATCTACTAGGACATATTTCAGGTCTTTCATCATAAAATGGAAGCTTCAAAAGAGGTTGGAATGATTTAGGATTTGATGTTTTGATTAGGTCTGGAATTTTTATAGTTATTTCTCTGTTATTCATGGAAATGTTTTCAAGTCTAATTAACGCGAAAGTTTGCATGCGATGAGCTGTAACTAAGGTCAGCAAAGTGAGAGTCTTTTTTGAAAGTGTTTCCAGATTAAGGTCTTCATTAGGCCACTTTTGGGATAAAAAATCTAACACAGTGTGGGGGTCCCATGTGAAATCATATTTTGGTTTAGTTGGCCTTAATCTGAAAACTCCTTTCATAAATCTTTTGATTCGATCATCTTCTAAATTACTTCCTAACAACAAGGCTAAAGCAGATTTATAGCTGTTAACAGTTCCATATTTGGCCCCAGAATCAAAAACTTCAGTTAAAAAATGAATAACAATAGGTACAGACACATTTGTATAATCATAATTGTGTGAATTACAATAATCTATCCATTTCTTAATAGCACAGTTATATTGGTTATACGTGTTTTCAGACAAGGAAGAAAGCATTATATCAATCGATCTACTGGACAATGATCTTCTTAGTAAAGTTTCCCTGATAATTTCGCGGCAATTAAATGAAGGCTGCGATGTAGATTGTGTGGTTGTCTGAAAGGGGAATTTAAAAGGTTAGTATTAGGATCAAAATGAATGACTTTGTTAGAAACTGTAATCTTTTGAAAGAGTGGGAACCAAGGCTGAGATGGCCAAAATGGTACGACAATAATACCTTCTGCCTTATCATTTATAATTTTTTGAATTGTCTTCAAAATCAATGCAAATGGAGGGAAGGCGTAAAACATTAGGTCTTGCCAAGGAACTGTAAACGCATCATCAGCGCAAGCTTCGGGATCATTTTTCCAAGAAATAAAGCAAGGACATTTAGCATTTCGCCGAGTGGCAAATAAATCGATTTTTGGAGACCCCAACATACTTCTGATTTCTTGGAATGCGTAGTCCGCTAGTTCCCATTCTGTATCATTAAACTTCCTTCGAGATAATCTGTCAGCATCGCTATTATCTTTAGTATTAATGTAAGAGGAAAAAATTAATATTTTACGCTCCTCACACCATTGCCAAACCTGTCTCGTAATATCATTAAGATGAGGGAACCGTACACTGCCCATTCTATTTAAACAAGAAATTGCAGTGATATTGTCAATTCTCAATAATATTTCACAGTGAGTTAAATTTTTCGCAAATGTTTGTAAACCGAAGAAAGCTGCTCGAATTTCTAGCTCATTAATATGTTGACTATATTCGTTATCTTTCCAAAAACCATGTGACTCTACTCCATCACAGAATGCACCCCAACCTACTGTTGAAGCATCGGAAAATATCTCAGTACAGAAATTATTAAGACGGAATCTAGCTACGTCATGCTTAGTATGGTGTAGCCACCACTCTAAGTCCACCTAAAGTTCATTAGGTATACATATTTTCTGTTCATAAGTAGGATTTTTTAACAGACATATGTATTTGTGTCGTTCTAATAATTTTGTATATAACCAGGAATAATCTAACGCTGGGCAAGCAGATATTAACAAACCAAGAAGTCTAGCAAACTCACGTAACTTACAACTTCGTGATTTAATAAATTTACTTAGCGTTTTTATAATTTTTAGCTTTTTAGAATTTGGTAAATACATAATCATATTTCTCGAATCAAATACATATCCAAGAAATTGGCAAACAGTGTTAGGTATTAAGCAGCTTTTTTCGTAATTAATTATAAAACCTAACGATTGCAGAGTTGTTACTGTTGTGTTTATGTTATCTTCACATTCAGAGTATGTACGGCCAAAACATTGCATATCATTAAATTGATATAATATATTGTTATACTTGAATCTAAGATATTTTCTCTGTGAGGGTATAATGTTTATTAAAAAATATGCATCTTTTAGGTCTACTGATGCCATATAGCAGTCTTTACTTATTAATTTTAAGGATGTTCTGTAGTCTTCTAACTTGAAATGGGATGTGTAAACAAATTTATTTAGGGCTTTTAAGTTCAAAATAAAACGTTTTTGTCCATTAGGTTTAGATACCAAAAATACACTTGACAAAAACTCTCCTGCAATATGTTTACATCTAGAAATAGCATTGATTTCTAATAGTTTTTTAATCGCAATCTCAAAATCTAACGATTCAGATTCTGATTTAGCATAGACATTTGGTTGAGAGTCTTATACAGGAATAGAATGAAATGGGATTATGTAACCTTGTGTCCAGGCTAGGACTGTTGGATCAGAAGTGATTTCTGCCCACATATTAGTATAATGCCTGAGACGGCCAGCATATTTTACCTCAGATTCTCTGTGGTCTATCGGCGGTAGTGCGTCCTCGGCGGGGGCGGTGGGGGCGGCGGCGGCGGCGGTGACCGGCCCCGATGGTACGGCGGGGGCTGCGTCCTGCTGGCTGGCTGCATTCTGCCTACTGTTGCTCGAATCTGCCCTGCATCGAAACGGCCAGCTGGTCTGGGATGCAGGGCTCTGGGATTTGGCCTATTCTGTCCATTCGTCACTTCTCTGTTGTTAAATTTATTTCTGTATGCTTGTGGCCGGGACTGCGTGTTTGTTTTTAATGTATCGCCAGATTTTTGTATATTTTTTGCTGTATTCAATTTTTCAGTGAGATTTTCTCCAAACAGGTATTTATCTCTGTTAGTGTCGATTAATGCCCCTTTTAAACTACTATTTATTGAAGCAATAACGAAGCTACGCCGAGTTTTTGTTTCCAAGTTGTGGCTATCACAAAGCAAACGACTAACGTCGCCAATTGGTTTTAGCAATTTTTCTCTTGAAAAATTGTTTGACAATAACATATCAGTGACCTGTGCTAAAGCTGCCAATGCAGTTGCTATGTATTTTTGTTTTGACTGCAAGGAGAAATCTCGCCTAACTAGAGCGTCAGGGAGAGCTGCCTTGGCCTCTAGATTCAGTATAGGTGGCACCAACAAATCACAATTGGCGGGTATTAAATATTCACTTACTAATTTTTCTTTAGTTTCTTTGGATAGACCCTTGGCCAAAATATCCTGCCACCTAGAGGCTACTTCCTTGTGGATGTTTTCTCCAAAAACTGTATCGGGTTTTGGTGCATCGCCAAGAAGAGTCAAAATAGACTCATCTAGCTCTTCTGGAACAGAAACCGGTGCAGCAGATGCTGAGGATGGTCCTGGCTGGGGCGATAAACTGGCGACCGGTTGAGGGTCAGGTATGTGCTCTGGTGTACGCTTTGGTGTCTGTGGATAGGGCGGCCAGTCTGACATAGGTGTTCCAGCGCCGGTCCACTCACTTGGCGGCAGATAAATCGAATCTGCTTCTTCATTTTGTTCAAGGTTGACATCATGAGGCACTAAGGGATCTGAAAAAATACATAATCCCTGTTAATCTAAGACGGAGAATACCCAGTATGGTAAGCTCGCATCGATCAAAAATTAAAAGCCCAGTGTGGCAGTTACGCATTTAAATGTTTGCACTTTGCAAAGGGGTTTCTGTTTTAGAATCCCAGTTAAACTATGACGGAGAATACCCAGTATGGTAAGCTCGCATCGAACATCATTTTTGCAATAAAATATGCAAAAATAGTATTAGCTTACGTAGAGGTTTGTTATTTTGCTTTTCCTTTAATTTATCCTGCAGCTTCGTAATCTTCCGCAATAATTTGTCTTCGTCCATATCTTCGTTTCTTCGTTTTTTGCCCATGTTGAGAGCCACTTTTTAAAATTGTAACGTAATTTGAGAGTGCCCTGAACGTGCGTAGGCTACGGCACGGAAACGCAGAATGAGCGTTAGATTCAAATGTGCGCCGAGAAATTGGATCGATTGAGTCAAGCGAGTGTCCATATAAAAAATAAAAAATCAAATTAATTACTTTAAAATTCCGTGCTAGGCTGTAGCGTGGCAATGCTACTACAATATGTTATATATCGCAAAGAATGAAGCTGGAAACATAATACCCATTCTCGCTGCGTTAGCAGGTAATGTTTGAATGTGCGAGTGAGCCTGGAAGTAATTGGTAAGCAAAATGATTTCTGTGTGTTACCGTACGTTACTAAAGGACAGTTTTCACTGTGTTAGTTAACCAATATTTTATATGCATATTTTTATATCACAACCAAGCTGGTTAATATGTCAAAATGTTTACGAGCTTTCTTGTTAGTATTTTATACAAATTTGTAGTTGATATTTGTGCAGGTAATGCAACATTTTTAATGCACTTATAACAAGTGGCAAGGTTACTATGAGTTGATGTATAATTTGAAAGTCATTACCTACCTCTATTGAATCAAAATATTTTTATTGAATACTTCTCTATTATAACACTCAAAAGAGGAAAATAATTTGTAATTTGATGTTGATTTGTCTTTCATAGTCATAAAAGAACTAAAGTATTTTATAAAGCAATAATAGTTTACGTGTAAGAAACACATTTCGTATTAATTATTCGATTGTAAATACTTAAAATATAACCTTGTACTTGCGCTCAACTTGTATTTTATGACATGAACTCAATTCCGTACAATATGCAGTCACCTTATCTTTCGACTTACACGCGCCGGGAACATTATGCTGACTATCGGCTTTTATTCAATTGTGAGAATAATTCTAGCAGTGCAGTGGTTTTGCATTCATTAAATTAATTGTACATTCAAGGACTTAGATAACTACTCAAAATGATGGTTCGTTTTAAGTGTATATCTAAAAATTATAAAAAAGAAGGTAATTCTAACAGTTTTTACTTTATTTATCAATCAGTTTCTATTCTATTGTACACATGCACTATTTTATTGTATTATGTTTATTTCCTATGGTTCTTGGTGTAGTGTCATAGTTTGGTGCTTAAGTGAGTGCCCTCGTGTAGGGATACAGCCCGAATTATAGCACCCGATCTGGTGTGGTTGTAAACGAGAGCATTAAATTTGCACCATGTCCGACCATAATATCATCATATTTGATGGTTAAACAAACTTACCTTGTGACGTTTGACCATAATTATACGAGGCGTTGCATCCGAAGAGATTTATATATTCACTATGTAGTCCACTCTTCATTGTACCGGGCATCAAGCACAAGTTTAAAGTAAAAAGAAGAAAAAAGAGTGGCGTTCGCGCGCAACACGAAACGTCATTACTTTAGAGCTAAGTAAAATTTTGCAATGTCTTTTTAGGGTGTTTTGCGTCTCCGCAAAGCTGGGCACAAAGGGCGGGTTATAAATGCAACGCCTCGTATAATTATGGTCAAACGTCACAAGGTAAGTTTGTTTAACCATCAATTATACTAACGTCGTTGCATCCTCGAGATTTATATATTCACTATGTAGGATGTTCAGAGCTATTGCAAAATTTATTCAAAATGAAAAATGTTCTACCAATGTAACAGTTTTTAATCTTGAGAAACCACCCACCACCTATTATAATCAATTTATTGACTAATACACAATTAACTTAAGGTTTATGTACAATCATAGATAGCTTCTGCAAAGGCACTCTCATCGCAGTTGGAGGACACGGGACGATTGTAGAAGTTAGCAAAGACTAGGCTGCTCCCAGACCAACCAGCACATTTCTTAATTAGATCGATTGACAGACCTTTGCGATAAACTGCTGAGGTCGATGCGTGCCGCGTGCTATGTGCTAAAAAAACTTCTGTGTTTATTCCGCTTTCTTTCATTATTTCTACTTCACCTACTAATAGTGGAAGGATAAGCGCTGTGAATAGGTTTTCTGGTGGTCAAAAAGAGTCGCTCAGAGTTAGGTGCTGAGCGTAAATGCTGCGTCATCTCCAAGTACGAACAGAGTGTCTTAGCTGGACATATTTGACATTTATTTGGAAAGAAGGGAATGACTAATCGAGGCATACGACGTGTGGGTGCCGATGTTTTAATAAGATCATTAACTATAATTTCAATATTTGTATCGCCTATCCTAATATTCGATACTCTTATGAGTGACAATGTCTGGACTCGTTGTCCTGACAACAATGCAAGAAGAATTGCCAACTTTTTAGTAATAAGGCCAAGCGTCAAACCCTCGTTAGGAAAAAGATTAGATACAAATTCTAGGACCTTATTTGGGTCCCAAGTAGTTTGATACCTAGGAAAACTGGGTCTAGATCGAAAAACTCCCTTAAGGAATCGAACGACTACGTCGCACTCGCTAAAATCTTTACCAAAGAGTAAAGCAAGTGCTGATCGACTGGTGTTTAAGGTGGAATAACTGGCTCCGTTATTGTATTCGTGGGTCAAAAACTCCATTATGAACGGCATGTTATTAAGAAATGGATCCCTATTGTTTGAATTGCAAAAACGCCACCATTTCTATAAAGCGACGTTATATTGTTTAAGAGAGTTTTTCGATAAGGATCCTATCATAATCTCTATTGTTTCTGGGAGTAGTGAGTGTCTTGCAAAAGCTGACCTGATAACTGACATGATACCAGGGTAAGTGTCCTCCACCGCGGGTGAGGTTCCCTGGAAGGAGATAGCAGAAGATTACGATTGGGGTGAAAATATATTGGTTCCCGAGCCATAAGAGCTTTGAACAGAGGAAACCAGGCTTGACTTGGCCAGTGAGGCACTACCATTATGCCAGTCGCTTTATCATTAATTATTTTTCGAAGGCATTTTAAAATCAGAGAAAAAGGGGGGAATGAGTAAAAGAAGTACAGACTCCAGTCAATTGTAAACGCGTCTACGTTAAAAGCGGATGGGTCCCTTTTCCACGATATATAACGTTGGCATTTATAATTTAATCGGGAAGCAAAAAGATCAACTTCTGGCCGTTTAAACTCGTGAACAATATCATTGAAAGCTGTAGAAGACAGATTCCACTCCGTGTCAATGTTCGAGCGTCTAGACTCCTCGTCAGCTTCCACGTTATCTCTAGATTTAATGTATGATGCGAAAACATACAGTTGTCTCTCTTCGCACCATTCCCATATACGACGTGCGATGTCATTTAGATGGGTGTATTGGATGCCACCCATTCGGTTAATATAGGATATGGCCACTGTATTGTCAATTCTTAATAAAATTTCGCAATTGCGTATGTTACTCGCAAAACATTGTAATCCCAAAAAAGCTGCTTTCAATTCAAGTTGATTAATGTGATTCTGGGATTCAACAGAGTCCCAGAACCCATTCGACCGTTCCCCATTACACATAACACCCCACCCCGTTAAGGATGCGTCTGAAAAGATTTCCAAGGAAAATTGACCATTACGAATCGAATTAGAAAGGTTCATTATATTTTTCTGCCACCAGCTAAAATCTTTTATTAAAGTTTTCTTAATTGGCATTTCAGCATCATAATTGTTGTTAGATTTTTTTAAGGCTAGATACTTTTCTCTTTCTAAAAGTTTCGTGTACATCCATCCATATGCCATAGCTGGACAGGCAGAAGTGAGTACTCCTAAAAACTTTGCAAAGTCTCTTATTATAATATGTTTTCTTTGAGAGACATCCTTAACGAGATCTAATATTTTATTACGTTTTCCCATAGAAAGACCAATTGTCATATTAACCGCATCGAGTTCAAAACCCAAGAACTGACGACATTGACTCGGAACAAGTTGACTTTTTTCGTGATTAATAACGAAACCCAAGTGAGTCAATAATTTAACCGTTTCGTTAACACAATTAAGGCAGGCTTCATACGAATTTCCTAAGCAAAGGAAATCATCTAAATAATTTACAATAAAAAATCCTTTATCTCTGAGAAAACTTACTACCGGTTTAAGCAATTTTGTGAATATGTATGGGGCTGACGAGAGACCAAACGGAAGACACTGAAATTCATAAGTTTGACCTTCAAATTTAAATCTTAAATATTTTTTGGATGAATCATGCATATTTATAAGAAAATATGCGTCCTTAAGATCCACACAAGCCATGAAACAGTCTTTAGACATAAGTTTAGTCGCTGTGCGATAATCCTCCATCTTAAAATGTCGACTATCTACAAATTTATTAAATGATTTGAGATTGAGGATAAACCTGTATTTGCCATCTGTTTTAGGTATGAGGAATATCTTAGATAGAAACTGGCCTGGCTTGTCCCCACAGGGGAGGACTGCTCCCATTTTAAAAAGTTTTTCTACTTCCAAACGTAAATTCAATCTTTCCAAATCGGAAAAATCCGTATTTACAGGCGCAATATTTTGCCAGACTGGTGTACATACGGGAATTTTATATCCAGATACTACCTCTAAAATACTAGGGTCGTTAGTAACACATTTCCAATTTTCAAGAAACTTTTTAAGTCTACCTGAATGATTATGTACCTCTATTGGGTCTTGGGTTGGGGCCTGGAGCTCGATCGAGTCTTCGATGATTCTTGGTGACGTTCTGTCGCTGGAACAAACTTCCTCGTTGAGCGGTAAGGTTGACTCCTCGCCCCGCCCCGCCGGTTCCCGCGCTGAGATTGACGGGGAGGGCCTCTCCAGTCTCCCTGCTAACCAACGGTCCTCTTGGTAGTTGAAGCGTCGAGACTTTGTGTCTTTTTGATCTGTAGACTAGATTTTTCGGCTGACTTCGATGCCTTTATTTTATCGGATAGATTTTCTCCAAAAAGAAGAGCGTCTCTTTGAACGTCCTGTATAATATCTAAGAATTTCTTATCCAGTGTATATGTGATAAGTTTCCTTCGATTGAGGGTATTTTCGAAATGTAGGTCCAGCAAAATTTGATTTGTCTCCGACAATCGTTTAATAACATCCATCCTATCCCAATCCTTGTCAATAAGAGATGATGTTAAATTCGTCAATGCTGAGATGCCAAGACCAAGTTGGCACTGAGCTTTCTCTAGGCGCTTATCCCGATTTTTTGTCGAATCTGTCAATACAGCCGCTATCTCGGGATTTAATTTTGGCGCCTTGACTAGCTGGAAATTATCAGGCACAAGATTTTTTTCCGTCAGTTCCTTCTTCTGCTCCTTATTCAGACCCTCACACAATATACGCCCCCAACGTTTAGAGATTTCCTCCTGAATTTTTGGTCCGAAAACCTCTTGTTTCCCTTTAGAGTTCCCTAACGCGTCAAGTATATCTACAGGAAGGCTAGGAGCGGACGTGTTCTGCTGGCTAGTTGAAGGCATAGGCTCAACGCCAGATGAGCAGGGAGCAGCAGTTATCGCAGGTTCGGGTAAGAAGTCTCCAGGTGGAGTTTCATTGTGAACTTCAACAACATGCACATTGGATCTAACGTTATACGGGGAATTTGATACGTCAGAATCTAGTTCATATCGATCTGGACTCCCTTCATCGTAATAAGAATGCTCGGGGCTTCTTTCACTACAGTTGTAACCTGTAGACAAATAAACCAAGGTCATGGTCGCATCATGACACAATAAATATTTTATAATTTTAAGTCTGACCGAGATCGCATCACGGTACTTGACGACTGTAAACAAGACTACGATCGCGTCGTAGTACTTAAATGTGTACGACTATAATCGCGTTATAGTACAAGACACACAAAAAAAATATATATCAATAAATAAATTCCATCCGGAATCTATTTGCGGCTCAACTTAGTACGATAAAATTTAAAATATAACATAACAAATGAGTATGTTTTTATGGGTGGTTATGTAGGTTTTAACATAAAACCCGTCAAAATTAAAAGAAATAATTATTAAACTTTGAGAAAAAAAAAATATCAAAAGAAGGTAGTTGTGATTTTTTCTTTGTTGCTCAAATTGTAATGTAAATCTCTTTATACCATGAGAATTACTATGATTTCGTAAAATAATTATTCATTTTTTTTTTTTTTTATATATAAGAGGTGGCAGACGAGCAGACGGATCACCTGATGGTAAGCAATTCCGCCGCCCATGGACACCCGCAACACCAGTGGAGTCACAAGTGCGCTGCCAACCTTTTCCCCTTCCCCCCCATTGGGCCTCCGGTAACCTCACTCACACGGCGAAACACAGCGCAGGCGCTGCTTCACGCCGGTTTTCATTTTGCGTAAAACTTCTATTAAAATGAAAACATTACGTAGGTTGGTAGGTATTTAATTACTGTTGTCACTGCTATCCGACTCATATCGGCGCAAGCGCTTTTCCAACTTTCGTATCTTTTTCTTGATATAATCTTGAGAACTTTTAGGTTTCCGTTTACCCATAGCACTATCACAATTTTAAGTTCGAAATAAACACAATGCACTAAACGTTAGTTACTAATTTCCTTAATTTAAAGTTAAGAGATGCTACGATGCCCGCACAAATCAAGCGAATGACGTTTCGTGTTGCGCGCGAACGCCACCTGCGGTTGGAGTTGGTACTAAGGAATGGAGAAGTCAAGTAAACTCTTTTTTCTTCTTTTTACTCTAAACTTGTGCTTGATGCCCGGTACAATGAAGAGTGGACTACATAGTGAATATATAAATCTCGAGGATGCAACGACGTTAGTATAATTATTCGTATCTACTATATTGATGTAGTGCCACAGTTTGATGCATAAGTGAGTGCCCTCGTGTAGGGATACAGCCCGAATTAGAGCACCCGATCTGGTGTGGTTGTAAACGAGAGCATTAAATTTGCACCATTTAAAACCATAATATCGTCATATTTTATGTACAAATTGTGTAAAAAAGAGACCAAAACTGTTTGGTAAATAATATCACAATGTATGTATGTAATCTAAAATTCTTGCCATCTAGTTCCCTTAAAACGATGTTATTTTGCGTGTGTTAGTATCTTGATTAGAGTAATAAATGGTAATTATTTTTTGTGAGTGTATGTGGAACATTTGCCGCGAAGTTTGCATAACGTTTTATTTTTTGTTAAATTTTGCTAGATGACTGTTTACTACGCAACGTAAGAATATGCTAACATTGTATTCGAGGCGCCGAGTGCGGCGCTGCCGAACCAGTGATAAGATCTATTGTGAATCGAATTACTTTTAAGAGGCTCTAACTGCAGCTTCAAGTTGTGCGAACGGTTAGGGAATCGGAGACTGTAACGGAGGCTCTATCCGCGGTTCCAAGCTAAACGACCGGTTAGGGAATCGGAAACTCTAACGGAGGCTCCAATCTATACGGTCTTTTAATAGATTGGGAAAGTTTGGCTCACAACGATGTATCACGGAGGCGAGCCTGGCGAGCCAAGTGATACAGCGTTTGGGAGTCAAAGTTCCCAATCTATTTACTACTACCACCAAAACCAGTTGCGTACTTCAGCAAGCAGACAACTAAAGATGAAGAGTTTTTCCACTTTTACGAGCTAGATAGATTCTTGCAGTTGTCTGCTCTCTGTAACGTTTTCGTACATATCTCATAGGAGTTTATTTTAAGGTATATACGGATTGCAATGCACTAAAGAGTACTTTGACTAAGCGTGATTTAGTAACACGAATTGCCAGATGGTGGCTGCTTCTTCAAGATTACGATTTCACCATTGAATATAGACCTGGTAATCACATGAAACACGCAGACGCTTCAAGCAGAAATCCCATAAAGGATGATGGCGGTATTGAGTTAACTGATGAACGCGAATTCAAAATTATGACAATAAGCACCAACGATTGGCTTTAAACTGTTCAAATGACTGACACAGAGCTAAACAGAATAAAAACTATTTTAAATTCTGACGTGAAAGACGTTAAGGATATAGCTAATTTTGTAGTTAAGGACGATAAAGTTTACAGGCGGGTAGGAGACCAACTGAAATGGGTGGTCCCTAAAGGTGCTCGATGGCGCATATGCCAGGTGAGTCATGACGAAGCAGGCAGCATTGCGTCTCGAGGCCGACGGATTCCTCGTCGGCCTACAGGCCGATCGTCTTGCTTGACGAGGTCGGAAAGCTCTTCGAGAAGATAATTGCTTTCCGCGTCACGGCCACTTTGACCAATGTAGTGAAACCTATGAAAAGGCTCCGCAGCGCATCCAGGAACTCGAGGTGGAACTACGGGACTCCAACAAACTCATCCAACAATATGAGGAGGACAAAATGTGTCAGGAGGATTTACACACTCACAGCCTATACGAGGAGTTGATCGGGTCTCTGGCTGGAGGGGGTCACCCAGACTCACAGCTCAAGTTTAAGAATTGATAGGGTAGAAATAAATAGTAAAAATAAATTAAAAAAATATGTTAAAATAAACAATTACATAAAGAAGACAGAAAAATTAATAAGAAGAAAAAAATGCCAGCAAAAGAATCTACAATTACGAAAACAGCGCGTGTAGATTTAGTTGATAGCCTAGAAGTGTATAGTAAAAAGTTAGATGAGAGTAGGTATAGGTATGAAACTGAAACACAGGAGCTACAGGCGGAAATCTCGAGGCTACACCGGTCTTTGGAACATATGACCGGCAATTACAACTCTGCCCAGGCTCAAATAAGCGAACAAATCCTTGCTACAAACAAATATATAGACCAGTGTAGCTGTCACTTGGTGGTGGGCCACTCTGACCAGCTCCAGGAAGGGAACGAGCCGCAGCTTCTAGAAGAGACTAAAGAAGATATATCGCCATTGCCATCGACAACATTATTCACCAACGATATAATACTATTTTCAGATAAAATTGGAGTTGGTTATGGTCCTCTTTTAAATAAAAACTGTAATTTTAATGTGACAAATTATTGCATGCCTGATACCTCCTTAGAGCAAATAATAGACAGGGCCAAAAGCTGTAACTTAAGTAAGGAGAAAATAATCATATTAATGATTGGAAATGCCTTAAATATGAATAAAAGAAATATTATTCAGGGGTTCACAACCCTTTCAAGGCTTAATGTGAAAAAAATTATCTTGTGTGCCTTTCCCTTTTCTAGGTACTACACACCTAGCCAAAATAACAGTATTCATTTGTTGAATACATTATTATATAACTTGACATATAGTCATAGTGACAAATTTGTGTTTTTTGACACAAATAAATTTATTGATAATAAGTTTATTCTGACTGGCAAAACTTTTTATTTGCCAAATAAAATTAAAAATGACTTAGCTACTCTGTTAGCGTTTAATATTAATAACCTGGTTACTCAGAGTTTGGAAGTGATTCCAAGTAATTTAAATTACAATATGAGACAATAGAGGAATCCTCTAGCAAATCAATAACACAAGGAAACCCTAGTTATCTGAACCTTATACATCAGAATATCCAGGGTTTGTCCGGCAAAGAACTAGAATTAGAGTTATTTTTAAATGAAATGAATATCCATATTGTATGTATTACAGAACACTGGTTAAGACAGCATGAATTAATTGTCAATATAGATAACTATAGCGTCAGTAGTTCGTTCACGAGAAAGTTGGCAATCAGAGGCGGGTCAATTATTTTATTGAATAATACAGTTACATTTAAAGAACGTAAAGATATTGTCTCACTCTCAGTTGAGCGAACTATTGAGTTAGCGTGTGCAGAGCTGGAGCGCCATGTCATTGTCTGTGTGTATAGGCCCCCAAATGGGAATTTTACCATGTTTGAATCCATTATGGAAGAAGTTTTGAGCAAAATATGTTCATCTAATAAAAAAGTAGTTGTTTGTGGAGATTTTAATATCAACATTTTAGATAATTCACAGAACTCTGTTAGGTTTCTGAAAAATCATTTAATTTACATCATCTTTTCAACGAACCCACGCGAGTCACACCCACCTCAGCTACTTGTTTAGATAACATATTTTGTAACTGTGAAGTTATGGACAAGTCCATAATAAATTTTATCAATTCTGACCATAGTGGTCAAATGACTGTGTTTGAGCACCGTCATGCCCCTTCTTCATATAGTTTTGTATGTAGACCAATCACTGAAAACCGTATAAATAAATTTAAAGAAACTATCTCACAAAAGTTGTCTACATTGTCCTATAATGAAGGAAATGTAAACCAACATTATGATAAATTATTTAATGTCGTTGAAAAAGAATTTAATGGTATCTTTACCAAAAGAACCATTAAAACAAATACCTCTAAAACCAAATTCAGTGACTGGGCCACTACAGGTATTTATAAAAGTAGAAAGAGGTTATTTGAATAGTATGATATTAAGGCCAACTCTTATGACCCAACGACATTAGAATATGTTAAGAAATATTCAAAGATATTTAAAAAAGTCTGCGCAGTGGCCAAATCAAATTACTTTAAAAATAAGATAATGAAAGCTAGTAATAAAAGTAAAGTTACATGGAAAATTATAAATAAAGAGACTTGCAAAAACAAAACACAACACAGCAAGCTCTCTCTTAAAATTGATGGCAAATCTATTGATACAGACTCGGAAGTGGCAAACACATTTGAGTCATTCTTTTCAAACATTCCAGTCACTACTACTAAAACATTAAATTCGAGTCCGCATCTCGCTGCTTCTCTCATCAAGTCGCATGAAGATGAGTGCGCCACATCTTTTAGATTTAGTCATGTAAACTCAGAGATTATTCTTAAAACATTTAAAGATTTAAATATTAAAAAGACTGAAGACGCATGGGGAATTTCGATAGATATAATAAAAAACTAGCTTTTTGACGCCCCGCGCTTTGCGCGGGCGCGCCTTCGAGCTAGGTCTGCGTCGCTTGGCCGCGCTGCGGGCTGCGCCCTGCGCGGCGACGCTACGGGCTTCGCCCTCCGCGGAGCTCGGCCTTCGGCCTCGCGAACTTGCATGAGGCGATGCACCGTTTGTGACAGTTGCCCTTGTTCTTTTCCACGCCCAAGGATAAATCAAATGTGTGTCCTTGGGCAGGGTTGGATGGGGTTTGAGGGTAGACTTATAGTGTTGCAAGTTATGATCATAATTGGTAGAATGTGGCCGCTCCGGGCTGCGCCCTACGCGGCGCTCCGCTTCAACCGTATCTTCCTCATGTAGTTAGAAGGCCGCCCCGGGCTGCGCCCGACGCGGCGCTTCGCTTGGTTTCTGTGATGTGAGTCGTGATGTAATGGCCGCTCCGGGCTGCGCCCTACGCGGCGCTCCGCTTGGTTTTTGTAGTATCATTTGAGATGGAATGGCCGCGTAGGGCGAAGCCCGGAGCCCCTACGCGGCGCTCCGCTTGGTTTTTGTAGTATCATTTGAGATGGAATGGCCGCTCCGGGCTTCGCCCTACGCGGCGCTTCGCTTTGTTTTGTAAATATAACAAGTGATGAAATAGCCGCTCCGGGCTTCGCCCTACGCGGCGCTCCGCTTAGTTTTGCTGCTGATTTGTGATAAAATGGCCGCTCCGGGCTTCGCCCTACGCGGCGCTCTGCTTTGATCTAGTAGTCACTGTTCAGGAGAATGGCCGCTCCGGGCTTCGCCCTACGCGGCGCTCCGCCTTCGCCGTGTCTTCCCTATATAGTAAGAAAAAAGGCCGCCCCGGGCTGCGCCCGACGCGGCGCTTCGCTAGGTTTTTCCATATGACCGAGTGATTATAATGGCCGCTCCGGGCTTTGCCCTACGCGGCGCTTCGCTTTGTTTTGTTGGTATAACAAGTGATGAAATGGCCGCTCCGGACTTCGCCCTACGCGGCGTTCCGCTTAGTTTTGCTGCTGATTTGTGATAAAATGGCCGCTCCGGGCTTCACCCTACGCGGCGCTCTGCTTTGATCTCGTAGTCACTGTTCAGGAGAATGGCCGCTCCGGGCTTCGCCCTACGCGGCGCTCCGCCTTCGCCATGTCTTCCCTATATAGTAAGAAAAAAGGCCGCCCCGGGCTGCGCCCGACGCGGCGCTCCGCTTAGTTTTGCTGCTGATTTGTGATGAAATGGCCGCTCCGGGCTGCGCCCTACGCGGCGCTTCGCTTTATTTTGACGGTATAACAAGTGATGAAATGGCCGCTCCGGGCTTCGCCCTACGCGGCGCTCCGCTTGGATTTAGTAGTGTTACTTGATGAAATGGCCGCTCCGGGCTGCGCCCTACGCGGCGCTCCGCTTGGTTTTTGTGATATAAGTCGTGATGAAATGGCCGCTCCGGGCTTTGCCCTACGCGGCGCTCCGCTTGTTTTTGGTGTTATGAGTCATGATGAAATGGCCGCTCCGGGCTACGCCCTACGCGGCGCTCCGCTTGGATTTAGTATAATTGCTTGATGAAATGGCCGCTCCGAGCTTCGCCCTACGCGGCGCTCCGCCTCGATTCCCCGACTTGGGTTGAATATTTTGATTTCCCCATACAACTCCTCAGTGAGGTACTTTAAGTCAACTCCCCAGTACAAAATGTATGGGACAGTCTCCTATCAGGTCGAAATTTCATTTTCGTTTTTTTTCACGGCAAAATCTCACATACGTTCTGATTGGCCAAAAATGACATCGGATGTCACTTTTTGACAGGACCTCATACTCGGAAACTAAAAAATTGAAATTTTACGGTTTGGGGTAATTCTCAGAAATTATCCAAAAACTCGAAATTTTTTTTTTCACTATCGCGTAGCTCTTGTCAAGCTCAACAATAAAGGTCATGTCAAAAATTCGCGTCAAGTGGCGCCATCTGCCCGAAAACCCACTTTAAAGATTTTCGAAAACTATTTTTTTTCACAAAATGGCCGCTGACTAGTCCGCCATCTTGAATTTAAAAAAATCCGTATTTTTCCCATATACTACACCATAAACAAGACCGAATCACATTTTTACTTTTTTTTTTAAATAATACCAGAGGACCAATAAGCTATCTCGAAAATGACCATGTCGCAAAAATGTTTTTCTCAACAGCTCCCAGTGTTGCCAGGTTAGGATGTTGAATTGGCCAAAAATGACATCAAATGTCACTTTCTGACAGGACCTTATACTCAGAAACTAAAAATTTTAAATTTTACGTTTTGGGGTAATTCTCAGAAATTATCCGAAAATTCGATTTTTTTATTTTACTTTCACATAGCCCTTGTCAAGCTTAACAATAAAGGTTCCGTCTAAATTTCGCGTCAAGTGGTGCCATCTGCCCGAAAACCCACTTTAAAAAATTTCGAAAACTCAACTTTTCACAAAATGGCCGCTGTCTCGTCCGCCATCTTGAATTTCAAAATATCGTATTTTTTCCATATACTACACCATAAACAAGACCGAACCACATTTTTACTTTTTTTCTTAGAGAATACCAGAGGACCAATAAGCTATCTCGAAAATGACCAAGTCGCAAAAATGTTTTTCTCAATAGCTCCCAGTGTTGCCAGGTCAGGGTGCTGAAAATGGTCAAATGTCATTTGGACTAACCCTGTCGATGGCCTCTTGAGATTTATTTCCCCCAAAAATGGCTATTTCGACTCGGCACCTTTTCGGGCCCTGGCGCGCAAACTATCAAAAATCGCCAAAATATTTTTCAACATGGCAACACACACAAGCAAGACTCACACCCGCCCCATACATGTCAACGCGCTCAAGTGTCGCCATGTGTCAAAAAAATCACGTTGAAATTTTCAAAGTTTTTACAAATTTACAAAATGGCCGCCAGCTCGTCCGCTATCTTGTATTTTTGACAGCGCGTACCCGTGCCATAGACTAAACTATATAACTAATCAGAGACAATTTTTATTTTTTTCCTATCTACGATATCCTCGTCCGAGGAGCTCCTCAAAGTCGGCGACACCCCAAAATTTATTTTTGCCGCCATTTCCAGTGTTGCCAGAATTTTAGCAAAAAACTACCTGGAGGTCATTAACAGTCCCAATTGCCACCAGACTGCATACTCGATTTTGGCAACAGAGACCACTTTGTTTTTCTACTATTCGGGGCCGTGGCCAAAAAACTACCAAAAATTTGGTAGAAATTCTCAGTCATGGCAACACTCGAATAAATTATTCCCCGACGCCCGGAACAAACCTACCTACTCCGATGTTGCCATCTCCCCGAAAAATCAGTTTGAAAAGTGCCAATTTTTTCCCTCCGACAAAATGGCCGCCAGACGCGGCGCCATCTTGGATTTCGAAAAATCGCAAATGATGTTTGAGAGTCGAACACTTGCGCAACAGATTAAAAAAAGAATTTTGAAAATCCACCCGCGCCCCCCTCGGCTACGATTCCGCAAACACGGGTCCAAATTCAATTTTCAATCCAAGATGGCGGCGCGGCCATTTTGTTTTTCGAAAAATTTTCCCGGTGCCAATTAAAAAAACAATGGGCGATTCTAAGACAAATGTCAAAACATAACCGTTGCATTTAAAAAAAAAAACAAAAGCGCAACGGCGCGCGTGCGGTCCTTTTTTTTTCCACCAAATGTCAAAAACCTGCGTTGATTAAAAAAACAATAACACCAAAAAAGAAAAAAAATCGAAAAACAACCCCCAACTACCCCAAAAATACCCCTGATCAGTCAGTCAGTCAGTCAGTGGTAATCCAGCTATATATAATATAGATAGATAGATAGACTAGCTTTTTGACGCCCCGCGCTTTGCGCGGGCGCGCCTTCGAGCTAGGTCTGCGACGCTTGGCCGCGCTGCGGGCTGCGCCCTGCGCGGCGACGCTACGGGCTTCGCCCTCCGCGGAGCTCGGCCTTCGGCCTCGCGAGACGCAGCTCGGCCTGCGGCCTCGCGAACTTGCATGAGGCGATGCACCGTTTGTGACAGTTGCCCTTGCTCTTTTCCACGCCCAAGGGTAAATCAAATGTGTGTCCCTGGGCAGGGTTGGATGGGGTTTGAGGGTAGACTTATAGTATTGCAAGTTACGATCATAATTGGTAGAATGTGGCCGCTCCGGGCTGCGCCCTACGCGGCGCTCTGCTTTGATCTCGTAGTCACTGTTCAGAAGAATGGCCGCTCCGGGCTTCGCCCTACGCGGCGCTCCGCTTCAACCGTATCTTCCTCATGTAGTTAGAAGGCCGCCCCGGGCTGCGCCCGACGCGGCGCTCCGCTTGGTTTCTGTGATGTGAGTCGTGATGTAATGGCCGCTCCGGGCTGCGCCCTACGCGGCGCTCCGCTTGGTTTTTGTAGTATCACTTGAGATGGAATGACCGCTCCGGGCTGCGCCCTACGCGGCGCTCCGCTTGGTTTTTGTTATATGAGTCGTGAAGTAATGGCCGCTCCGGGCTGCGCCCTACGCGGCGCTCCGCTTTGTTTTGTTGGTATAACAAGTGATGAAATGGCCGCTCCGCCTTCACCGTATCTTCCTCATGTAGTTAGAAGGCCGCCCCGGGGTGCGCCCGACGCGGCGCTTCGCTTGGTTTTTGTGAAGTGAGTCGTGATATAATGGCGCTCCGCTTGGTTTTAGTAGTATCACTTGAGATGGAATGGCCGCTCCGGGCTTCGCCCTACGCGGCGCTCTGCTTGGTTTTTGTAGTATCACTTGAGATGGAATGGCCGCTCCGGGCTGCGCCCTACGCGGCGCTCCGCTTGTTTTTGGTGTTATGAGTCATGATGAAATGGCCGCTCCGGGCTACGCCCTACGCGGCGCTCCGCTTGGATTTAGTATGATTGCTTGATGAAATGGCCGCTCCGGGCTTCGCCCTACGCGGCGCTCCGCCTCGATTCCCCGACTTGGGTTGAATACTTTGATTTCCCCATACAAGTCCTTAGTGAGGTACTTTAAGTCAACTCCAGTACAAAATGTATGGGACAGTCTCCTATCAGGTCGAAAATTTATTTTCGTTTTCTTTTCATGGCAAACACTTGTACACGCTCTGATTGGCCAAAAACGACATCGGATGTCACTTTTTGACAGGATCTCATATTCAGAAACTATAAATTTGCAATTTTACATTTTCGGGCATTTCTCAGTAATTATCGAAAAACTCGAAAATTTTTTTTCACCGTAGCGTAGCCCTTGTCAAGTTCAACAATAAAGGTTATGTCAAAAATTCACGTCAAGTGGCGCCATCTGCCCGAAAACCCACTTGAAAGAATTTCGAAACCTAAACTTTTAACAAAATGGCCGCTGTCTAGTCCGCCATCTTGAATTTCAAAAAATCCGTATTTTTCCCATATACTACATCATAGACAAGACCGAACCACATTTTTACTTTTTTATTTTAATAATACCAGAGGACCAATAAGCTATCTCGAAAATGACCATGACCAAAAATGTTTTTCTCAACAGCTCCCAGTGTTGCCAGTTCAGGATGCTAAATTTGCCAAAAATGCCATCGGATGTCACTTTTTGACAGGACCTCATACTCGGAAACTGAAAATTTGAAATTTTACGTTTTAGGGTAATTCTCAAAAATTATCCAAAAATTCGATTTTTTTATTTCACCACAGCGTAGCCCTTGTTTAGCTCTACAATAAAGGTTCCGACTTAAATTCGCGTCAAGTGGCGCCATCTGCCCGAAAACCCACTTTAAAAATTTTCGAAAACTCAACTTTTTACAAAATGGCCGCTGTCTCATCCGCCATCTTGAATTCCAAAAAATCCGTATTTTTCCCATATACTACACCATAAACAAGATCGAACCACATTTTTACTTTTTTTTTCAAATTATACCAGAGGACCAATAACTATCGCCGAAAACGACCAAGTCGCAAAAATGTTTTTCTCCACAGCTCCCAGTGTTGCCAGGTCAGGATGCTGAAAATGGTCAAATGTCATTCGGACCAACCCTGTCAATGGCCTTTTGAGATTTTTTTTCCCCAAAAAAGGCTATTTCGACTCGGCACCTTTTCGGGTCCTGGCGCGCAAACTATCAAAAATCGCCAAAATATTTTTCGACATGGCAACACACGCAATCAAGACTCACACCCGCCCTATACACGTCCACTCGCTCAAGTGTCGCGATGTGTCAAAAATATCACGTTGAAATTTTCAAAAATTTTACAAAATGGCCGCCAGCTCGTCCGCCATCTTGTATTTTTGAAAGCCCGTACCCTTACCATAGACTAAACTATATAACCAATCACAGACATTTTTTTTTTTTTTTCCATCTACTATATCCTCGTCCAAGGAGGTCCTCAAAGTCGGCGACACCCCAAAATTTATTTTTGCCGCCATTTCCAGTGTTGCCAGAATTTTAGCAAAAATCTACCTGCAGGTCATTGCGAGCCCCGATCGCCACCAGACTGCATACTCGATTTTCACTAAAGAGACCACTTTTTTTTTCTACTATTCGTGGCCGTGGCCCAAAAACTACCAAAAATATGGTAAAAATTCTCAGCCGTGGCAACACTCGGATAAATTACCCCCCGACGCCCGGAACAAACCTACCAGCTCCGATGTTGCCATCTCCCCGAAAAATCAACTTTAAAAGTGCCAATTTTTTCCCCCCGACAAAATGGCCGCCAGAGGCGGCGCCATCTTGGATTTGGAAAAATCGCAAACGACGTTTGAGAGTTGAACACTTGTGCAACAGATAAAAAAAAGAATTTTGAAAATCCACCCGCGCCCCCCTCCGCTACGATTCCGCGAAAAGAGATCCAAATTCAATTTTCAATCCAAGATGGCGGCGCGGCCATGTTGTTTTTTCAAAAAAAAATCCTTGTTCCAAAATAAGAAACAATGGGCGATTCAAAGACAAATGTCAAAACATGACCGTTGCATTTAAAAAAAAAAAACAAAAGCGCAACGGCGCGCTTGCGGTCCATTTTTTTTCCAACAAATGTCAAAAACCTGCGTTGATTAAAAAAACAATAACACCAAAAAAAAAAAATATCCAAAAAAAACCCCCAACACCCCCAAAAACACCCCTGATCAGTCAGTCAGTCAGTCAGTGGTAATCCAGCTATATATAATATAGACTAGCTTTTTGACGCCCCGCGCTTTGCGCGGGCGCGCCTTCGAGCTAGGTCTGCGACGCTTGGCCGCGCTGCGGGCTACGCCCTGCGCGGCGACGCTACGGGCTTCGCCCTCCGCGGAGCTCGGCCTTCGGCCTCGCGAGACGCAGCTCGGCCTGCGGCCTCGCGAACTTGCATGAGGCGATGCACCGTTTGTGACAGTTGCCCTTGTTCTTTTCCACGCCCAAGGATAAATCAAATCTGTGTCCTTGGGCAGGGTTGGATGGGGTTTGAGGGTAGACTTTTGGTGTTGCAAGTTATGATCATAATTGGTAGAATGTGGCCGCTCCGGGCTTTGCCCTACGCGGCGCTCCGCTTTAACCGCATCTTTCTCATGTAGTTAGAAGGCCGCCCCGGGCTGCGCCCGACGCGGCGCTCCGCTGGGTTCTTGTGATGTGAGTCGTGATGTAATGGCCGCTCCGGGCTGCGCCCTACGCGGCGCTCCGCTCGGTTTTTGTGATATGAGTCGTGATGTAATGGCCGCTCCGGGCTGCGCCCTACGCGGCGCTCCGCTTGGTTTTTGTAGTATCACTTGAGATGGAATGGCCGCTCCGGGCTTCGCCCTACGCAGCGCTCCGCCTTCACCGTATCTTCCTCATGTAGTTAGAAGGCCGCCCCGCTTGTTTTTTGTGATGTGAGTCGTGATGTAATGGCCGCTCCGGGCTTCGCCCTACGCGGCGCTCCGCTTGGTTTTGATTTTATAACTTGTGATGAAATGGCCGCTCCGGGCTACGCCCTATGCGGCGCTCTGCTTTGATCTCGTGGTCATTGTTCAGAAGAATGGCCGCTCCGGGCTTCGCCCTACGCGGCGCTCCACCTTCGCCATGTCTTCCCTATACAGTAAGAAGGCCGCCCCGGGCTGCGCCCGACGCGGCGTTTCGCTGGGTTTCTCCATATGACCGAGTGATTATAATGGCCGCTCCGGGCTGCGCCCTACGCGGCGCTCCGCTTGGTTTTTGTGATGAGTCGTGATGTAATGGCCGCTCCGGGCTGCGCCCTACGCGGCGCTCCGCTTGGTTTTTGTAGTATCACTTGAGATGGAATGGCCGCTCCGGGCTTCGCCCTACGCGGCGCTCCGCTTGGCTTTGGTATCTCACTTGAGATGAAATGGCCGCTCCGGGCTTCGCCCTACGCGGCGCTCCGCCTCGATTCCCCAGCTTGGGTTGAATATTTTGATTTCCCCATACAACTCCTTAGTGAGGCACTTGAAGTCAACTCCAGTACAAAATGTATGGGACAGTTTCCTACCAGGTCAAATTTACATTTTCTTTTTTTTCCACAGCAATAACTCATGCACGCTCTGATTGGCCAAAAATGACATCGGATGTCACTTTTTGACAGGACCTTATACTCAGAAACTAAAATTTTGCAATTTTACATTTTGGGGTATTTCTCAGAAATTATCCAAAAACTCGAAAATTTTCTTTCATCGTCGCGTAGCCCTTGTCAAGTTTAACAATAAAGGTCATGTAAAAAATTCGCGTCAAGTGGCGCCATCTGCCCGAAAACCCACTTCAAAGATTTTCGAAAACTATTTTTTTCACAAAATGGCCGCTGTCTAGTCCGCCATCTTGAATTTAAAAAAATCCGTATTTTTCCCATATACTACACCATAAACAAGACCGAATCACATTTTTACTTTTTTTTTTAAATAATACCAGAGGACCAATAAGCTATCTCGAAAATGACCATGTCGCAAAAATGTTTTTCTCAACAGCTCCCAGTGTTGCCAGGTTAGGATGTTGAATTGGCCAAAAATAACATCAAATGTCACTTTCTGACAGGACCTTATACTCAGAAACTAAAAATTTTAAATTTTACGTTTTGGGGTAATTCTCAGAAATTATCCGAAAATTCGATTTTTTTATTTTACTTTCACATAGCCCTTGTCAAGCTTAACAATAAAGGTTCCGTCTAAATTTCGCGTCAAGTGGTGCCATCTGCCCGAAAACCCACTTTAAAAAATTTCGAAAACTCAACTTTTCACAAAATGGCCGCTGTCTCGTCCGCCATCTTGAATTTCAAAATATCGTATTTTTTCCATATACTACACCATAAACAAGACCGAACCACATTTTTACTTTTTTTCTTAGAGAATACCAGAGGACCAATAAGCTATCTCGAAAATGACCAAGTCGCAAAAATGTTTTTCTCCACAGCTCCCAGTGTTGCCAGGTCAGGGTGCTAAAAATGGTCAAATGTCATTTGGACCGGCCCTGTAAATGGCCTCTTGTGATTTTTTTCCCCCAGAAATGGCTATTTCGACTCGGCATCTTTTCGGGCCCTGGCGCGCAAACTATCAAAAATCGTCAAAATATTTTTCCACATGGCAACACACGCAAGCAAGACTCACACCCGCCCCATACATGTCGACTCGCTCAAGTGTCGCCATGTGTCAAAAAAATCACGTTGAAATTTTCAAAAATTTTTCAAATTTACAAAATGGCCGCCAGCTCGTCCGCCATCTTGTATTTTTGACAGCCCGTACCCTTACCATAGACTACATTATATGACTGATCAGAGACAATTTTTATTTTTTTTCCATCCACGATATTCTCGTCCAAGGAGCTCCTCAAAGTGGGCGACACCCCAAAATTTATTTTTGCCGCCATTTCCAGTGTTGCCAGAATTTTACCAAAAAACTACCTGGAGGTCATTGCGAGCCCCGATTGCCACCAGACTGCATACTCGATTTTCACCAAAGAGACCACTTTTTTTTTCTACTATTCGGGGCCGTGGCCCAAAAACTACCAAAAATTTGGTAGAAATTCTCAGTCGTGGCAACACTCGGATAAATTACCCCCCGACGCTCGGAACAAACCTACCAGCTCCGATGTTGCCATCTCCCCGAAAAATCAATTTGAAAAAAGGCAATTTTTTTCCCCCCGACAAAATGGCCGCCAGACGCGGCGCCATCTTGGATTTCGAAAAATCGCAAATGACGTTTGAGAGTCGAACACTTGTGCAACAGATTAAAAAAAGAATTTTGAAAATCCACCCGCGCCCCCCTCGGCTACGATTCTGCGAAAACAGGTCCAAATTCAATTTTCAATCCAAGATGGCGGCGCGGCCATGTTGTTTTTTCAAAAAATTTTCCTTGTTCCAAAATAAGAAACAATGGGCGATCCTAAACCAAATGTCAAAACATAACCGTTGCATTTAAAAAAAAAAAAACAAAAGCGCAACGGCGCGCTTGCGGTCCATTTTTTTTCCAAAAAATGTCAAAAACCTGCGTTGATTAAAAAAACAATAACACCAAAAAAGAAAAAAAATGGAAAAACAACCCCCAACACCCCCAAAAATACCCCTGATCAGTCAGTGAGTCAGTCAGTGGTAATCCAGCTATATATAATATAGATAGATAGATAGATAGACTAGCTTTTTGACGCCCCGCGCTTTGCGCGGGCGCGCCTTCGAGCTAGGTCTGCGACGCTTGGCCGCGCTGCGGGCTGCGCCCTGCGCGGCGACGCTACGGGCTTCGCCCTCCGCGGAGCTCGGCCTTCGGCCTCGCGAGACGCAGCTCGGCCTGCGGCCTCGCGAACTTGCATGAGGCGATGCACCGTTTGTGGTGGCTGCCCTTTTCCTTTTCCACGCCCAAGGATAAATCAAATGTGTGTCCTTGGGCAGCGTTGGATGGGGTTCGAGGGTAGACTTTTAAGGTCTGCAAGTTATGATCATAATTGTTAGAATGTGGCCGCTCCGGGCTGCGCCCTACGCGGCGCTCTGCTTGTTTTTGGTGATATAAGTCGTGATGAAATGGCCGCTCCGGGCTATGCCCTACGCGGCGCTCCGCTTCAATCGCATCTTTCTCATGTAGTTAGAAGGCCGCCCCGGGCTGCGCCCGACGCGGCGCTCCGCTTGGTTTTTGTGATGTGAGTCGTGATATAATGGCCGCTCCGGGCTGCGCCCTACGCGGCGCTCCGCTTGGTTTTAGTAATATCACTTGAGATGGAATGGCCGCTCCGGGCTACGCCCTACGCGGCGCTCCGCTTGGTTTTAGTAGTATCACTTGAGATGGAATGGCCGCTCCGGGCTACGCCCTACGCGGCGCTCCGCTTGCTTTTTATAGTAGGTATCACTTGAGATGGAATGGCCGCTCCGGGCTGCGCCCTACGCGGCGCTCTGCTTGTTTTTGGTGATATAAGTCGTGATGAAATGGCCGCTCCGGGCTTTGCCCTACGCGGCGCTCCGCTTCAATCGCATCTTTCTCATGTAGTTAGAAGGCCGCCCCGGGCTGCGCCCGACGCGGCGCTCCGCTTGGTTTTTGTGATGTGAGTCGTGATATAATGGCCGCTCCGGGCTGCGCCCTACGCGGCGCTCCGCTTGGTTTTAGAAGTATCACTTGAGATGGAATGGCCGCTCCGGGCTACGCCCTACGCGGCGCTCCGCTTGGTTTTAGTAGTATCACTTGAGATGGAATGGCCGCTCCGGGCTACGCCCTACGCGGCGCTCCGCTTGCTTTTTATAGTAGGTATCACTTGAGATGGAATGGCCGCTCCGGGCTGCGCCCTACGCGGCGCTCCGCTTGGTTTTGCTGCTGATTTATGATAAAATGGCCGCTCCGGGCTGCGCCCTACGCGGCGCTCCGCTTGGATTTAGTATAATTGCTTGATGAAATGGCCGCTCCGGGCTTCGCCCTACGCGGCGCTCCGCCTCGATTCCCCAGCTTGGGTTGAATATTTTGATTTACCCATACAACTCCTTAGTGAGGTACTATAAGTCAACTCCCCAGTACAAAATGTATGGGACAGTCTACTACCAGGTCGAAATTTCATTTTCGTTTTCTTTGCACAGCAAACACTCATACACACTCTGATTGGCCAAAAATGACATCGGATGTCACTTTTTGACAGGATCTCATACTCAGAAACTAAAAATTTGCAATTTTACATTTTGGGGTAATTCTCAGAAATTATCCAAAAACTCGAACATTTTTTTTCACCATCACATAGCACTTGTCAAGTACAACAATAAAGGTCATGTCAAAAATTCGCGTCAAGTGGCGCCATCTGCCCGAAAACCCACTTTAAAGCATTTCGAAAACAAAACTTTTCACAAAATGGCCGCTGTCTAGTCCGCCATCTTGAATTTCAAAAAATCCGTATTTTTCCCATATACTACATCATAGACAAGACCGAATCACATTTTTACTTTTTTTTTTAAATAATACCAGAGGACCAATAACTATCGCCGAAAATGACCATGACCAAAAATGTTTTTCTCAACAGCTCCCAGTGTTGCCAGGTTATGATGCCAAATCGGCCAAAAATGGCATCGCATGTCACTTTTTGACAGGACCTCATACTCAGAAACTGAAAATTTGCAATTTTACGTGTTGGGGTAATTCTCAGAATTTATACAAAAATTCGATTTTTTTATTTCACTGTCGCGTAGCTATTGTTAAGTTCAACAATAAAGGTTCTGGCTAAAATTCGCGTCAAGTGGCGCCATCTGCCCCAAAAACCACTTTGAATTTTTTCAAAAACTCAGCATTTCACAAAATGGCCGCTGTCTCGTCCGCCATCTTGAATTTCAAGAAAATCGTATTTTTCCCATATACTACGCCATAAACAAGACCGAATTACATTTTTACTTTTTTTCTTAGAGAATACCAGAGGACCAATAAGCTATCTCGAAAATGACCAAGTCGCAAAAATGTTTTTCTCCACAGCTCCCAGTGTTGCCAGGTCAGGGTGCTGAAAATGGTCAAATGTCATTTGGACCGACCCTGTTAATGGCCTCTTGATATTTATTTCCCCCAAAAATGGCTATTTCGACTCGGCTCCTTTTTGGGCCCTGGCGCGCAAACTATCAAAAATTGCCAAAATATTTTTCGACATGGCAACACACGCAAGCAAGACTCACACCCGCCCGATACATGTTGACTCGCTCAAGTGTCGCCATGTGTCAAAAAAATCACGTTGAAATTTTCGAAAATTTTACAAATTTACAAAATGGCCGCCAGCTCGTCCGCCATCTTGTATTTTTGACAGCCCGTACCCTTGCCATAGACTAAATTATATAAGTGATCGGAGACAATTTTTATTTTTTTTCCATCTACGATATCCTCGTCCAAGGAGCTCCTCAAAGTCAGCGACACCCCAAAATTTATTTTTGCCGCCATTTCCAGTGTTGCCAGAATTTTAGCAAAAAACTACCTGGAAGTCATTGCGAGCCCCGATTGCCACCAGACTGCATACTCGATTTTTGCAACGGAGACCACTTTTTTTTTCTACTATTCGGGGCCGTAGCCCAAAAACTACCAAAAATATGGTAGAAATTCTCAGTCCTGGCAACACTCGGATAAATTACCCCCCGACGCCCGGAACAAACCTACCATCTCCGATGTTGCCATCTCCCCGAAAAATCAACTTGAAAAAAGGCAATTTTTTCCCCCCGACAAAATGGCCGCCAGACGCGGCGCCATCTTGGATTTCGAAAAAACCCAACAGGTGTTTGAAAGTAGAACACGCACGGAACAGATTGAAAAAAGAATTTTGAAAATCCACCCGCGCCCCCCTCCGCTACGATTCCGCAAACACGGGTCCAAATTCAATTTTCAATCCAAGATGGCGGCGCGGCCATTTTGTTTTTTCGAAAATTTTTCCCTGTGCCACATTAAAAACCAATAAGCGATCCAAAACCAAATGTCAAAACCCAAGCATCGCATTTGAAAAAAAAAAAACAAAAGCGCAACGGCGCGCTTGCGGTCCATTTTTTTTCCACCAAATGTCAAAAACCTGCGTTGATTAAAAAAATACCCCAACGTGTAAAAAAAAAAATAGCAAAAACAACCCCCGACACACCCAAAAATACCCCTGATCAGTCAGTCAGTCAGTCAGTGGTAATCCAGCTATATATAATATAGATAGAATAGAATAGAATAGATAGATATAGATATAGATAGATATAATAGATAGATATAATACACTCTATCGCACCCCACTTAGCTATAATATTTAACGAATGTGTTGACGAGGGTCAATTTCCAAATAAGATGAAAATTAGTAAAATCATACCTTTATTCAAATCTGGAGAAAGGAGTGACCCGTCTAACTTTAGGCCAATATCCATATTGCCAGCACTCAGTAAAATATTCGAAAAAATTATATTTACTCAACTTTTGTGTCATTTTAATATTAATAAATTACTGCATGGAAAACAGTTTGGATTTACTAAAGGAAAATCCACTACTGATGCAGGAGTGGCTCTTATCAAACATGTTTTTGATGCGTGGGAGAAAAAGCAGGATGCAATAGGCGTTTTCTGTGATTTGTCGAAAGCTTTTGATTGCGTTAATCATGAAACACTATTAATGAAGTTACGGCATTACGGTGTATTGAATAACGCACTTGATATGATTCAATCTTATTTGTCTGATAGAATTCATAGGGTTAATGTTAATGGAATCGACTCTTCTGGCGCTCCTCTATTAATGGGTGTGCCCCAAGGCTCAATATTGGGGCCTTTGTTGTTCTTAATATACGTAAATGACCTTCCATACATTACGAAAGATCTATGTGAGATAGTGTTATTTGCTGACGACACTTCCTTGATTTTTAAGGTTGATAGATATAAAGAATCAATTGACGACGTAAATGATACTCTCTCGCAGGTATTGCACTGGTTTACGACTAACAATTTACTGCTTAATTCAAAGAAAACTAAATGTGTAAAATTCACCATGCCAAATGTAAGGCAGGTCGATACTAGTATTAAGATGAACAATGAATCTATTCAAATCATTAATTCCACAGTTTTTCTCGGTATAACTATAGATGCGAAATTGCAGTGGAGTCCCCATATTGCTGCCTTGGCAGGAAGACTAAGTTCCGCTGCATATGCAGTAAGAAAAATTTGGCGTCTGACTGATATCGAGACGGCAAGGCTGGTATATTTCAGCTATTTCCACAGTGTGATGTCATATGGTCTATTGTTGTGGGGGTCTGCTGCTGACATACAAACTATTTTTGTATTACAGAAAAGGGCCATCCGCGCTATATACAGCCTTAGATCACGTGACTCACTTAGAGAAATATTTAAAGAAATTAATATTTTAACCGTGGCTTCCCAATTTATCCTCGACTGCATTATGTATGTACGTAAGAACTTGCACACTTTTCCAAAAAAGTCCGATAGTCATAGTCTTAACACTAGAAATAAACATAGGCTTGCCGTCCCGGTTCTCAGACTTCATAAAATCGGTAATTCATTTGTTGGCTTAAGTATTAAGATATTTAATAAGATACCACAAAATGTCATTAACCTATCACTGGATAAGTTTAAGTCTCATATCAAAACCTGCCTAATGAAGAAAGGTTACTATAGTGTACAAGACTATTTTAATGATAAGGATTCTTGGTCATGTTAATTGATTAATCTTTTGAGTAGTTATTCATAGTAGTCTATTAACCATCATGATTGTATTTTTTTCTCTTCTCAATTGAAACTCTGTAACATCATCAATATTTGAAAAGAGTAACTACTGAGTTTCTTGCTGGTGTCTTCTCAGTAGAAATCGACATTCCGAACCAGCGGTAGATATTATGTACCTATTTTGACATTCATAAGTGTTCTGTGTGGACCTAAATTGAATAAAGAATTTTTTATCTTTATCTTTTATCTTTATCGTCGTCGAGCATATGTCAACCACTGGGCCCGATCTTTCAGGGGCCCAGTATGGTTTTCGGTCAGGGCGGTCAACAATTGACGCCCTGACCCACCTACGGGACGAGACCCGTAAGGCCGCGCTGAAGGAGGAGGGTGTCGTTGCAGTGAGCTACGACATCAAAAATGCGTTTAACACGCTCCCCCATCCCGTGATACTGGAGGCACTCAAACAGTGCCCCAGTACCTACAGATTCTCATCAAAGACTACCTCGATGGGAGATCTGTACTATATGTGGACAGGGATGGGGTGGTCCAGCGTCGCTCGGTCGAGTCGGGAGTTCTGCAGGGGTCGATCCTGGGACCACTCCTGTGGAATATCGGGTACGACTGGGTTCTCCGCGGCGTGCTCCTCTCGGGAATGAGTGTCATCTGCTATGCAGATGACACTTTGATCACTTCCCGAGGGTCGACGTACGAGGACGCCGCACGCAAGGCGTCCTGCGGCGGGAACCTAGTTGTGGCCCGAATGCGCCTCCTCGGCCTAGAGGTGGCGCTGGAAAAAATCGAGGCCCTTTTCTTCCCCAAAGGGCCTCGGGAACCTTTCCCACGCGGCGCCCACATCACTGTGGGGGAACACGAGGTTGAGGTGAAGGCCGAGATGCGCTATCTCGGCCTCACCTTGGACTCGCGGTGGCAGTTTGGCCCACATTTTCGCGGGCTGCTACCGCGACTCCTGAAGGCAGCAGACTCACTAATGTGGCTGCTGCCCAACCTGGGCGGACCAGGCTCAAGATGTCGGCGTCTTTACGCCGGCATCTTGCGTTCCATGGCGCTCTACGGGGCGCCAGTGTGGTCCGACTACTTAGCGGGACGGGACAACACTCCTCTCCTGCGGGGGCCTCAGAGAGTGATGGCGCAGCGGGTCGCTCGAACCTACCGGACGGTAGGCTTTGACGCGGCCTGCTTGCTCGCTGAGACCCCTCCATGGGAGTTAGAAGCCGTGGTGCTGACCACCGTTTATAAGAAAACGGTGGTCAGTAGGGCAGTGGGGGAACGCCTCTGCCCCGTCGAGAGGGAAGCCGTACGGAAGAGGGCCCAGAAGAGCCTCCTGACGCAGTGGTCCGAGTATCTCACCACCGCCCCGTACGGCCGTAGGACCCTTGACGCGCTCGCCCCGGTCCTGGACCTGTGGCTCGAGCGTCACCACGGCAACGTCTCCTTCCGGATGACGCAGGTAATGAGCGGACACGATTGCTTCGGTCGCTACCTGCACCTAATCAAACGGGAGGAGACGCCTTCCTGCCACGCGTGCAACGCTGCCGAGGACACGGCACACCACACCCTCGCGGAGTGTGTGTCGTGGTCTCGGCAGCGTGATGCGCTGGTCGCGAAGGTCGGCCAGGACCTCTCGCTCCCTAGCATAGTGAGAGCTATGCTAGCGAGTGAGGAGGCCTGGAAGGCCTTCGCTGACTATTGCGAGCACGTAATGGCAGCGAATGAGGCGGCGGAGCGCGAGCGAGAAGCAGATCCTCTCGCTCCCGCGCTCCAAAGGGCAAGGAGGAGTAGGAGACGCCGAACAGACGCGCGTCTCCCTCCTCTCCGCAGAGGGAGCCCACTAGCGCGTGTTGGGGGGACACCAGCGCCGGCATTGCCCGGGCTCCCTCAGCAGCTCGGTAGGGACGGCTCAGTTTCCCCGGCAGTCCTTACCCCACCTCCCGGCCGACCGGCCAGGAGAGGAACTGCCTGGCCCGCCGTTTAAAGGCGGGCACCGCCCGGGGAAGGTAGTGGTGTGAGGGTCCGCCCTTCTGAACCCATGACATTCCCCGCTTAAGGGCGATGAGGGGAAACCGCTGGGGCTTAGTCGGTATGCCTCTGGCCGGCTTCTCGGTGAGCAATCCCCGCCAGAGGAGAGCCCGGCATAACCCTCCTGCTCCCCAGCAAGAGGTTATGTAAAAGGCGCCGCCCGAAAGGCGGTGACGTCGGCCATAGCACACGGGCCAGCGGCATTCCCCAGCGAAAAAAAAGGCAGCATTGCGTACGATAGAACTATAGACAAAATAAACAATGATTATTGGTTCCCAAAGACGAACAACATTTATTTGAAAATGTGTTGTCATGCCTCAACTGTGCATATAATAAAGATTCGTCAGCTAAACCATCGGGATATTTACACCCCATACCCAAAGGAGAAACCCCATTTCACACTCTGCACATCGACCATCTAGGCCCTTTTATTAGGAGCAAGAGGGGAAACTCCTCTATTTTGGGGGTCATTGACGGATTTAGTAAATTCATTATTGTAAAACCTGTACTAAGCCTAAAAACAAAATAACAATCGGTATCCTGCGAGACATATTTGACGTTACAGGTATACCGAAGGTTATAATATCGGATCGCGAGACCAGCTTCACATCAGAAAGTTTTAAGAAGTTTATAGGTTTATAGGTTCCATTGAGACTAAACACGTTTTAATGCAGTCGCAACGCCACGTGCTAATGGGCAGATTTAGAGATACAATCGCACCATACTCGAGTCGCTGGCCGCGACCAACCACGGGATGGACGAGCGCGTGTGGGACGAGAATGTAGGTCGAGTACAGTGGAGCCTTAATAACACACGTAATAAAAGTACGGGGAAAACTCCATCTGAAGTCGTTTTTGGTTACCGAACAGTTAACGCGAGTGAAGGTCCCATTTTAAACGCATTGGTTTATGATGATGCGCAATCTGCTGCGTATAATCAGTCTTTGCGCGACGAAACAAGGAAACGGCCCAAGAAAATATTACTAGAAATCAGGATTATAAGAAAGGCACTTTGATAATACCAGAGAACCCTCTAAGTTTTATAATATTGGTGACCTGCTTATGATACCTGTTGTGTAGGAAATATAGGGTATGTCGATATAAACTGTCAATGTAATACCGCCACTTGTCAAGCATTTGAGCGAGGCAGTCTCGTAATAAACGCAGCTACATAAACAGTGTTTTACTCAGTGCTCCCACTCAACCACATACAAACCAACTGGCGACGAATTGGAGGGTTTCATTGAAGAACCAAAGAAGAGACAAGGTTGGAAAAGATGTCGATTGGAAAAATCCAGGAATTCGACTTGGGGAGCGGCAGCTGGTCGGCGTACTGTGACCGCCTGCAAATGTACTTCAAGGCGAACAAAATTGATAAAGAATTACATTTACCAACGTTGATCTCGTTGGTAGGCGATCAGACTTACGAGCTTATGGTAAATTTAACAAGTCCGGATTCAGTATCAAGCAAAACATTCGATGACATCGTCGGTATTATGAAAAATCATCTGCAACCGACACCCTCAATAATGGCGGAGCGATATAAGTTTCGACAAAGGAGACAGCAGCCAGGTGAGGGCGTGGCGCAGTATGTGGCGGAACTGAAGAGGTTATCTCGTTATTGTGAGTTTAAACAGACCTTAGAGGAGAATTTGCGAGACCAATTATGTGGAATATCAAGTGACATCATGCGCCAAAGGTTATTGGCGGAGGACGCCTTGACGTTTACCAAGGCCGTACACTTGGCACAAGCCCTGGAGGCAGCGGAGAAAAATGCAGCAGTGGTCGAGGGCGGAGAATCTCAGCGTCAAACAGAGGAGGTTCATGCGGTATCAACGGGGCATCGCGGCGCCGCCAGCGCAAGCCGGTGCACAGCGTGCGGAAGTTGGTATCACACGTCCAACAGCTGCAGATTTAAAACGTATACGTGTAGCAGTTGCAGTGAAGT
This sequence comes from Marasmia exigua, assembly GCA_019059595.1. Classification (NCBI taxonomy): domain Eukaryota; kingdom Metazoa; phylum Arthropoda; class Insecta; order Lepidoptera; family Crambidae; genus Marasmia; species Marasmia exigua. The sequence goes on along the minus strand of CM032493.1, from coordinate 7,283,610 downwards.
AGGCCATCTGCGAAGAGTTTGTCCGAGGAAGGTAAATGGCACGGACGGACCTTCGCGATCCACCCATCAGAAAGGGAACAAAGAGAACTTTGGGTCTAGAAACCACAAGCGGCGATCTCACAGAACTCACTTCATGGCGGAACCGGGGAAGGAAGATGTAAGTTCTGTGTCATCGGAGTCAGAGGAGGAAGCAGTTTATCAGATGTCGCTAAGGAATTATCCAGCGGTGAGCATTCCAATCATTGTTAACAGGCAGCGAATAGATATGGAAGTAGATACTGGTAGTGCTTGTTCATGTATCAGTTATGAAACATATTTGCAATATTTTAAAAAATTACCGTTAAAAAATTGTAATTTATCTCTAAAGTTTTATGACGGTAGTAAGATAAAAGTTAGGTAAGTTGGGTATGATAACTCCAAAGGTCAAATATCGTTCCATATGTAAGCAATTAGAATTATATGTAATAAAAGGGGGCACTACTAGTTTGTTAGGCCGGCACTGGTTAGCGGAATTGAGCATCCAAGTTCCGATCTTAGGAAGTGAAAAAAGTGACAACACCGCTCCATGTAAATTTGTAAACAGTTGCGATAATGATGTAACGTTGCTTGTTAACAGATATGCTAGCTTGTTCGATGGGACTCTGGGGCGGTACACGGGCGGGCGCGCGGCGCTGCACGTGCGCGAGGGCGCCGTGCCGGTGTACTGCCGCGCGCGGCCGCTGCCGTACGCGCTGCGGGACCGCGTCGACGCCGAGCTGGATGAGATGCTCAGAAACGGTACGATCGAACCAGTTGAATTTTCTGAATGGGCGACACCTCTAGTCCCTGTGGCTAAGGCGAACGGTAAAATTAGGGTGTGCGCAGACTATAAGATAACTCTGAATCCCGCTTTATTAATTGATAGGTTTCCTATGCCTCGGGCGGAGGACTTATTTGCAAGCATGAGAAAGGGAGAGTATTTCACAAAAATTGGTTTGTCAGCTGCATATAATCAAATTGAATTAGATTGTCAGTCAAAAATGTATACGGTGATAAATACGGTAATAATTCAGTACAATAGATTAGTGTACGGACTTTCGTCGAGTCCTGGGATTTTCCAGCGGATAATGGTAAATTTGTTATGGGACATCCCCGGAGTCGCAGTATTCTGTGACGATCTCCTGATAAGTGGAGATAAAGAAGCTCACTTAAAAACTCTAGACGCAGTTTTCAGTAGATTATACAAGTCAGGGCTTAAATTAAACAAGAAGAAGTGTGTCTTCTTTGCCAGTTCTGTCACGTATTTGGGTCATATTATAGATAAAAATGGGATTCAGACCGACCCCGAAAAGATTAAGGCCATACGAGAACTACCTAAACCTAAAAATGTGTCGGAGCTTCGTTCTTTTCTGGGAATGGTAAATTTTTACGGTAAATTTATTAAGAACTTAAGTTCACATTTGTCGCCCCTATATGAGTTATTAAAGAAATCAGTTGCATGGAAGTGGAGTCAACAAACTCAGTCTGCCTTCGATTTTGTAAAAAAAAATGTTAACGAGTGCACAAGTTCTAAGACATTATGATGATAAGGAACAACTCATTTTAACTTGCGATGCGAGCGCGCGCGGAGTAGGCGCAGTGTTATCGCAGCCGAGCGCGAGTGGCTCTGAGAAACCGGTTGCTTATGCGTCGCGCGCACTTACCGCCGCGGAGCGCGACTATAGTCAATTACAACGGGAGGCACTTGCAATCATTTTCGCGGTTAAAAAATTCCATCAATACCTTTATGGTAGGGAGTTTCTTCTCCGTACTGACCATAAGCCATGGGTTACTATTTTTGGGCCCAAGACAGGTGTGCCATCAATGGCTGCCAGTAGACTGCAGCGATGGGCAATCATATTATCGGCGTACAACTTCAAAATAGAATACGTACGTACGGATGATAACAGTGCGGATGGCTTGTCGCGTTTACCACTGCCGTTAGTCGGCTTGCAGATTGAAAAACCGGAACAAACATATCTACATTTTGCCCGGGATGCCTTACTTCTAGATTATAATAAACTCAAAAAGGAAACACTTAATGATAACATATTAAGTAGAATAGTAAATTATGTGAATGATGGGTGGCCGTCTGAAATCGAAATCACCCAATTGCAGCCTTATTTAAATAGGAAGAAAGAAATTTACTTAGAATTAGGGTGCCTAATGTGGGGACATCGAGTTATAGTTCCCGAAAAGTATAGAGAGAACGTGCTGCGCGAACTACATGAAACACATTTAGGAATGGTTAAAATGAAGAGTCTTGCGCGTAGTTATGTGTGGTGGCCGGGCATCGACGAGGCGATCGAGCAAGCTTGCCGCCACTGCGCCACGTGCGCCGCGCTCGCGCCCGCTCCGCCTGCGCACGCGCCGAGCCCGTGGCCTTATCTAGAAAAACCATGGCGGCGCCTTCATATTGATTTTTTGGGACCCATATTTGGATCGAGATTTTTAGTAGTTGTAGACTCCACTTCTAAGTGGATTGAGATCTTTAAAATGAAACTCACAAATGCAGAGGAAGTCATAAAACATCTACGACGACTTTTCTCTCAGTTTGGGCTTCCTAGTCAGATAGTATCAGATAATGGCCCCCCATTCGGCAGTCTGGCATTCATGTCTTTCTTAAAAGATAATGGAATTGAGCAAACTTTTGCAGCACCTTATCATCCGTCATCTAATGGTGCGGCTGAAAATGCTGTAAAATTATGCAAATCCGTCATAAAGAAAGCTGTTCGTGATAAAATAGACATTGAAACAGCATTAGACAGGTTTTTATTACTATACAGAACTACTGAGCATGCTACCACGGGTGACAGTCCGGCAAAAATTCTACAGAGCAGGTCTTTGAAAACACGCTTAGACACACTGAGACCCGACCGCTGGTCACGAGTAAAGCGGGCACAAGAACATCAGGTAGGAGTGGCAGGAGGCTCATCGAGAGAAGTGCGTGAAGGAGACGAAATATACTTTAGGGAATATCATAAGGGTCGTGGTCAGAACTGGTTACCAGGCCAAGTGATAAAGCGTTTAGGAAACACCAATTATAAGGTTAGGGATAGTGTATGTATGGAAAAACACCGTCATATCGATCAACTAAAGCGTGGATTCAGAGCTTCATTAGTGGCCCCATTACCCAGTGAACAGTCGGGAAAGCCTAACGAAAATAATCCTACAGCTGGTTCGATGTATAGCGTAGGTAGTAAAAATGCAGCCGGTGAAGTAAACAATGATGAGTCATCTTATTCATCAGCCGGCGACGACGCGGTGTCGCCGGGGCGGGAGATGGGCGCGCGGGGCAGTGAAACGCCGTTGGGTCATCCAGCAAGCGAGATGCCCGCATCCGCCCGTGAACCGAACCCAGAACTTGCTCAGAGTAGGTCCACTAGGAATAGACGCCCTGTTAAGCGTTATGGTATCGACTTAGAGTTCGACTAAATGTGTTAAAAATATAATAATTTGGAATCTCGTACCGTGTGTCGTTGATGAAATAAAGAATAAAATATCTATCTAATATTAAGTGATCACAACATGTAAAGGTTAATTAAATATTGTTTGGTTAAGGCTAGGATTCTTATGTATAATTAAGTGTGTGCTAATTTAAGTAGTGAGGTGTTGTGTAGGAAAGATAGGGTATGTCGATATAAACTGTCAATGTAATACCGCCACTTGTCAAGCATTTGAGCGAGGCAGTCTCGTAATAAACGCAGCTACATAAACAGTGTTTTACTCAGTGCTCCCACTCAACCACATACAAACCAATACCAAATCACCATAATCCCGCCGACGGTAAGAGTAAAAAGTTGTGTCCCAAGTTCAGAGGCCCCTTCAAAATCACTGCCGTCTTAGCTAATGATAGTTACGAAATTTCTAGTATCGATAGTAATTCTAAACGAACGAAAGTATAAAAGTATATATCCGTCCGATCAGCTAAAACAATGGATAACGTTTCACTCCCACGTCGATGCGGACGGTTATGCGTCTACATCAAGCGACGTTAACAAAGACGATGCAGAACAAAGACGAATTAATGACCCTGCATCTTCATAATATTCCGATAGTAAAAAAAATCAATTAAGTTTCTTATCTTAATTTATATTAGGTTTAGCTTACTAGAGTAGATAAATAGATACATAGATATACTTTATTGCACAAAAAAAACACAACTTAAAAAAAAAAACTAGGCATTACAGAAACTTAAATGTACAATTTCGGCAGTCTTACCGCTGGAGGCGATAAGACCGTCAGGCAAAGGACATTTGATCGTAGAGGAGGGGTAGGTGGTGCAATATTGAAAAGGGAAATAAAAGTGAGCTCCATATTATATTAAAATTTATAAAACATAAATAAACACAATAGTATACACTAATAAATAAACATGTTATGCTTAGATAAAACATTATTAGTATTAAGTTTAGATCCCATGAATCCTATCTTTCCTTATTTCTGATCTCCCTCCTACCCACCTCTCTGCTCCTTTCGATGTTTCAGATAGAATATAGCTAAGAATGCTACTCTGTCGACCATACAGGTAACTGCAACACACTTCTTATTATAATTTACCCAGAGTGAAGGATGCCGATGTACATGCGGTGCTCACCTAATGGCCTCAGTTCAGTGAAGGATGCCGAAGTACAAACCGAATTCACCAAGGTGGTGAAATGCCGAAGTACAAGCGGTGCTCACCAAAACTGCCTCGTACAGTAAAAGATGCTGAAGTACAAACCGAATTTACCAAGGTGGTGAAATGCGGCAGTACAAGCGGTGCTCACCCACGAATCATATTATGGTTGTATATCAACATTTACATATTTCAAATATATTATGACGATTCATTCAGTTCATTTCATATTTTTTAAAAAAGTTAATATATTATAATTATATGAATGGAATCATTATAAAATATTGCAATGTAGTTATTTATTTGTTTCTCATGGCTCTTCTGTTCACATTTTCTGCAGTAATAATTGGTAACAATAACAGAGGTATAGGCCAAATAAAATACGGATCCACTTGTAATATAATTTATTATGTTTCGGGTCAAACATATATATCTACATAATGTACTTACTAAAACGTATAAAAACATCCCAGGGAGTTGGAACTCGTGCATCAATTAACGGATTTCTAACCATCATTAAAGCCACAATGACATCCTTGTATATTTTTTCATTTAGTATAATAATCTCTAGTTCTGTAAATGTACTTAGATGTCCGTATAAAATATTACATCAATAACAATAAAATTCTAACATATTTTGTTAATAATTAGGTTAGATACCACTACCTAAACATTAATGTACATTGTTATACTGATTAGCTAGATACAACTTAATATTAATGTTATGTTGGTTAGCTAGATATGTCTAAATATTAGTATTATTGTTACATTGAGTAGCTAGATATGACTAATTATTAGTGTTATTGTTGCATTGAGTAGCTAGATATGACTAAATATTAATGCATTTGTTATCTTAGAATTGTTAGTAAACTTAGCCTAATGAACTTATTAATTGTTCGTGTTGAGTATGTTAGTAGTAACGCTTTGTAATCGATCGATGCGAGCTATTGTTTTATTATTGTAAGGTCAAATAGACCAGGAGAGTATGAACATCATAAATAAATAGATCATATAGTTTTTTTTATATACATCAACTTTGTTCTTCTTTAATTTATATATTTCATTTTGATAAGAAAATGTAACAAATTTGATTGTGAACAATGTAAACATACGATGGTCTAATGGCCGGAACCGAAATAGGGACATTTTGGGGACAGGACGGCCGACTGTTGGCATTTAGTATGATTCACTACATTAAAATACAAATTATAGCTAGTACATATTTAACTTATTTAGTTAATAATCGAATGTAATTATCGATATTATTGCATTCGGATTTATTCGTTTTTAAAAAATGTGGCAACCCGGGCATTAGATCGTCGTCAGTCGGAGGGTATGCAATGGCGGTGTAATTGGTGACAAGAAAATATATTTTGTGAGTTACAGTACACAACTGAGTTTCCATCACCCATTCTGACTTATTCTAATATTACATACAGACATAGTTGTCCCAACACATTTTCTATCGATAAGTAGTGTTTATTTTTCTATTGATCTAATATGGCGGCGCCTCTGGTCTGCAGAAGCGGCACTAATTAATAGTGAATTTAATTAGTAAATGTATACATTAATTAGTCGCGCACGCGCATCCCCCCATGCCGGGCGTTTGAAAGGTCGTGTGAGCGTTCCCGTGCGCATTTATCATAAAACAAAATGACTACCGTTGTGAAATGTAATTCGTGTAACAAAGTGATTGCTGAATTGCTAGCGTATATACAAAATAAAATTTCGATAATAGACGTAGATACATTAGTGCGTCTTTGTATAACGTCATTCTCAAGTGAGGAAATTCAAAATCGTTATTTTTCGAGTCAGTGCCTACAAACAAGATTAAAATCAAAAGGAAGAACAAAGGCAAAGAAGAAAGGGACATCTTAGACATCATAAATCTGTTCATGATTTATATTATGTGTTTGTTTAAAACTACGTAACGTGATGTAATTCCTATTTTTGTGGCTCGTCAGCTAGAAAAATTACCCCTAGTTTTATTTGACCACCTAGACTGCACGAAGCTCTTAAAGGACATGCTCAGAATACAGAACGAATTAGATACAATTAAATCTAATTATGTTACGCAGGATTAGTTGAGTATCTATAAAAGTGAAATATTATGAGATATGATAAACGATTCGATGTTACCGATAACAATGCAGAATGTGAATTTAAAAAGAGGTGCATGGAATAGGGTATATGACTAAGCTCAAGATTTTACAAAATATAAATATTTTATCAAAATATAGGTCAATATGTGCCAATGGCAAAAATTCTCAATTAAAAATAAACGTCTAGCCGGTTTTATGGTCATTCAAAGATTCATGGGCAAGTCCATTTTAAAAGTATGAAATTTTTAAAAAATAATTATACCATTGAATAATCCATACAATTTGCACCAACTATTATAATAGAACCATTGACATAAACGAAACATTTGATATAGCTACCATACAAAATTCAAATGAAATGCATACAAAATACTCTAGTGTGACGTCACATCTTAGTAGCCATTTGTATGGAGCGTTTTGGGTTTGCCCAAAATAATGTGATTTTAAAGTTGTGATATCTCAGGTAGTTTAAATGAGAATCAAGTGATTCTTTCAACGATGTTTCTATCATTGAGAGGTCTTTTGATTGCAGTAATAAAAAAAAAATAGTCATATACCGTATTGCGATAGTGGCCCTGTGGGTCTTTCGCATTTGCATAATAGTTCATCCCCGAATAGTTCTTTCGACAACGACAACGGCGTTAGAATATCAGATTGCGGTAACGGTTTGCCAGAATATCGAGAAATAGAGGTAGTTGGCATTCAGGAGAAATCAATTGTGCGGCCTGACCGGTCTCCTGTGACGAGTAGCGGTGGCTGCGGCGGAGGGACTCGCCCTGATACAAGGCAGCAAGTCTGTGATAATCTTCGATCTGTCGGTGCAAATGTATGATGATTTGTAAGTGCTGTGTACAAGCCTATGCAAATAAATAATTATTTGACTTTGACTTTGAGTTATCGCCGAATAATCGATGCAACGATCCTGCCGAATGTCACAGTAAAATAACACGCAGTGAAGATAAGGAAACATTAAACGCAAACGCTGTGGAAAGTTGGCAGACAGTGACAAAGCGTAAAAAAACCTATTTATCGTTACCGTGGGGCAGCAGGAATAGCCTAGAGCATAGAGATATGGAGGGAAACTTCAAAGCCGCTGATATAAAAAATCCTATAATTATCACGAAAATACAAAAAGACACAACTGAGAAGGACATTCAAGATTATATTTATCGAAAAACCAAGGAAATGATTCGCCTGGAGAAAATCGACTTTAAGCAGGAAAGAGATCATAAGGCGTATAAGTTTTTCGTCTCAGAACATAAATCATCTGTGTTCTTAGATAACAAACTGTGGCCACAGGGTGTCCTATTCAGGCGGTTTGTGAACTTTAAACGCAAGTACGCGAACAGTGATAGCACTGTTGCTGGCTCTCAGCATAACTATGATGGGTGATTTATATAACATAGTGTGTTTCAACTGCAAGAACGTTAAGCGGTCAGTGGAAGATATAAGGCAGTTGTGTGAGGTATCACACATTATAGCCCTTCAAGAACACTGGCTATTGCCACATGACATAGATTTTCTGAGCTGCATAGATGATGACTTCGCCTATACCGGAGTGTCTGCGGTGGATACATCAGCGGGTATTCTGCGCGGTCGTCCATACGGCGGTGTTGCTATACTGTGGCGGAAAAGTGCGTTCACAAATGTAACGATTGTGCCGTGTGTGAATACAAGAGTGTGTGCGATTAAAATTATGTTAGGGAAAAAAGCAATTTTAGTAGTGAGTGTATACATGCCTACAGGCAGTGCGAAAAATCTATTAGAGTATACTGAATGTCTGGCTACTCTTAATGCTATTGTTGTACGTGAAAATATTGATTATGTTTCACAGCTTCATTCTTTGTGATTTATTTTGACATATTGTAGTAGCGCCACCTACTGTGAGCCTTGCACGGTATTTTAAAGATTCCTCCAATTTTTTTTTTGACTTGACATGACGTTTGTGTCTATGTTGGAATTGGCGGGCTTACCGAGTCTACCTGTATAGCTACCTCAGCCGACCGAGCTCATTCTACGTTTCCGTGCTGTAGCCTTCGCACGCTCGCTAGGTCGTGATAGTCTAAAACAATGGGGAAAAGGAAATCTACAACCTGTGCGGATAAAGAATGGGATCAGAAATGGCGGCGCATCTGTTTGTTTCTCGCTCGCACACTATTTGCGTCTAAACTCGCACTCGTGGGGTGCGAGTATAGACGCAAATAGTGTGCGAGCGAGAAGTGAATAGATGCGCCGCCATTTCTGATCCCATTCTTTATCCGCACAGGTTGTACGCCTAGTAAGGAACATTAAATTTTGAGAAAAATCCAGAAATTGGAGCAAGAGTTGCGGAAGAAAAAGAGAACACGGGTCATTTCAACTTCGAGTTCATCCGAAGAAGAAAACGGTTAGTTCTTACTTTTGAATTTATATTCGCTACTTACACGGTGTGTGCGTAGCAGTCGATAATATCGACACTACCTATTTTCCTGGCGAAGCTTTAACGATGTACGTGCTAACGTCGGTGACGTAATGCGCTTGTATAAAACACGGTGTGTTTTGTATTTAATTACTTTATTAAGTACGCAATATATCGGTGATATAATGCATTTCAAAAATAAGCTTCATTCACGGTGTGAATGTAGCCATCGTTTTTCAACGATTACTAATTGGACTTCTTTCTTTAGGACCAGGCGTGCCCCAAAACCAACAACTATTGCTGTCGTCACCAGTAGCTCCGCCATATTCTCCGCATCCTTCTCCGCGACTAGAAGGTAATGATTACATCGTAAGGCAATGTGAAGATTCAATTGGCAATGATGCTCAATACCCACCGCAGACAAGCCCTGTATCTGGTCCATCTTGTCCAGATACATCTTCTGGCCCGATTTTAGCTCCCGTATTAGTTTCGGAGAAATCTCAACAACATGAAAACGTCTCGTTGGAAGAGTGTGTTTTGGAGGACGATATTCTACAGATCTTAGGAGATGCACCTCAAACGGAATCTTGCCTCGGAAAGAATACACACAAGGATATCGCCACAAGATGGCAGGAGATTCTAAAAAACGGGCTCAAGAAGGAAATTCGAGAAAAACTGATTACTGATTATTGAATACCCGGAAATTGCAGCTATTTACTGGCACCACTCCTAAACCCTGAAGTAAAAGCTGCTGTGTCAGAGATGCAATTAAAACGTGACCAATTAATGCAGCAAAAGCAGACCCAGATCGGTCATGCCTTAGCTGCTTTAGCTAAAGTCAGTGAAATGATTATTGCCAATGAGATGTCGAAACACAAACTTTTACAGCCGTTGAGTGATGCCTGTCGGCTATTATGTGATAATCATAACGCTGAAACAAAGGCTCGAAGAAATATAATCATGGGCTCTATTAATGTTAGCCTAAAAGAAGCGCTAGCTGACACAACACGTGATAAGCACTTGTTTGGGGAGGATGTCTCAGAAAAACTAAAAGCTGCTAAAAATGTTCAGAAGACAGGAGAATCCTTACAAAAAGTTAATCCAAAACCACCGGCAAAGACCAGTACAGTTTTCAACTTAAAAAACTTCAAAGCTCGTCCAAATTACAAGGATCAGAATCGAAGGAGAACCAACAGCAGAGTCGACAATGTTCAACATCGCGGAGTGCCACCAGCGCGTCACAGCCGCCCGCCTCCGCGCAGAAACACGTACCAGCCGCCGCGGACCTTCGATCGCTCGCCAAATCGCCGCACGCAGCAGAAATAGATGACCATCAGGTACGTTATGCTGGTTGATTACGATATTTTTATCATCAATGGAGTCAAATAACTGATGACCCTTTGATTTTGTCATGGATAAATGGCTACAAAATTCCATTCACATCGACACCAAAAGGTACAGAATGTAAGTCTGTTTATCCTAAGTCTCCACAAGAACATAAGGACTATATTCATGCAATAGACAAATAACTCAAAATAAATGCAGTGTCTGAATGTACTCATGAACCTGGTGAATTCATCTCGAATATTTTTCTCGTACCTAAGCCAAATGGTGAAAAACGTTTCATACTAAATTGAAAATCATTAAATAAACATATAAAGTCGAATCATTTTAAAATGGAAGACTATAGAACCGCAATCAAATTAATAACCAAACAATGTTACATGGCATCAATAGATTTAAAAGATAGTTATTTTTTTATTAGCACTGAGAAACCTCAGAGAAAGTATTTGAGATTTATGTATAACGATATCTTGTACGAATTTAATTGCTTACCATTTGGCTTATGTACAGCACCATTAGTATTTACAAAATTTTAAAACCCGTCATGGAATATTAAAGTCTAATAACTTGCTATCTGTTATATACTTAGATGACATTTTGTGTATAGGAAAGGATTATACTGAATGCAAAAATAACATACTGTTTACGCAGTCAGTTCTGAAAAATTTAGGATTTATATTAAATGAAGAAAAAAGTTGCTTTGATCCCAGTAAACAGTGTAAATTTCTTGGATTTATTTTTGATTCTCAAAACATGACCTTAAATCTACCTAAAACTTAAACAATAAAGATTAAAAATTACATAAAACATATTCAAGGCAAGGAACGTTGCAAATTAAGAGATTTCGCCAGACTGGTGGGTCTTTTAGTGTCATCATGCCTGTTACGTATGACGTTTTTATTATTATATTTGAAGGTATGTCACACAACTGGTGAATGATATAATTATGTCCTTTACCCGCCAGTCGGGCAATAAACTACGAATATAACAGACGTGCGTGTTTTACTTAACAGTGGCGATACGAGGACGGTTGAACTTTGTAATTTAAAATGGCGGTGGCTAGATTTAGTGAATTTGATGTAGTTCACGGTGATTTTGGTTCATATTGCGATCGACTGGACATGTATTTCGTAGCGAATAATATAGCGGATGATAAAAAGTCACCAACGCTAATTTCAACTATCGGTGAGGCAGGCTACGAACTCATGGTGAATCTATGCAGCCCGGACAAGCCCTATACAAAAGAATATGGTCACGTCGTTAAATTGATGTGCAATCATTTACAACCAAAACCGTCAATACTAGCGGCTAGATATCATTTCCGCCAGCGTCGGCAGCAAATGGAAGAAACAGTGACCCAGTACATGAGCGAGTTGAAGCGGTTATCACGTACATGTGAGTTCAAAGCTAACCTCGAGGAAAATCTTCGGGACCAATTTGTCTGTGGACTCCGCAGCGACGTTATAAGACAAAGACTGTTTTCGGAATCGGATTTGAGCTGGAGCAGCGCCATTAAGAAAGCGATCAACATTGAGTCTGCGGCGAGGGACGCATCGGTATTAGAAAAAACATTTGGTGAGGAAAGCGGTGCAATCGACTTGGTGAACCTGGCACCGGGCTACAGAAGCACACGAGTTTCTGGGAATTTCGCAGCGCGTAGACAAAGCAGCGCGAACGACTACGTCGGCGTGAACCGACTCACAAGTAGAACGGACCCGAGGGGTACGGGAGGCTGCACGGCGTGCGGCGATAATACCCACATTTGGCGGGAATGTCGATACAGAACGCTTGAATGCAGTCGATGCAGGCGTGTGGGCCACCTACGTCGGATGTGCCGGACGGGTGCAGGGGGAAATACCAATTGGCAAAGCATCCGGGCGGGACTGGGGGACGTGACACCAGAACCCCGGAGCAGAGGCGGGGTCAGCAGCGGAGCACGCAGCGGTGCAGCGCGCGGAGGTGCGGCGCGGGGGCGCGGCCGGGGCGCCGGCGCCGGTCTGCGCACGCACTATGCGCAGGAGGAGGTCTACTCGGTCGAAGAAGACCAACAGGAGCAAGATCGGGAAGAAGAACCGATGTATTTAATGGCTTTGGGAGATTATAAACCGGTAAGCGTTTCTATTAAAGTTTGTGATAGGCTTATTAAAATGGAAATAGATACAGGGTCGGCTTTGTCATGTATAAGTGAAAGTACATACTGTCAATTGTTTTCAGAGCTCCCTTTGCAAACTCGCAATCTGTCCCTACGGTTTTATGACGGGAGCAGGATTAAACCTTTAGGTGTTTTAGAGGTAACTGTAGAATATGGTAAAATAATTAAAAAGTTGGAATTATATGTAATCGAAAACGGTACCACCAATTTGTTAGGAAGGCAGTGGTTAACAGAATTGAATATGGTTATACCAAAGTTTACGAATAACTCTGCTCAAACATGTAATACGCTAGAATGTGATATGGATAAATTAAAGCAAGATCTTTCATCTAGGTTTAAGGATGTGTTCGCTCCGGGGTTGGGCGCGTTCCGCGGCGGGCGGGCTCGGCTGCGCATCCGACCCAACGCCACACCGATGTACTGCCGCGCGCGCCCCCTGCCGTACGCGCTGCGCGAGCGCGTCGACACCGAGCTCGATGCAATGCTGCGTGCCGGCGTCATCGAGCCGGTGGACCACTCCGATTGGGCGACGCCGCTGGTAATTGTACATAAGCCTGATGCCTCGTTACGTCTGTGTGCGGATTATAAGGTAACCCTAAACCGAGCTTTACTCGTCGATAAATTTCCAGTACCTACCAAAAGTTGAAGATTTATTTAAGCGGTAGTAAGTACTTCACAAAGCTAGATCTCTCCCAAGCCTATAACCAAATTTTACTAGATAATGCCTCAACAGATTATACGGTTATAAATACCCATCGGGGATTATTTAAATACAAAAGATTAGTGTACGGACTTTCATCTAGTCCAGGTATATTTCAAAGATTGATGAATGATATGTTGAAAAACATACCAAATGTGAACTATTTCTTAGATGATATTTTAATAAGTACAACAACTATATCTGAAAACTTGAAAACTTTAGAGATAGTCCTTGAAACTTTAAGTAAAAATGGATTAAAAATAAAAAAAGAAAAATGTAATTTTTTATCTACTGAAGTTAAATATTTAGGTTTCATTATCGATGAAATGGGAATACGAGCAGATCCGGATAAAGTGAAGCCCATACTTAACTTAGTTCCTCCCAATAATGTCGCTGAATTACGTTCTTTTATTGGTATGGTAAATTTCTATTGTAAATTTATAAAAAACTTAAGTGAACACTTAGCTCCTTTGTATACTTTGTTAAGGAAAAATGTGCGTTATTTTTGGGGTTATCAACAGAGCAATGCTTTTAATAAAATAAAAAAATTACTAGGAAGTACCGAAGTGTTGGCTTACTATGATGTAAACAAAGCGGTAGTATTGACGTGCGACGCAGGCCCGCGAGGGCTGGGCGCCGTGCTGGCGCAACGGGACGCCGCGGGCCGCGAGCGCGTCATCGCATACGCGTCGCGGGCGCTCACACCGCCAGAGTTAAACTACAGTCAAATACATAAGGAAGCTTTAGCTATTATTTTTTCCGTAAGAAAATTCCATCAATTTTTATATGGTCGTAATTTCACTCTAAAAACAGACCATAAGCCATTAGTTAGCATCTTTGGTCCTAACTTAGGCATACCCACCATGACGGCTAACCGATTACAGAGATAGGCTCTCATATTGTCTGCGTATGATTTCACCATTGAGTACATAAATTCTGACGATAATACGGCTGATGCCCTTTCACGCTTGATCTCCGCCCAAAAGGCAGTGGCAGGCAAGGAAGAGGAATGTCCAGAGCAGACATATCTACATTTTGCATCTGAAGCGTTACTGCTGGATTATAATACAATTAGGAAAGAGACACTTAATGATACAATACTTAGTAGGGTATTCAGTTATATTAGGGACGGATGGCCGGTTGAAATGGATATTCGCGAATTAATATTTTAATCGTAAGACAGAGTTATACTGTGAACTAGGCTGTATAATGTGGGGCCATAGGGTAGTTATTCCAGGAAACTGTCGTGCTAAGGTGCTACGCGAGCTACACGACACTCACATGGGGATAGTAAAAACCAAGGCGTTGGCTCGTAGCTACGCTTGGTGGCCTGGGATTGACGAGGCTGTGGAGGCCCAGTGCCGCGCCTGCGACGTGTGCGCAGCGCAGGCGCAGGCGCCGCCGCACCACCGGCCTTGCTCGTGGCCGTGGCCGAGCCGCCCGTGGTCAAGATTACACCTCGACTTTTTAGGCCCCATATCAGGTAATAAGTATTTCGTTATAGTAGATTCGAGTTTAAAGTGGGTAGAAATATTTAAAATGCCTAACACTACAGCTCAGATGGTAATAAATAAATTAAGAGAGGTTTTTGCTCGATTCGGTCTACCAAAACAAATTGTTTCTGATAATGGCCCTCCTTTTTCTAGTGAAGAATTTAGTATTTTTTGTCAAAATAATGGTATTGATCAGATTTTCACAGCTCCTTATCATCCTTCGTCAAATGGAGCAGCGGAAAACGCAGTCAAATTATGCAAAAGGGTAATCAAAAAGGCATTATTACAAAAGGTTGATGTGGAATTAGCTTTAAACCGTTTTCTATTAATTTACAGAAATACTGTACACAATACTACCGGGGATAGCCCGTCTCAGTTATTGTTAGGACGAGTGGTACGCACAAGACTAGATTGTTTAAAACCTAACCGTGAAAAAAGAATAATAAATTTTCAACGTAAACAGGAAAAGGCGGCGGGAGGTAACGAACGTATTTTTGCTAAAGGGGACAATGTATGGTTCAAAATGTTTGGGGGAAAGGATAAATGGGAAAAGGGGTTAGTCACTGATATTTTAGGAGACACTGATTATATAGTAAAATGTGTAGATGGGCGGGAGGTACATCGCTATGTGAATCAATTAAAAAAAGCGCGAGATAGGGCAGACTATAGAATCTAAAGATACATATAGACGTAATTCGCATACAGATGGCATTTCATTATCAGCGGCGTTTGCGATTCATGCGCGTGAACATCCTCCCCCCGTTGGAGAGTCCTTCTTCAACTCTTCTTCAGGCTGCAGTAGAGGGCATAGGCGATGCAGCGCTCTACGAATAGTTCCGTTTCCAGTGTTTACATCTGCAACTCTACATATACCATCAGATCCAGGATACAAACAGTGAATTCTTCCCACTCGCCATCTTAGTGGTGGAGAATTATCTTCTTTTATAATAACCATATCTCCAGTCATAACGTCGCTAATTCCTCAAATGTTAAGTGCCTATCACCTAATATTCTCCTTATATGATGCTTTGCAGACTTCACCCCCGCCTCCCACAGCCCGCCGAAATGCGGTGCGTACGGTGGTGAAAATTTAAATATTATTCCTTCTTCAGCTAATTTTACTAGGGTGACCATGCAATCATTTAAATATTTAGAATTTAAAATTAGTGAAGTTTCTTTATTATGTGGGTTTCTACAATTATAAAAATCTTAAAACATACCCCATAACACGTTTTAGTTTTGATAATTTGGAATAGCGGGAAAATTGAATGACTTCATTTTCTATACATGTTTGGGTTACAAAAACATTTACTTCTCTTTCTATATATTCTCTTTGTGAGTTATACTTTTTTGCAGGCCAATTTGACTCATCTTGAGTTAAAAACTCAGGACCTCCCCACCAAAGAGAAGTAACTCTACTGTCATCCGAGTCTACCCCTCTTGAAACGAGATCCGCAGGGTTGTCGCCGGTAGGTGCATACCTCCATTCACAATTATTTGTTAAATTATTAATCTTGTTAACTCGATTTGCTACAAATACATTAATTTTTTTTATTGCTGAGGTGTGTATCCAGCCTAGGACAACCATGGAGTCCGTCCAATGTATAGTACGAACTGCTTTATACTGCAACGCTTGCCTTACTTTTTCACCTAACTCAGCTGACTGCAGTGCCCCACATAATTCAAGTCGAGGAATAGTTTGTGCCTTTATGGGAGCTACCCGTGACTTTCCGCATAAAAGTTTGACATGTGCCTTTCCACTATGATCTACAGAACGTATGTAAGCGTAAGCCCCATACCCCGCTTGAGATGCATCTGAAAATATATGTAATTCGACTACTGCAGCATTTTTACAACATACGTGTCTGTCTATTTCTATACATGATATACTCTGCATTGTCCGTACAAATGCCAACCATTTTGATTTTACATCTCCTGTAACTACACAATCCCAATCTAGTTTACATTTCCATAGATCTTGTAAAAATAATTTTGCTTTTACAATATAAATTCTTAACAGACCTAACGGGTCAAATATATTTTCAATCATAGATAACATCATTCTTTTTGACACATTTTCATTTTTATTTACATTTACAGGAAACAAAAATTTATCTGACGATGGTGACCACGTTAACCCTAAAGTTCCGGTCGTGGCCTTAGAATCCGAGAGTAATTGATTTTCATTCTTATAATCATTTTGAAATGTAATATTAGAATTAGTACGAAATTTCCTTAAATTAAATCCTGCTTTACTTAAATAATCTACTACCGATTTACATATATGTTCTAATTCACTCTCTGAATCCGTCCCTGTTAGAAGATACATAAAAGTCATTTTCGATAACTTTCCCTATATTCTCATCCTCACATTCCTGAGCTAGTTGGTACAAACAACGAGTACTCAAAAAGGGAGCTGAAGCAGTACCATAAGTTACTGTATTGAGCTTGAAATACTGTAAAGGTTCATTCGAATTTTCCCTCCATAAAATCATCTGCCACCGACTTCATTAATTATAATTTGCCTATACATTTTTTCTATGTCGGCAGTGAGCACAAAGGCATGCTTTCGAAATTTTACCAAAATACTAAATAAATCATTTTGTACCACTGCGCCGACACCCTGTATATCATTTAGCGATGTGCCTGTGCTAGTCTTGGCCGAACCGTCAAAAACAACCAGAAGCTTCGTTTTTTCACTCTTTTCTCGCAATACAGGGTGATGCGGTAAATAATACGCAACATCTAGTCTATTTGCATACGATAAGTGACCTAATTCGTGATACTCACGAATAAATGACTTATACTGTTCCTTTAAAACTGGTTGTTTACTAAATCGTTTTTCCAAATTATGAAAACGTTGTTTTGCCAACTTGAATGAATCTCCTAGGCCCTCCGGTGATGTATAAAAAGGATTTTTTACACAAAACCTACCGTTTTCTAACCTATACGTATTTTCTATAAAATGATTTTCACAAAAATCCTCACTTATACTTTTTACATTTTTTACCAAAGGAATTTCCTCTAATTCCCAAAATTTTCCAATTCATCACTGATGCCCATATTAAAATTACATGTAGCGACATTTGTCCCATACCCTTGGGTACTTATAGGTCCAGAAATCAACCAACCTAATTTAGACTGTTGCAATACTGGCTTACCGCTTCCTAATTTTGCTTGATTTCCGGATATTATTTCCCAATATAAATCGGCCCCAATTAACATTTCTACTTCAGAAGGCTGAAAAAATCTAGGGCCTGCTAAATTTACTAATATCCGCTTCGGAATATTTAAATTACTTTTATTTACTTCCATGTTTGGTAACATGCATTTAGTTATTTGTGGAACTATCATAGAATTTACATTGACACAAAAATTACCTTTCATTGACCTTATTACGAACTTACCACTGTCCGCAATAAGTAACTTAGTATTTCCTATACCTGACACAGTGAGCAACTTCTCATTTTTGACACACTACAATCCTAATTTAGCGCGTAAACAATCAGTAATCATGGTTATTTGGCTACCGCTATCGAGCAATGCGCGCACTACCTGTGCATCGCCGGTCGAGTTGTTTACCACACGCACGAGCGCAGTGGACAATAGGACCGTCCGCCACCCGCCGCTCGCAGCAGCTGATAACGAAACAGGTTCCCGACTCGCCGGGCCTTCACCGCTAACTTCACTGTGCAACTGTGATACTAATGATTGCGAATGATTATTCAATACACTACTACTATGAACCTTAGGTCGATGCAATAAGATGTTATGTTTAAAATTACATGTTTTACACGGACTAAATCTACAATTGGTTGCAAAGTGTCCTATATTTAAACAATTAATACACAACTTATTCTGTGAGACAAATTTATTACGATCTTCTAAATTCATAGAAATAAAACTAGGACACTCGTGCAAACAATGTGAGTTTTTACATAAAATACAACTTGATTTACTACTTGACTTGGATGTTACAAAAGTTGAAATCTTTTCAATTCTAGCGGGTTTATTGTGTTTTACGGTTTCTAAAAAATCTGCCCCATTGCGTAAGAACTTAAAAAAATCTTCTAACTTAGGAATATCACCGAGAGATCCCTTTTGTTCCTCCCATTTTCTACTAGTGAAATTGTCTAATTTTATTACAATCAAATGTATTATTAAGGCATCCCAGTGCTTTACAGGAAGACCTAGATTTTCCAAAACTCGTAAGTTCTTTGTTACATGGTCAATGACAAATCGTAAGGAAGTATCTGACTCCCTGACTATACTTTCTAAGCTGAATAACGCCTTAATGTGGTTGTTAATTAAAAGCTTATTATTATTGTATCTTGCACATAAAAGATCCCATGCGGCATCATAACATATCACTAGAGAATTCAATTGATTTTATTACCAATGCAGCTCCGCCCTCTAATGAAGACCTCAAATAATGATATTTATTAATATTGTTAATGCTTTCGTTACTATGAATTAATGACTTAAATGTATCCCTATATTCTAACCACTTACTGTAGCATCCATCAAATTGTTCCATCCATCAAAGTTTAATTGTCGGCAAAGTCAGTTTACTACTGCAATCTACATTACTAGATACATTATCGGAAGTATTGTTAGCAAAACTTTGTCGATTACTTGAAATCCTATTTACTTCATCTAAAATTGTCTGTGTTTTTGACATTAAGAAAAAGAAATTATTTTCAATGGATTCTCTTTCTTCTAACTGCTCACTAGACGAATCATTTAATTCTATTTCCATCTGAATATTATTAAAACTACCCATATTTGTATCTAATTTACGTGAACTTAGTTTTAACTCTGCAATTTGTTGGTTAGACAATTTGTTTGCACTTATTTTTTCAAGAGGCTCTAAATAATTTTTATAAATAGTTAATTGACCCTTAATGTAACTACGTTTTTTAATAAGTTTATCCTGCACTTCACTCATTTTTTGGGAAACAAGAATTTACTGGAGATAATAGAAAAACACTCAAATACCTTGATTCAATTCCATTCAATTCAGTTCTCCGTTTTTCTTCAAACTTTAAATGCGTAGATATTACTTACATAAAAACTCTGAGAGGTGGAGCGAATTCTCACTATGTTCAAATAAGGAAATAAATCTGAAAAATATATTATTTAAGTTAGTTAACACAATTATTTGAATATTTTTCAAGATAAAATTTAAAACCTTTACTTTTTTACTGGTGGTGGGTAATTAAAATTAAATTCTTAACCGATGCTCGTTGCTACAATTTTTATTCCAAATTCTTTAATTTGATTTCACGAATTCAAAAGATATCTACTGAAATAGACGTTACTCGCCCAATTAGATACAGAATAGAAAAAAAAAGGACGGGATTTAATGGAACGGGCTCACCACTCGTCTTCCTGACTTTGCGTTCGAATTATCTTTCCTTTCCAATCAGTTATTCCATAAATCCTGGTCACGGTACCACTTTTCTTGTATATGACAAGAAATAAAAGAGGATATTCTTCTTAATCTTCTATTTTCCAATTACAATGATTTCTATGAGCTAAGTACCGGCGTCCGCGCTGTCCGTCAGAGAATGTCGGCTAGAGAGCCTATCCGTTCCCCGCGCCCGCACCCCGCGCCTCCACCGCATGATTCATGCGCGTGAACAAGTGATGAACCCTCATTGCATATTAATTTACTGGAATTAAAGCAGCGTTCTTGGGTTTCAAGGCATTCGCGAAAGATTGCCATAATTGTGAAGTCTTATTGCGTATTGATAACGTTACAGCGATTGCTTGCATAAACAGAATGGGTAGTGTTCAATATCCGCATCTAAATAAGATTGCTCGGAACATATGGGAATGGTGTGAATTGCGGGGAATTACTATTTTTGCATCATATATAAATACCAGAGTTAATATAGAAGCTGATTATTTATCACGAAAAACGTTTCATGATACGGAATGGGAATGAGGCGACTACGCGTATAGAGAAATAACCCTGAAATTTGGCACGCCCCAAGTTGATTTATTCGCCAATAGATGTAATTCAAAATGCCCAGCGTATGTATCATGGAAAAATTACCCCGACGCTTGGGCCGTTGACGCTTTTACGATTCCGTGGAAAAATCTAAATTTCAACGCGTTCCCACCGTTCTCAATGATTCTAAAAACTCTTCAAAAATTATTAATGATAAGGCTGAAGGAATTATTATAGTGCCGTACTGGCCTACACAGCCGTGGTTCCCGTTATTTCGAAGACTTTGTAGTAACATTATATATTTTGAACCAAACATAAACCTGCTTAAATCTCCTTTCAGGACAGTACACAGTCTGCACCGAACGCTAACCTTGGCTGCCACGAGGTTGTCCGGCAAGCTCTATTGAAAAGACATTTATCCGTTAGATCGGTGGAAATAATTTTAGCGTCTCTTTCTAGTAATACCTATGCACAATATAATGTAGGCATTAGAGCCTTGATTGACTATTGTAAATCTCGTAATTTTTATTGTTATAACAGTTCTGTTCCTATTATTATTGATTTTCTAACAGAATCATTTGATAAGGGTGCAAAATATGGAACACTTAACTCATACAGATCTGCTTTGTCTTTGTTATTAGGGAAATGTCTACAAGACGAAAGAATAAAACGTTTCATGAAAGGTGTTTTTAGACAAAGACCCTCAAACCCAAAGTACAATGTCACTTGGGATACAAATTTAGTTTTGAACTACTTATCCACTCTGTGGCCAAATGAAAACCTAGATCTAAAAACACTCTCCAAGAAAACTGTAACATTATTGGCCTTAGTGACTGCACACCGTGTTCAGACTCTGTCTCTAGTAAAAATCTGTAACATTATATTTAATGAGTTCGGTATTATAATTAAAGTGCCAGATATTATAAAAACCACACGAGTCAATGCTTTTCAACCACTTTTAAGACTCCCATTTTACAATACTCGTCCAGAGATCTATCCGGCACGATGTTTACAGACATACATAAATAAAACCACACAAATAAGAAAAAGTAACAACCTTTTTATTAGTTTTAAAAAACCATATTCAAGTGTATGCTCTCAGACTATTAGTCATTGGATTAAAGATATCCTTATGAACAGTGGTATTGACACCTCGATATTTAGTGCACACAGTACACGGCATGCAGCCACATCAAAGGCGAATCAATTAGGAGTTAGCATAGAAACAATAAAAAAAGACTGCTGGATGGACTGATTCTTCCTCAGTGTTTGCTAGATTTTATAATAAAGTAATTCATAATGAAAATGAATTTGCTCAATCGTTGTTAAGTGGATTATAAATAAACTTTTTTGTTTCCTATTCAGAGCTGTTTTACTATGGGATGTTTCATAATACCTAATGTTTTTTCCACTTCCGATTAAAGCCCTAAGCATCCTACAATATGTCAAAATAAATCGCAAAGAATGAAGCTGTGAAACATAATTGAAGATCAAACGAACTTCTCAAGTGAAGTTCGATCATAATTATGTGAACAGCTTCATTCGAAGCGATTTATAGTCACCCACCCATTCAAAACATTAACCTGCCCATCCCTAGTAATTGGAAGTTTTGAAAAACATTACAAAGGATTTCTTTTAACTAAATGAGCTCGGTCGGCTGAGGTAGCTATACAGGTAGACTCGGTAAGCCCGCCAATCCCAACATAGACACAAACGTCAAGTCAAGTAAAAAAAAAAAAATTGGAGGAATCTTTAAAATACCGTGCAAGGCTCACAGTAGGTGGCGCTACTACAATATGTCAAAATAAATCGCTTCAAATGAAGCTGTTCACATAATTATGATCGAACTTCACTTGAGAAGTTCGTTTGATCTTCAAATCTGTGTATATATGCTCGGGGATTTTAACGCGCAGCCAGGTGAGCCGTTTTATCAGGAACTAAATAACTTTTGTAATGATTTAGAACGGAATTGCGCTGACATAATAAAACTTGGTTTCACGTCTGACACTTTTACTTATGTGAGTGATATAAATGGTTGCATGAGCTGGCTGGATCACTGTGTAGTGACACAATCGGCTCTTTCATCTATTCATAACGTATTTGTTAGGTATTCCAGTAGTTTCTGATCATTTTCCTTTAATAATTCAATGTAATTTTGATGTGATTATTCCTAAATTAATAAATAGTAATTCAAATTTAAATGTCAATAATAAAATAAGGTGGGGTGCACGTAATGATGATCAAATATTCCAATATAATAAATTGTGTCACCTGCAGTTAAAAATATAGATTTTCCAACTGAATACAGATACTGTTGTGATAATTATTGTAGTAGATTAGATCATAGGCATATTATCGATAAAATGTATATGAATATAATTGCTGCTCTGTCCAGTGCCGCTTCTGATAGCTGCATGGCAAGTCAGCCCCGAAATAAAAAGCATGTAGGCGGGTGGAACAAGCACGTTCGTGATGCTCACAGGATAGCCAGGTCGAAGTTTCAAGTCTGGCTTCTGTGTGGTAAGCCGCGAGTAGGTTGTGCGTGAGCAGACATGCGTGAAAGTTGAAGGGTTTTTAAGTCGCGTCTAAAGTGGGTTCAGAACAATAGTGAACAAATAAAGATAAACAAACTTGCCTCACCACCACCTCAAGACCACTAGTAAATTTAATAGTAAGCCGGGCTTGCCTGTGAGCATCAGTGGATTAAATAATCCCAAGTCTATAGCGGACATGTTTAGAAATCTATTTACTGGTAAATCCCCATTGGGACCGTCACAGTCATTCAGTGAAGTTGGTTCTCATGGAAGTACGATGAGAACCAGGTTTACCGCGACAGACATCAGAAGGGCGATTAAGTCAATATCGGGAGGCAAGTCACCAGGACACGATAGCCTTAGTATAGAGCATCTAAAGCGTGCTAGAGTACACCTTCCTAGGGTACTTGCTAAGTTTTACACATTTTGTGTAAGACATTCATACTTACCGGCTGACATGCTGAATACTGTGGTAGTTCCAATTGTGAAGAGCAAAACTGGTGATGCAAGTGATCAGAATAATTACAGGCCTATCTCTCTGGCCACCATCATGGCGAAGGTCCTTGACAGTCTGCTAAACATGGAGCTAGATAAGTACCTTAAAATACATGACAACCAATTTGGTTTTAAATCAGGACTTTCCACAGAATCTGCAATCGTGTGTTAAAAGCAGACTGTCAGCATACTTAACTTTGTTTTTTTATGTTATCATAAAATTTGGTACAATTAATTAATATAATACGTTTTATAAACAATACAGTAAAAATTATGTAATTATATACTATAATTACATCAAAACTATAATGGGAGTGCTTTTGTGTCGATAAAATTGGGTAAAATGAATATCCCTCCTAATATCTCTATATGTATGCTTAATATAGATATATTTTTCTATGCATATTATATATATTCATTGCTCACGGCTTATATACAATAACATTTTTAAAATATATATTCATATGTAAAATTTTAACTATAAACGCCTAACTATTGTTAGATAGTTTTAGTTCAGAAACCTTGTACATACCAATTTACACAAATTACAAAACAAGACACCTATATCAAACTTTTGGGCCAGTTAACCCCTAAGACTTGAGCAAATAGTTAGCTGGTCCGCGGCCGCTTCTCAGCGTGGTCCAGTTAACTACTAACAAACTGGCAATGTTATTAACTCGTCCGCGGACTAGAATTTTTGCGGGCGAGTTAATACCTAACCCGGGCCGTCACCATCGTCTGAGGTGTCAATACACTCCAAGATAGCACCTTGGAGCATTTCGACCCTCCCCTGGTCCATTTTACCCAGGGCGTCTATGATGCCGCACGTGACGGACCCAGCAACCTCCTTAACGGTAGGCTTCGAGGTGGAAGGCTCGCCAAGTTTCGGTGCCTTGGTGGGATTACCTTGATTCGAGGTAGACGAGGTATTGAGAGGGCGCTTTGACGCCCGCTCCCTCGTTTCCCCCTCCTCTCGGGTCCTCTGATTGGCCTTTTCACTCATGCGCAGTTCTAGCGCCTGCTCGAAGGTCATACCCTTCGCTACGAGCCGATATATTTGTTTTCTATCAGCTCCAGAGAGCTTAACCCTGGGTTTACTCTCTGGCCCCTTGGTCGACGTGTCCCTTTGGTGCGTTGCACCCAGAGGGGTCGACTCTGAATTGGAAGTACTTGGTCCCTCAGTCCCAGGTGCTCCGGCAGTGTTCGTATGCTCCTCAGTATCGCTGCCAAGGAGCATAGCCTCGGAGGTACCTAGTACCTCTTTGGTAGAATTTAAATGGTCGTCTATTATGTCTACAATATCCATATAGTCCCCACGAGAAGCTAGGGAAGTAAAAGTCCACTCCTGCAGAGCCCCGCTTGCAGGGGTAAGGCTAAATAGACCTCGATTTCGCCTGGTTTCGAGGCCAAATTTATTTATTTATTTATTTTTTGAATTAGTGATATAATTATATTGACAGAGATTCAGAAAATGAAGCCGATCGACCAGGCGCTTGGCACAGTTCTGCATGTCGCTACCACCCTGTTGTGATATGGTGTGTTCATCGTGGTTCCACTTTATAATGGGCAAATTGAAGTCTGAAAGTGAAAAAGGGTGGCTGTGAAACACCTTAGTGAAATTATCAAGAATATTTTTTATACGCTCCGAAAATCCAGATGAGTTGGGTGGTGTATGTACAATAATTAAGAATAATTATTGTAATTAAGAATAATTATGTCGTTTTAGGAAGATATCAATTGTCCGGGTACACGCAAACAAACAGATTCAGCGGCACCCGTGACCCAGTCCCGCACCGATGTGGCTCCAAGTTCTCTCCGGATACAAATTATTATTCCGCGTCCAGTACTTTTGCCGCAAAGGCGTAAGTCCCAATCGCACCCAAAAATGTCATACCGTGCATCGCATAACTCACTGTCCAAAACGTCATCTTGAAGCCATGTCTCAGTGAACAATAACACATCGTAATTACTCGCTAAGACATTATTAAAAAGGTCCAGCATTTCGTACGTAGTCCTCGTAGTAACAAAAAGGTTATCTAACTCTGCAATTTCGGATCTTCTGTAAACAACCTTATTTACATAAGTTTGAATTAGAGTTACAGGGCAAATGTTTTTATTTTCATGTTTAGAGAACATCCACTGATTGGCGATGGGAATGGGAATCAGTTTTAGATCCGAAAGCAGGAATAAAGAAAATGTTTTCCCCATTGTCGAAAACATGGTTACTAGAAATTTTTAATAAAATGAGATCGTGGACTCTGCGTCCAGAAGCCATAAGTAACACTGTAGCAGTTCTTCTAGCTAGATCAAAAAGGGAGTCTTCAGACTGATTAGATGAAAGCCAATTAATAACTATTGTTGGGTCCCACGTAAATAAAGGTTTTAGAACTTTAGGTTTAGCCACACTAATAGCTTTAATGTTTAATAATAAAATCTGAGAAGGATTTGTGTTCAATTTGTGGGCCACAGTAGGTCAGAATAGCTGATTTGTGCACTAAAATTGTGCTGTATGATAATTTTTCTTTTAAAAACAAATTAATCAACAATTTTGCCAGATCGGCTGGTTGTGGTGATTTTGGATTAATTCTCAGATCGAATAGGTTGATAGAGTGATATCTGTCAAAGTTAAACAAATACAGACTGTCCACTCTGTTCATCTTACCTCAGTCTCAAAACACAGCTTGCATCATGACATGCACAGGTTGTATGGAGCAGCTAGCGGAGTACAACTCACTGAAATGTAATACGTGCGAATCCCGCTACTGTTTACAATGCTTAAATTTTAGTACTGCAAAGAATACTGATCTCAGCCTGTAAGAATCAAATTCTTCTTACAGAAAGAATTTTAATAATACAAGGGTGTCACTGTAAGGCTGGATACCTAGGTCTCAACCAAAAGCCTAAGTTAGCCTACAGAAAATTTAGGAAGCTGATATTTACTACAAATAAGGGTTTATTATACATACTTTCTGCCAGATGGATGTACAGAAAGTACCTATAATAAAGGAAACTAGATATATAAGTTTTACATGCTATTCATTTATTTATTAATAACTTTATAATTCTGTTACACTAAATACCTTTTTACTTATAATTCTATATATTATTTTCTAGCCTAATTTAGTTTTTATAAACCTCTAATAAATGTGTGGCAGACACGTGAGACTCGTTAAAACATATAAATTCAGGGTTGCAGTTACGTTCGTCAGACCTTAACGCATTCCCAAATAAACACTATGGTATTACGATTGAATTATTAAATGATTTGATTTCGAATATCGATCGGCTAGCAGCTGTTATCCCTGGCAGCGAAGATTATAAAGTAATATAGGAACATTCTAACCTTCCTGTTGGATTCCTTCCTTGACCGGATTCCTATTTGAACACTGTACCTCCAGGACTATCTGTGGGGTTTTCCCTGGCAATGGTGAGGCATCCAAGCTACGGCCTGCAAACCATGCGGTCCCTTCCTTCCCCGGAGAATGATCAAATCATGGAAATTATCCCTCGGCCACGGTGAAACGATATGAATAACACAGAACAGTAATAATTTCTTTTTTGTTCCCTGAAACAAAGACTTTAGGTTAAGAATATACTTCATAGGAGAACCTAAGTGAGGTTATCTAATCACATGGGTGGACATGAGGTCCTGGTGTATGTTACCTTGATTAAATCCATTTCATGTATGGGTTTAATCCCCTCCTCTCCCTTAACATGATGGTGTGTGCTGAAACGAAGAAATTCCAATAAGAAACCACGTCAACACACTTCTCTCTATACATGTGCTCACTCTCAACATACCGGCGGCTTCTTCTTATTAATTTATTAACAAAATCCTCCTCATCATCATCAGGCAGGTGGCTCCCATCGTCCACACCAGTTTCTACTCGAAACATTTTCAAACGCTGCGTGCGTCCAGCACGCGTGTAACCAAAAAGAACAAGGATCTTTCAAAATGGCAACTGTCAAAACTTCCTGTGAGAAGGAGACAAAAACAGGAGCCGTATCCTGGGAGGAAGAAAAGAGACAGCGAACCAATGTGGCTGCTCTTATCAACTAATTTGCGATCAGATGATTCACAATGTCGTAACTTTTTTTATTTTCAAAACAAGGAAATGTGAACTGAATCCTATGTAATTAAACAATAGTAAATAATAAAAACATTTTTGGAAAATGGTCTGCTTTATTCATTAATATCTATCCAAAGTATATTCCACAGCACCCTCTAGCGTTTACTAGAAGAAGTACCTAATCGATTCATTTTTAATTAGCCAAACGAATCTATCGCTATCCAACAGATGACGTTATTTAACAAACAAACAAACAAATAATTCTTTATTTGCATAGGCTTGTACACAGCACTTACAAATCGTCATACATTTGAATGACTTAAAACTATTTATAAGTACTTATGTATAATTTACATGTTAATACATTTATATGTTGATACATAAAATATACTAAAGAAATAAATAAACATAATGCGATTCGTCTCGTCTCGCGAATTTGACAAATTATCACCTAAATCATACCAAAATAATAACGTAAACAAATATCCGAGATTTTACAAAATGCCAGGTTACATGCCCCCCCTCTTGAAACAAAACGTCGACCTCGACGTGACACATCATTATAAGAAATAAACAACACTAAACTGTAAGCAGCATTGCAGTAAAATCTCTAGTACAAATCCATCAGTACCTAAATACAACTAACAAAATTCACCTATCAATATCAAACTACATCACCCCTTGAAAGCTATATCATCATGGGCAAGTTCCCATGCATGCATAGTTCCTTTCATATTGTTGAGTTATTATAACTCTTGGTTTCATTCATCTTCTGACAACCAGGTTCATGTCCGGAACATGTCCCAGTAATATCCTTTCAAAATACCTAACGTGACTAAACATAACATTATCTTGGAATTTGGCCATGTGATGCAAAATACAACGAATTAATTATCTTTTTTTATTTACATAATTTATATACTTATTACCTTTACTAAAATCTTGCTTCCATACTACGTTATAAACGACACAATGTTTAATGAAACTCTCTATTCGAGTTTTACTAAGTATTATAGATTATGCATAAAGACATGTCCTAAGACTTAATAACGCACAATAAATATTATGACCCCAGTATATCGAAGTTACTTAGTTGGTAACGCCACAGCGATTACTCAACTTTACTATTTTTTAAGTGGTTTTCTCCACCATATATGAATTTTGTCACAAACAAAAGTGGGTCCATACCACGCATAAGGCGCATTTTGTCACGAATGTGACGCGCAACAAAAGAACTTGTGTGACTTGTCATTATTGACGACGCTGACGCGATCGTACAACACGCTACTAGGACGAACTACGCCAACACAATACTAAATAACCTGAACTCCTACTATTCGACGAGCCTAAGCAAACCCAACAATTTCACACAATCATCATTCATATATTCTCTAACATACCTGTAAGCATCAGTTTAAACATTACTGCCTGCCACCTGCAATCAAAATAACCCCGTAGAGTGAATCCTGTAAATTCCCAGTTCCACTCGAATCCCCAAAAATAAGTATTGGTGCACAATCTACTCAAGGTCACAAACAATACAAGGTTGGTTGCGTATCCCAAACAAGGTGATACCTAAAAAAATGTTGTATGGCTACAAGGCCCATACCAACAAAATGTGTGAACTCGCGTAACACACCGTGCTGCTGGCCGATATCACTCGGCGTCATCGCAACAACAACCAACCAAAGGAATAGTGTACTAAACACATGATATCATCCTTATAAACAAGTCGTGAACCCACGTTCCCCGACAAAAAAAAATGCTAGCCACAAACCACTTGGGCGTAATCGCATCAAAACCCTTGGTAGATGTGACCAGACAATGCATACAAAAAAATACTACGACACCATAGGCAACACTATGAGCGAGTATACCAACAATGTAGAAACATGTTACATGTTCTAACACAAAACGCACTAAACCATCACTGGTAGTAGCAAAAAAAAAACGGTTAAGTTCCTAAGAACAGACGAAATTGAATAACCTACACTTAATCTAAACCATTCTCTTAACGAGAAGGGTAGCCTTGGCGTCGTTGTTGGGAACTGTAGTCCAACAAAATACTTAAAAAGTGTCCTATGGCTGAGAACCCAGACCTAACTGACTACAACAGGTTCTCGCCTTGCCAAAAAAACGAAGACCACAACATGGGTCCTTGACAAAAATATTGGCTACCCGAAACAAATACAACGTAAGGTAGCATTCATGACAACTGTTTAATACCTACACCCTAGACTTTATGAGTGGCATAATGGACAACATTTCAAAATTGCTAAGCTCTGAAACAAAAAATACCAATTCTTTGTTTACTTTTCCGCTGCTCGAATATATATTTATTCATTTTTTATATTGCTTATTTACTGAGAAAAAAATTAAAAACTAAAAAACGTAAGATGACGTCATCGGACGGCAGAATGTATTTTTGACAGTTAAAGAAAATATGTTCTGTCGTACCTTCTTCTAAACCGCACTCACAGATCGAAGAGTCTTTAATGTGAATTTTGTTAAGGAAAACCGGAGTGCAGGCGTGGCCAAGGCGCAGGCGACAAATGGTAGAGACAATAAATTTGTCCAAGGCTTTCTGCTTGGAAAACCAACTATGACCTGGTATCCAAACTAAAGCAACCTCTATATTGTCCTGATGACATTGGAATAAACAGTGCTTGATTTTAAGTATTATAGGTGAGATACCTTTTTTCCTAAACATATTTCCTAGAAGTGCAACTAAACAGCTTTTAGAGTCGGTTAAAATTACTGATTTATTTAATTTGTGGGAGTGAACATATAATAGAGCTTCTAATACTGCAAGGGATTATCCTGTGAACACAGAGGATTCTTTGGGGGATTTAAAATTTAATATGATCTGGAACTTAGGAATCCATACAGCACTTCCTACGGTTCCTTCAACAGATGACTTTGAGGCGTCAGTGTATATTGGGAGCCACTGGTGCCAATCTTTTTCTAGGTATGTGTTGAAGGTATATTCTGCAGTGGGATCATTTTTCTGGATTCCAAAGTCCAGGACGATCCGGGGTTCGAATATTATGGCATCATATGGAATTTGGAAAAGAGGGTTTATAGGAAATTGCACCATTGAGTATGTGAGGGTAGAGAGTTTTCTGAAGCTAGTAATTGTTAAGGGAGGGTTTTTATGGGCCCAATATTTGCAAGAAGGCTGGGAAATCAACTCGGATAAGTTTTGAAGACGGGTGATGAGGGGATGGTCACTAGATTGGTTTGTTTTAAATATGAACCTATCCGAGAGGTATCGACGACGAAGGTCTAGTGGGGGGTCGACTGCTTCTACCTGCAGGGCAATTTTTGGGGAAGACTTCATTGCTCCTAGCACAACTCTTAAGGCCTTCATTTGGAGTTTCTCTAACCTGTTCAATGCTTCTTTATTACAGGGTTCGAGAAGAAGGAAAGAAGCATAGTCCAAATGGCTGCGGACGACAGCGTTGTAGAGCAGTTTTTGGCTATAAGGGTGAGACCCCCACCAGACACCTGAGAGGGATCTAAGCATATTAATTCCTTTTTCGCATTTTTGGGCCACTTGATTGAAATGGGGGACACCTGTCAATCTCGAATCAAGGATGACACCGAGGAATTTTGTTTGGTCAGCGGACGGCACAGATTGACCATTACAATTAATGTCAATTAACGGGGTGGATCTCTATCTTGAAAATACCACGGTCTTACTTTTGGAGATTGAAAGGGACAAATTTTGTTCTTGAAGCCATTCATTTAAATAGTAAAGGGCGCTGTTTAAACGGCGACTAATGTTATCGATCGATCTATCTGCGACATATAAACAAAGGTCATCTGCATACTGTAAAACATTACTGAAACACGAAACGCATTGCTCAAGGTCGTATGTATAAATGTTGTACAGGATAGGACTCAGAACGGAACCTTGGGGTAAGCCCTGCCAGAGATTTCTGGGGGGGAGGATGTTGTCGAAAGATCGAATTTTAATTGTCCTACCCATTAGCAGGTTTATTGCGCAGTGGACTAACCTCACTGGAAGACTCATGCGAAGCATCTTCTGTCTGAGCACCGGAAGTTGTACGTTATCATACGCAGCTGCAATGTCCAGAAATACACCTACCAAGTGTTCATTTTTAGAGAAGGCGGTTCTGATGTCCGTGGTTAAGATAGCTAAGCTGCCTGTGGTGCCTCTAGATTTTCTGAAACCGAATTGACTACTTGCTAAGATGTTCTGAGATTCAACAATCCACTCAAGGCGATTTTTAATAAGGTGTTCTAGGATTTTGGAGAGTGTAGAGGAGAGAGCAATGGGACGGTATGAGGAGGCGTTTGAAGGGTCTTTACCTGGTTTCAACAGGGGAATGACAATTTGGGACTTCCACATCGTTGGAATATTTCCAGTCATAAAGATGGAGTTAAGTAGGTCCAGAAAGTATCGTTCCCCTGTAGATCCCAGGTGGGAGAGGAAGGAATAAGGAATGCCGTCTTCTCCTGGAGCGGAATCTTTTAAGCCGCGCAAAGCACAGCTCAACTCTTCTAAGGAGAATGGTTGGTCGAACCTGTGACTACTTTGGAGTGAAAGGCAACTGGATGGGAAACAATTTTCCGGGGGAACGAAGGGAGGGGATAGTTTACAAGCAAACTCATTTAGCCAGGAAGAGGGGTCATTAGAGGATGGGGAAGCTCCAACCAAGGATCCGCGAAACCTTCTTATGTTTCTCCAAACCACGGAGGTAGGCGATCTAGGTGAAAGGGATTCGCAAAAATTGACCCAACCATTCTTCTTTTTTTTAGACAACAATCTTCTTGTTTGACCGGCAATTTGTTTTTATTTGACATAATTTTCTATACTCATGGACATATTGAACTCTACCTCAGCCTCCTTTCGACGTTTAACCGCATCCGTGCATTCCGAGTCCCACCAAGGAGGGGGAGCTAATTTTTTGCGGTTAAATTTCTTCTGAGGGATGCCAGCATCTGCAGCACATATCAATGCTTCCATGAGTATGGACAATTTAGTTTCAATGTCAGGAGGCGGGTCGTAGAGATGTCTACTCAAATATGACTCTACTTCCTGTCTAAATATGGACCAATCAGCCTGCTTAATTTTGTATTTGAGTAAAGGAGGAGGTGAGACGGCGGGAATGACAGAAAGGGGTTTGGATATGACGATAGGGAAGTGATCACTGCCGTAGGATTGTGTAAGGACTTTCAAAGAACATAGAGACGAGAGTGGTGCTGAACATACGGAAAGATCCACCGCAGAGCGGAGGTTTTGAGCGGGCGACACTCGGCGAGTCGCTGAACCGTCGTTCAATACTACTAGGTTCATATCTTCAAAAAGATCCAACATTTGGGTCGAAAATGTGTCGCAGAAGTGAGAGCCCCATGCTGTGTGATGGACATTGAAATCCCCTAGAATGAAGATAGGTGAGGGAATAGATGAAAAGATGTTGAGGAGGTCGGGGATAAGGGATGGGGAGGGGTGGGGGATATAAATAGATATGAAAGAAATATTCATTATTCTCGCAGCCACCACATTAAGTGATGTGCTGTGAGGGGGGATTGGAAGTTGGGTGTAAGAAAATGATCTTTTTATTAAAAGACAACAGCCTCCGTAGCCGTCGTCCCTGTCATCCCTGAGACAAGCATAGCCAGAAACCCTAAAAAGGGAATCAGGCACCAGCCATGTCTCAGAGATGGCAGCAACTGCCACAGAGAACTTGTTGAATAGATATATTAAGTCGCTTTTTTTGCGGCGGATACTCTTACTGTTCCATTGAAGGAACTGGCAGGAGTCCGCCATTGGACTCACCGAGTTTGTGTGTGTTGCCTTGCCTAATCTCTACAGGCATATTTTGAAATAGATTTGTAAGTTGAGAGGCGACGTTGGACGGTAGAGCATCGTTAAACTTGGATAAAATGATAGTAAGCAACGCTACCGTTGTTTCTATCAGTCTATCCTCAGGAATAGGGGATGGGTCTTGGAGGGCACAGCCGTTAGGCATGGTGGAGGAGGGGGTGGATATGACGGCTTGATGAGCCTGTTTATCATAGCCTCTAAAAGATGGAGGTAACCTAGGACGAGGACTGGTGGTGAATGTCTTCTTGTAGGATTGGGACGTCGAGGGAATAAGACGTGAATAGTTGGAAAGGGACAGTTGTGATAGTGAAGGGGATGCGTCCTTCGCCACCTCATTATATGGGCGCCTAACCGTTGGGACTCGAGCAGAGGCTTCCAAGTATGAAATTGACTCTTGGGACATAATAACCTTAATGCCTCTTTGTCTGGTTTGCTCGGGGCAGTTTTTGCTAACAGCAAAGTGGCTACCGGAGCACAAGAGACAGGTGGAGGCGACTTCCAAGACTTCGCATGAGTCTCCAGGATGATTTTGTGCACAGCGGTAGCACCTTGGTTGGGAGCGGCATTGATTTTTAACATGTTCGTAACGACAACAATTAAAACATTGTATTGTAGGCAACTGGTATGTTTCTACTCGGAGTGAAGCATGGAAAGAGTAGACTTTTTCTGGTAGTCTTTGCCCTGAGAAAGTTAGTACTACTGTCTGGGTGGGGAGCCACGTGGTATTCCCATTGGTGGTAGTCTTCCTATTCATTCTACGAGCCTTTAGTACAATGCCACAATTTTCTGGTAATTCTAAGGATTCCACAAGGTGGTCCATTGACCAATCTACTGGGATATCACGTATAAGCCCCATCCGAGTTACATTGTAAGTCGGAATGAAAGCCTTGTATTTGTTATCCGACAGACATTGGGCCTTTGCGAAATCATTTGCATCATTAGCGTAATTAAATTCAACAGAGATCCTATTCCGTCCAACACTTTTAATACCTTCCTTGGCAATGCCTTTGATCTTTTTGCTGTGTAGGAATTGAGCGAATTTGAGGGTTTTCATAGTGGTACCCGCGGCAGGGTCGGGTTCAGCACGAGAAACATGGACAATGAAAGGACCGGAGTCCTGTTCACTGTACGTATATGACTCACTGAAGCTTGGATGTGTGTAAATAGTCTGTTGAGACACGGATGTTTCAACATCTTTATTGTTGCGAGTCCGCTTTTCAGTATTGTTTACACTCCTGTCAATGTTATCCGCGGGGCGCTTCTGCTTCCTACTAGAGGAAGTAGAAGAAGATGTCTCGGACGGGATCCCGAAATGCAGTCCATTCTCATTAGAGAATACTAATGGGGATAGACTATCATCCGGTGGGTCCGGGGGTTTAGGTGGAATATTCATTATTCTCGATGTATGACACTCGAGGGATTAGATTCTAGGTTATGTATATAGTAAATAAATAAATTTATAACACAAAGTTAGTTTTAAATACTTACGTGCAACCCTTTACCAACATTCACAACACATAAACTCGATTAAAGATAAGATTCACTACAATTTCTTTTGAAAATCTTAATTACGAGCTACACACGTGTGTCAGTAAACAGCTACGATTTGACAGTCCAAAAGACAACTTGTCAACGTTGAATGTATGAATGACGTTGACAATGTTGACACTAGTATTATTTACCTTTGACAGTAGTACCTTTTTTTTATTAAAACAATGATAAGCAAAGGAATATCGCTGTATTCAGCTGTCCGATGACGTCATTTGGCGCTTACGTCTATTTAGAATAAAAAGAATTTCAATAATTATTTTATGCATGAAAATGGACAAATTTTAAAAAAAGAAAAAATATGGGTCTGTTCATTTTATGTCTACTTTCATATAAAAAAACAATATGGACATGTTAAAAATTTGAAATGTTGTCCATTGAACTTAGTTCTCCAACCAACCATGAAATTCCAATCCCGATAATTGATCCATCTTTCGGTAATTACGGTTTCAGATATAACACGAATAAGCTAGAAAACCGCATTACAAATTGCACACACCTGAGCTAATAGCTTATCTAAGGGCAAATCTACTTATTAAAAGGACAAAAATCCTTCATCACTAGTCATACCATACTACCTATTTTATTACGTCTCAAAACTATGAAAATAATACTTACTCATTTCGTAAAAACCATGTGGGTAGGATCCTCTTGGTGTTGACTAAACAAACAAAATATCCCATACGTACCGAATAATAACTGTAGACACAAACATATTCACCTAAACCCACAAACATGACTAATCATTCCTATACCTAAACGATATACCTACCGTACCATACATTGCTAATACATCAAAATCCATTTTAATTAAGGTTACTTAATTTCACTTCGAGAAAAAAAACAGTTTTACGTGGGAAAGCGTTTTACAATAGAGCGTGAAAACAAATGCCTACTTATCAAAATTATAACGAACGATACGCAACATTATCATTACATTATAGCACAACACTGCATTTATTTTATTTAAAGAAATGGGAGTATGTACCATAGTTATTTACCATCTTAATGTTATTTTCTAAACGCAAATTACAGTTACAACATTAATTTGCTATTTAAGCAGTTCCGCAAAAAAAAAAAAAAACATCCATTCGAACATCCTGTATACGCACTTAAGTATATAATTTTTTTTAAAAAAATTACCCTTTATTAAACTTTACTAAGTTTCGGACACGCTGTATATTCATTACAATCTTTTCAAATATATTAATTATTTATTAATTATATTAAAAAAATATTACAGACTTGGCTGTATAACAGTGAATTCCTTTGCGTTTTCGAACGGACGCAAAATTTAGAGGTTAAAACTTTGACATTTCTAAAAAATGACAACTGACCTCCGTAAACAAAACAATGCAATGGACTGTCAAATCGGTGTCGTTTTCTGACACACGTGATCCGCTTACTCGTCAGATTTATATTGTTTTTGTGTCATTATCTCAGTGATTATTATCTTTGATTGAGTGCATGTGTTGTGTATGTCGGTAAAGGTTTGTTTGTAAGTAGTAAATACTAACTTTCTGTTATAGATTATATTTATTTACTGTATACATAACCTTAAATTCCCTAGAGTGTCATACAGCGACGAAAATGAATATTCCGCCTAAGCCTCCGGACCCGCCAGATGATGGTCTATCCCCATTGGTGTTTTCCAATGAGAATGGACTACATTTTGGAACCCCGGTCGAGACATCCTCCACAACCAGTTCTGCTTCCTCCAGTAGGAAACAGAAACGCCATGTGGAGAACTTAGACAGAACAGTAAATTCGGAGAAACGGACGCGCAATAATGATGATGTAGAAACATCTGCATCGCAACAATCTATTTACACCCACCCAAGTTTCTCCCAATCGTACACTTATTCTGAACAGGACTCTGGACCGTTTATAGTTCATGTTTCGAGAGTAGAAGCTGACCCTGCCGCGGGTACCACTCTGAAGGCACTTAAATTTGGGCAATTTCTACATAACCATAATATAAAGGGCATTGCGAAAGAGGGTATAATAAATGTTGGACGGAATAGGGTATCTGTTCAATTTAAATCTGCAAATGATGCAAACAGATTTGTTAAAGCTCAATGTTTACCAGACAATAAATACAAAGCGTTCATCCCAGCGTACAACATAACTCGTATGGGCCTAATCCGCGAAATCCCAGTAGACTGGTCGATGGACCAACTTGTAGATTCATTAGAACTTCCAGAAAATTGTGGCATTATGCTAAAAGCCAGACGTTTGAATAAAAAGGTTACTGCTAATGGAAACACTACATGGAAACCCACTCATACCGTTGTCCTCACTTTTGCAGGACAAAGGTTGCCAGAAAAGGTATATGCCTACCATGCCTCTCTTCGTGTAGAGACCTACCAATTACCTACCATACAGTGTTACAATTGTTGCCGTTTTGGACATGTAAAGAATCAGTGCAGGTCTCAACCAAGATGCTATCGCTGTGCCCAAAACCACCTTGGAGACTCATGTGAAGTGTTGGAAGTTGCCTCTACGTGCCTTCATTGTTCCGGAAATCACTTTGCCACCAGCAAAGGTTGTCCGGAGCAATCAAGACAACGAGGAATAAAAATCATTATGTCCCAAGAAAGCATATCATACCTAGAAGCCTCTGCTAAAGTACCCAATGTCAGACGACCATATAATGAAGTGGCTAAGGCCTCCACCCCTTCCCTCTCACAGATATCCCTTCCTCGTTCCCCACATGTCCCCTCCATGTCTCAGTCCTACAAAA
Organism: Marasmia exigua; assembly: GCA_019059595.1. Taxonomy (NCBI): domain Eukaryota; kingdom Metazoa; phylum Arthropoda; class Insecta; order Lepidoptera; family Crambidae; genus Marasmia; species Marasmia exigua. Next base: position 7,245,585 of record CM032493.1, on the reverse strand, counting down.
AGACCATAACGACCAGCCCTCGTCCCAGAATGCCCCCTTCTAGTAGAGGTTATGACAAACATGCCCATCAGGCTATAGTAGCTACTCCATCTTCTGCACAGCCTAACGGCTGTGCGCTGCAAGACCCTCCCCCATTGCCGAGGATAGGTTGATAGAAACAACCGTTGCGTTGCTGACTATCATACTATCCAAATTTAACGATGCTCTACCGTCCAACGTTGCTTCTCAACTTGCTACTCTATTTAAAAGCATGCCAGTAGACATAATGCATGGCAACAAAACACACTCATCCAATGAGTCCGACGACGGACTCTTGCCAGTTCCTTCAATGGCATTGTAAGAGTATCCGTCGCAAAAAAAATGAAGTAATTTATCTTTTTAACAAGTTCTCCGTGGCGGTCGCTGCCATCTCTGAGACATGGTTAGTGCCCGATTCCCTCTTTAGGGTATCTGGCTATGCATGCCTTAGAGATGACAGGGACGACGGCTACGGAGACTGTTGTTTATTAATAAAAAGTAAATGTAGCTTATTCACAAATTTCAATCCCCGCTCACAGCCCATCACTCAACGTGGTGGCTGCGAGAATATTTAACATTTCTTTTATATCTATCTTTATTCCCCACCCTTCCCCTTCACTTATCCCTGACCTCCTCAATATCTTTTCTTCTGTTCCTTCTCCAATCTTTATTCTTGGGGACTTTAATGGCCACCACACAGCGTGGGGTTCCCGCTCATGCGACTCATTCTCAACGCAACTGTTGGATCTTTTCGAAGACCTCAATCTTTGCGTTTTGAATGATGGTTCTCCAACTCGTTTAGTTTCACCTTCACAAGACCCACGCTCTGCGGTGGACTTATCTGTCTGTTCTACACCTCTCTCCTCCCTCTGCTCCTGGAAAGTCTTACCCCAATCCCACGGCAGTGATCATTACCCTATTATTATATCCCGACCCCTATCTGTTATCCCAGCTGTCTCTCCACCCCCCTTACTGAAGTATAAAGTAAAATATGCCGACTGGTCCAAATTTAGTTCAGAAATTAGAATACATTTGGATGGAGTACTCGACAATCCTCCTTCTACTGTTAAAAATAAGCTGGCCGTATTCATGGAGGCATTATCGTCTGCTGCGGAAGCAAGCATCCCTTTGAAGAGACCGAACCGCAAGAAATTAGCCCCTCCGCCGTGGTGGGACTCAGAATGCACGGAGGCGGTTACTCGTCGAAAGGATGCTGAAGCAGAGTATAAGCGCTCCATGACTATGGACAATTATGTTCAATATAAAAAGATAGCTGCGCGTACTCGTAGAATCCTCTCTAAAAAAAAGAAGAATGGCTGGGTGAACTTTTGCGAATCTCTTTCCCCTAGATCCCCTATATCAGGTGTTTGGAAGAACATTCGAAGGTTCCGTGGTTCCCTGATTGGAGCTTCACCATCCTCAAATGACCCCTCAACCTGGTTGAATGAATTTGCAAGTAAATTATCACCCCCTTTTGCCCCCACGGAAAACAGTATCCCATCCTGCTACCCCTCTCTCAATAGTAGTGATAGGTTCGACCAGCCATTCTCCTTAGCGGAACTAAACTGTGCTCTGCGCGGCCTAAGGGACTCTAGCCCCGGAGAAGACGGCATTCCCTATTCATTCCTCTCCCACCTGGGTTCAACCGGGGAACAATACTTTTTAGACCTACTGAACGCAATTTTTATAACAGGCAATATCCCTTCCTCATGGAAGTCGCAAATCGTTGTTCCCTTATTGAAACCAGGTAAAGACCCAACCAACACTTCCTCCTATCGCCCCATCGCCCTATCCTCTACCCTCTCCAAAATCCTTGAGCATATGATTAAGAACCATCTCGAGTGGATCATAGAGAATAGGAATATTATTCCCAATAGCCAATTTGGGTTCCGGAAATCTAGAGGTACTACAGATAGCCTAGCCGTTCTTACAACGGACATCAGAATCGCCTTGTCGAAAGAGGAGTACCTAGTGGGTGTGTTTTTGGACATTGCGTCTGCATATGACAACGTGCAACTTCCGGTGCTCAGACAGAAGATGCTTCGCATGAGTCTTCCAGTGAGGTTAGTACATTGTGCAACGAACTTGCTTATGGGTAGAACAATCAAAATTAGGTCGTTTGATCACTCACTCCCCCCCAGAAGTCTCTGGCAGGGATTACCTCAAGGTTCCGTTCTGAATCCTATTCTGTACAACATTTATACATACGATCTTGAGCAATGCGTCTCTTGCTTTTCTAATATTTTGCAATACGCAGACGATTTGTGCCTTTATGTATCGGATAAATCAATTGTCAATATTAATCGCCGCTTAAATTCTGCACTCTCTTACCTAAACGATTGGCTTCTAAATCATAATCTATCCCTATCAATCCCTAAAAGTAACGCCATGGTATTCACTAGAAAGAGATCTATCCCGCTCATTGACATTCACTGTGATGGTCAACCTATCCCTCTTGCTGACTAAGTTAAATTCCTCGGCGTCATCCTTGACACGAGAATGTCCGGTGTCCCCCATTTCAATTATGTGGCTCAGAAATGCGAAAAAGGAATCAACATCCTCAGGTCCCTCTCAGGTGTCTGGTGGGGGTCTCATCCTTACAGCCAAAAACTGCTTTATAATGCTGTAGTCCGAAGCCACCTGGACTATGCTTCTTTTCTTCTTGAACCCTGTAATAAAGAAGCATTAAACAGGTTAGAAAAACTCCAAATGAAAGCATTAAGAATCGTCCTTGGAGCAATGAAGTCCTCCCCAAAAATTGCCTTACAGGTGGAGGCTATGGACCCCCCACTAGATCTCCGCCGTCAATATCTCTCGGATAGGTTTATATTTAAAACCAACCAATCTAGTGATCATCCCCTCATTTCCCGTCTTCAAAACTTATCCGAGCTGATCTCTCAACCTTCTTGCAAATATTGGGCCCATAAAACCCCTCCTCTAACAATTACTAGTTACAGAAAACTTCCATCCTTGTCTTACCCAATGGTACAGTTTCCCATAAACCCCCTCTTTCAAATACCCTATGATGCCCTAATCTTTCTACCCCAAGTTGTCCTGGACTTTGGAATTCCCAAAAACGACCCAATGGCTGACTATAAATTCAACATGTATCTGAACAAAGATTGGCAAGATTGGTTGCCAATTTATACTGATGCCTCAAAATCACCTACAGAGGACACTGTAGGAAGCGCGGTATGGATTCCAAAGTTCCAGGTCATGCTAAATTTTAAATCTCCAAAAGAATGTTCAGTATTTACAGGGGAGTCTATTGCTATATTAGAGGCCTTATCGTATGTGCGTTCGCATAAATTAAATAAAACAGTAATACTCTCAGACTCCAAAAGTTGTTTACATGCAATTTTGGGTAATTTATTTAGGAAAAAAGGAGTCTCACCTGTAATTCTTTCTATTAAAAATGTTATATTCCAATGCCATCTTGAAAACATAGAAGTAGCTTTAATATGGATTCCAGGACACAGTGGTATTCGCGGCAACGAGCAGGTAGACGTTTGGGCCAGAGAGGCCATACAGCTTGGCACCGCTCGAGAGCAAAATTTTGCCCACGACATCTTACCACATGCAGCAAAGTCACTGAGAGATGATTGGCAAATCCGGTACAGCGAACTGTCTAAACTCAAAGTTCATCACTACGCAGGGGTTCAACCTTTGATTCCCCGGAGACCATGGTTTTTCAAACGGAAAACCATGTGCAAGCTTGCTGTTTCCACTATTTGTCGCCTACGTTTGGGACATGCTTGCACTCCAGTCTTTTTAAATAAAATCCGTGTTAAGGACTCATCACTGTGCGAATGTGGTTTAGATGAAGGTACGACAGATCAAATTTTTTTGAACTGTCAAAATCATCCTTTCTCGCTGTATGACGTTCTCCCCCCTAGAATCCCCCGCCCTATTAACTTTTCTTTTCTTCTTTCTTTATCCTTCTCCTCTGTCATAAAATATTTATGTAGATATATTATAAAATATAATATCAAACTATAACCGAATCTCCCTCATAATGTTGTGCTGTATATGTGTTTGTTTGTTTGTGTACGTTTTATTATTTTGTTTTAGGTGGTGTAACCCTCAATTAAAAAATAAAAATCAGAATGAGTAAAATATCACTACACCGGTCATTTTCTCAATGTAACGTGTCTCTTTAATCGCTCGACATTGGCAGAGTTATATAAGTGTTCGCCGTGGGCAACATAGTAGCAGCCATAATTAAAAAAAAAAAAAAAAAAAAAACAATGCAATAATACTTACATTATTATAGGGATTCCGTGTTTTGGAGTTGAGTGACACACGTGCGAGTGCTCAATTTAGGTGTTTTTGTGCCTATTTTCGTATTTTCTATCTGTGTTGAACTTCTTGGCTTTCTAACTTTGTGGTTTGTGTCTTGGGTAAGTAATAAATAACAAAACTAATCATTTATTAAATACATTTATTTACATCTCCTAACCTCTTACCGGTCGTTGGCGATATCATAATGGATATCCCTCCTCTTAAACCCCCTGATCCTCCGGATGACTCCCCAATGTCCTTAGACGTTTTCAATAGTCAGGACAACATCAATAACGCGGGTGAGTCCCGAAAGCACAAGCTGCCTTTGGACACGTCGAATGCGTCCAACCCGGATAAACGCCATAGAAATGTACATGACATAGATTCATCGGCTTCAGTACAATCGATATACATGCACCCAAGTTTCTCTGAATCAAGGCGATATTCAGAAAACTACTGCGGACCGTTTGTTGTTCATGTGTCCAGAAGTGAGCCTGACCTAGCAGCAGGCACGGCCATTCGAGCAATTAAATTTGGTCAACTTGTTTTTAAAAAGGGGATAAAAACATAGTAAAGGACGGAATTAAAAATGTTGGTAGGAACCGCATCTCTGTTGAGTTTTCAACAGGTACTGCGGCAAACGATTTTGCTTCCTCTGAATTCCTCTCCTCAAATAAGTTATCGGCTAACATCCCAACCTACATTGTTACCCGTATGGGAATAACCCATGGAGTCCCAGTCGACGTTTCTCTGGACGAATTCATAGAGAGTGTTGAATTACCAGAAAAATGCGGTAAGATCTTAAAGGCTCGTAGATTAAACAAAAAAAAGAACAATAATGGTAACATTGTTTGGACCCCAACACAGACAGTGGTACTGACCTTCTCTGGCCAAACCCTGCCTGAAAAAATATACTCTTTCCACACAGCCTTGTTAGTGCATACATATAAGCTGCCCACCATCCAGTGCTTTAGTTGCTGCCGCTTTGGTCATGTAAAGTCCCAATGCCGCTCTAAGCCTCGCTGCTACCGTTGTGCTCAGGAACACACTGGTGATAGCTGCAACATATTAGAAGAAGCTTCCACATGCCTACATTGCTCAGGAGCACATTTTGCCATAAGTAGGTGCTGTCCTGAACAGGCAAGACAGAAACAGATTAAGCTACTTATGGCACAGGAGAACATTCCATACTTTGACGCGTCCGCTCGTATAGCCAACGTTAGGCGTCCCTATAGTGACGTAGTTAAGAACACCACTTTTTCGCAGATAACCCCAACCCAGGCCTCTACCTACCCCTCGCCCCAGACTCCCCCTACAATGACAAAGGTATATAAAAAGACAGTGACCCTAAGCCCCCGTATTAGATCGCCACTAGCCAAAGGCTATGACAGACAGACCCACCAAGCTATAATTAGTAACCCGTCTTCTTCTTTACCAAATGGATGTGCCCTCCAAAACCCCCAAAACTCCTCAGAAACAACCAGTAATGACTTTTTGATTGAATCTTTAATTAGCACACTAATCCAAATTATCTCCAAATTTAGTGATGCAATACCGCCCAACGTTGCCCACCAACTGTCTAAACTCAGTAGCTTAGTACCGCCGCTAGAAGACCAGTCGCAGAATGGCTATGATGGACACTGCGCAGTTTCTACAATGGAACTGTAAAAGTATCCGTCATAAAAAAAACGAAATTATATATATGTTTAATAAATACTCCATAGCAGTCGCTGCCATCTCGGAGACATGGCTTAAGCCTGGGGCCCGATTTCGGGTCACTGGTTATGCCTGTCTCAGGGATGACAGGGACGACGGCTATGGAGGAAGTGCCCTCTTAATTAAAAAATCTTATATTTATACTTCTCTTTCCATCCCGACTCACAGCCCAACCTTTGATGTTGTGGCTGTACGAGTCATGGATATTTCTTTTGTGTCAGTTTATATACCCCACCCCTCCCTTACCCTTATTCCTGAACTCCGCCGTATACTGTCTTCCGTTCCTCCCCCCATCATGGTTCTAGGGGATTTTAATGCACACCACATCGCATGGGGCTCTCACTCATGTGATACTTTCGCCTCTGATCTGTTAGACTTGTTTGAGGATTCTAACCTTTGCCTGCTAAACGACGGTTCGCCTACTAGACTAACTACTCCATCTCAGGACCCTCGCTCGGCCGTTGACCTTTCTGCGTGTTCCTCCAACCTTGCCTCTCTTTGTTCGTGGAGAATCCTGTTCCAGTCCCATGGTAGTGACCATTTCCCTATTGTGATTTCCAAACCATCTTCTACTATCCCTTCCACTGCTCCACCTTCTCGCCTTAAGTATAAAGTCGGTGATGCTGACTGGTCTAAATTTTCTACCACAGCAGACCTCCTTCTTTCTAGGATGACAGATGACCCACCAACTTCCGTCGAAGATAAGTACTCCATATTCATTGAAGCCTTGACATCTGCTGCTGATGCAAGCTTACCCTTGAGGAAACCCAACCGAAGTAAACTAGCTCCTCCTCCGTGGTGGGACTCTGAATGTTCTTTAATGGTTACTCGGCGAAAGGAAGCTGAAAAGAAATACAAGGCTTCAATGACTATGGAGAACTATCTCCACTATAAACAGGTCGCGGCAAGAACTAAACGCGAATTAAGTAAAAAAAAGAAAAAGGGCTGGATCAAGTTTTGTGAAAACCTCGCTCCTAGATCCCCTTCCAAATTAATTTGGAAAAACGTCAGACGCTTTCGTGGCTCCCTTGTTAATCCTTCCCCCTCTTCTAATGATCCATCGACGTGGTTAGATGACTTTTCTAATAAACTATCCCCACCCACTGCCCCCGATAAAAATTGCCTCCCTTCTCCATCTCCTGTCCTAGCGAGTGAGGATAGATTCGACCTTTTCAATATCAGAGCTTCGTTGTGCTGTTCGAGGTCTTAAGGATACCTCCCCAGGCGAGGATGGTATCCCTTACTCCTTTATTTGCCACCTTGGTCCCGTAGGAGAAAAGATATTCCTGGAATTAATTAACTTGATCTTTTTATCAGGCGACTTTCCGGAATCATGGAAATCCCAGATAATCATCCCCATCCTAAAACCAGGTAAAGATCCTAAAAGCTCCTCATCCTATAGACCTATAGCCCTTTCCTCCACTCTGTCCAAAGTCCTAGAACACCTGATTAAAATCCGCCTTGAGTGGTTAGTAGAGAGCAAAGGTATTTTGGCACGCACTCAATTTGGCTTCCGTAAATCTAGGGGTACAATGGATAGCTTGAGTATTTTGGTAACGGATATTCGAACGGCCTTTACAAAAAACCAGTACCTGGTAGGGGTCTTCTTGGATATCGCATCTGCCTACGACAATGTCCTGCTTCCGGTGCTCAGAGAGAAGATGCTTCGATTGAGTCTCCCTGTGAGGCTAGTTCATTGTACAATCAATCTATTGATGGGCAGGGTACTAAAAATAAGGTATATCAACCATATCCTCCCACCAAGAAACGTATGGCAGGGCCTTCCACAAGGATCCGTACTAAGTCCAATCCTGTACAGCCTTTACACTTATGACCTGGAACAAAGCGTATCCTGTTTTAGCCATATCCTCCAATATACTGACGATCTTTGCCTCTATTCAACTGGCAGTTCTATTGAGGACATCTCGTGCCGACTAAATTCCGCGTTATATTATTTAAAAGTTTGGCTGGATGAACACGGTTTAAGTTTGTCCATACCTAAGTGTAACATTGTGGTATTCACAAGGAAAAGACATATCCCGGGTATTGAAATTCTCCTCGACAACCAAGCCATAGTAGTTCATGATAAAGTTAAGTTCCTTGGTGTCATTCTTGACTCCAAGTTGTCTGGCATCGCCCACTTCAACTATGTGGTCCAAAAATGCGAAAATAGTTTGAACGTCCTAAGATCCCTTTCCGGTGTCTGGTGGGGGTCCCACCCGTATAGTCAAAAACTACTATACAATGCTATAGTTCGTAGCCACCTCGACTACGGGTCCTTTTTATTAGAACCATGCAGTAAAGAGGCACTCCACAGAATCGACAAGATCCAAGCAAGAGCTCTTAGAATAGTCCTGGGTGCCATGAGATCTTCCCCAATTAACGCCTTGCAAGTGGAATGTGCTGAACCCCCATTAGACCTCCGTCGTCAGTATATATCAGATAGATTCATTTATAGAACAAACCAGTCAGTTTGCCACCCACTTATCCCCCGCCTTCAAGCTCTATCTGATCTGATCTACGAAGCTTCAAGCAAATATTGGACTCATAAAGATCCCCCTAGAATTATCCATAGCTTCAGAAAACTTCGTTTCTTGTCATACCCAATGCTACAATTCGAATCGACCCCCCTTTTCCAAATTAATTACGACGCCTTGATTTTGGAACCGAACATTTTATTCGATTTTGGATTTACTAAGAATTACCCACTTGCTAACGAGAAATTCACCCAACGCCTAAATGAGGACTGGCAACAATGGTTGCCCATATTTACTGATGCCTCCAAAGCGATGGATGAAAGCCCGGTTGGTAGTGCGGTATGGATTCCAAAATACAAGGTAAATAATAATAATAAAATAAAAATGCGTGCGTGCGTGCGTGCGTGCGTGCGTGCGTGCGTGCGTGCGTGCGTGTGTGTGTGTGTGTGTGTTTGTGTGTGTGATTATATTTGATATTTAAAGTTATAATTAAAGTTAAAGATCGATTATATATTTAATGGACATTTTCTCGTGCTTTTTATGTAAATCAAGTGTAAAAGTGCTGCCTATTAAAGGAAATTCAAATGAGTGAAAATGGTTTCAATCGGCCCAACACCCCTCCTCTTACATCTATTATTAATCATATATAAAGGATTGCCGAGCAGATGGGGCGATGTTCCTTCGGATTCGTCGTCCATGTTGGTAGGTGCGTACTAGTAAATTGAGTTGAAATAATATACCACAAACACTCACTTCACGTTATTTTAATGATTGAAATATGTTAATGCAAGTTATGTAAGCAACAAATCAAATTAGAGCCAATGGGTTTGCGCGTGTGCTACTCGCCCAACGGTTTCTATTTTTAGAATCACAACACAAGCACGTCACGTTCACAACCCCATTCGGTGCTACCCGCTCTAAAATTATTATAAAACTCAACAATACTTAGCATCGATTATCGATTAAAAGTATAGAAACATGAGAATCAAATAATATCAACTACACGCGAAAATCGACTACGCGCCGTCACGGCCGTCCTGCATCTTCACACGTCCTCGTGTGCGGTCTCTTCAGTTTCTGCGAACAAACAAGGGCCCAGTTGTATGTTCCATTTCTCACTCGGTCATTCTGACCACTATAAAGCATACGTACACGTATTTGCACTCAGCTATCAAATTATCAAAGACCAAAATCTCGAAGAATTACAACTAACACAGAATTACTATCACAAAGAATTGTTCTCCAAATGTGGCCAATTTCTCTCCAGAACACAGCTAACAACTACGCGCCAATGTCACTTAGACCATTAGACACAACACGCACCTCTCACATCCGTTACACCCGCACCACACACAGATCATCTAACGCGCAACATAGGCGACTAAAACCAATACCCAATACTACTGCTACACCGATTATTGCCACAGAGGCTATTGCCACACAGGCTACTACCATACAGGTTACTGCCACACAGGCTGTCGCCACACAGGCTATTATCACACAGACTGCAGCCACTGAAAACATTGCCTCAGAGGTTAGTATCACAGAGGATAGTGCCACAGAGGCCAGTGCCACAGAGGCTAGTGCCACAGAGGCTAGTGCCACATAGGCTATGGCCACTTAGGCTAGTGCCACATAGGCTAGTGCCGCAGAGGCTAGTGCCAAAGAGGCTAGTGCCAAAGAGGCTAGTGCCACAGAGGCTACTTACTGTCATAGAGGCTACTGCCACATAGGCTATGATAATCATTAAAATTTGACACCACACTACTAATTTGCAAGTGAAGTGATCACTTACCATCGCCGTCACTGGAACGTCCTGACTCAATGCTGTTTGTAGGCATTTCCAACCCTACGTTCAATTCTAATGGAACGTAGCACTCAGGCATGGACCGTATGCGATCATGTGCATACTTGTGAGTTCTATTCGAGTCCAATGCTTTTAACAGGTACCTGTCACCATCAAGCAGCTCTCGGATTACGTAAGGCCCCTTAAATTTAGGCTCTAACTTAGTTTTATTACGTTCGTGATTCTCGATAAGAACATAGTCACCGACTTTAAAGTTCCTTACTTTAGCTTTATTCTTATCAAATCTAGCTTTCTCAATGGAGGCGCTTGCTTCCATTTCCCGCGCTGCGTGCTCTCTTACAACATCTAAGTCTACTTCAGGCTCATCACTATCCAAGGTCACCAATTGCAAGGGTCTAGCTACCCTTCCTATAAGAAGTTCAAGGGGACTGGCTTTAGTAGTTCGGTTATGTGTACAATTAATGGCAAGTTGAGTATCGGGTAGAGCGGAGTGCCATGATTTTTGATTACTTGTCTCAATTGTAGTTAACATATTCTTTAGCGTGCTCATAACCCGCTCTACCTGTCCATTAGGACGACTACTACCAGTTGCGATAAGATGTAGGTTAATATTATGCGCGGCACAAAAGTCCTTAAATTCTTTTCCTGCGAAACACCTACCCTGATCGGCAATTATACGCGTTGGACATCCGAATAGTGAAACGCTCGCTTTTAAAGCCTTTAAGGCGGCCTTAGAATCAATATTAGAAGTGTGATGTAAGAGCACATACTTCGTGAAAGCGTCGATTGTCACGAACACATACTCTTTCGAATCCTTTTTGCCGCTTAACTTACCTGTCGCATCCATGTGAATGGTATGCCAGGGTATGGTTACTTTTGGGATTGGATGTAGTTCCGCCTGGAATTTTCCCGAATGTGTCTTAGATACCCTGCATGCTATGCAATTATCGACAAATTTCCTCACGTATTTGTTCATATTTGGGAACCAATAATGACAAAAAGCTTTTTCTAAGGTTTTCGCCCACCCCAAGTGCATTATGCCTTCATGCACATGGTTGATTATGGACCACTGAAATGCTCTCGGAATTATTGGTAACCAAATACTTCTGTTATTGCGTTCAATTTTACGATGCAAGACACCTCGTCTCATCTCATACGTCTTAGCCACGTCGTCGCTAAGTTCATTATTCTGGTGCTTAGCAATAATCGCTTTTATTTCCTCATCTTTTTCTTGTTCTGCTTGCAACCAAGAATCTGAAACTTCTGTCATATTGACACGTTTTTGTTGGACTTTAGAGACGGGTGTAGGTTTAAAGGGCGGCAATGGGTTTCGCGATAAAAAGTCCATATTTTTGCCCTGTCGATACTCAATGTCGAATTCGAAAGTTTGTAGAAAACACCACCACCTATGAACTCGTGGGGTGAGGTCTACTTTTGATTTTGATGCCTTTACTGCATTGCAATCTGTAACCACTACAAACTTTCGACCATGCAAGTAGTGGCGAAAATGCTTTACAGCATTTACGACTGCAAGAGTCTCCACTTCGTATGAGTGATATCTGGACTCAGCGCTAGATGTTCGGCGGCTAAAATACTCGACTGCATGTGATTTACCATCAATTTTCTGCATTAATATGGCCCCGTAACCTTCAGCGCTGGCGTCAGTATGAGTTGCATACTGACGCCAGCGCTGAAGGTTACGGGGAAGGTTATAGGCTGGTAAGGGTCAAAAATTGTCAAAACAGGTTTGTTTGTCAGTATTCTAATAATCTCTGTCTTAATATTCTCAAATACCGGTGTCCATATCGATGCCTAATAGCCGAAAAGGGGTAACCGCCACTTTACAAACATTACAGGAGACAGGATTAAAGTTGAAAAAATTAGAAAAAAAATCATAGTAAGTTGGGTTTTGATTCCTAAGATTCCTTAAATTAGTTATAAATATTTAAAATATTTCTCTTCAAAATGAATTCATTTAATTATTAGTAATCATTCATCTAATAGTATTTTTGTCACTTATGCTCAAATGAATTTCTTTTTAGAACAGGAAAAGAATCGTAACCCCTTTCATCAAAAAATCTTATGTAAGCCTAAAAGGATTAACTGCATTTATATAATTATTAAAATTCCTTAACCGACGTTAAGTATCACATGAAGTGAAGACACTACAACATAAGTAGTAATTGTCTATAGACTTAGTGTTAGCGAAATAATAAAAATATAAATACATTTAATGAATCAAGTAAACGCAGATTTTTAAAACATGAAATAAGTATAAAATATTTGGTTAAAGTTTAAGGTATAAAATAATTAACATTTTTACAGTAATCAGTCTTTATTTGTTTACAAAATGGCTCACATCTCTGATAATACTTAAGTTATAACTAGTTTGTATGAGATCTAGAATTTTAATAGTCACTATCTAATTATATAGAATTTGTTTTCAGAAAAAAAAAAACACTACACGCATTTTACTACTTTTCCCGGTAAGATTTCCTTTGAAATATTTTTCACCAACAACATCCCACTTATTGAAATCTTTATAACGCAGCTTTTCAACTTCGTACGGTTCTGGATCTTGTTTGGATGTGGCAAATACTATATACCTTACCATTGCGAAGGTACGTGAATAATGTTATTCATTAAATTAGGTACGTTCTGTAACGGCATAACGGAATGGACTGGCATATAGGTGGGTCCAGTTACCAAAAAAATTAAGTTTGATTGTTATGATATTGTGTAGTGTATTTAAAAATTTAACGACCTGCTTCATAATAAACAATTTGGGTTCACTAAAGGTAAGTCAACAACTGATGCAGGAGTTGCACTTATGAAGCATATTTTTGATGCATGGGAAAACAAGCAGGATGCTGTTGGTGTATTTTGTGACCTATCAAAAGCATTTGATTGCGTTACGCACCAAACATTGTTGTTAAAATTTGCTCATTATGGTGTATCCAAGATTTCACTAAGTTTGATAAATTCTTACTTGTCTGATAGAATTCAGAAAGTAAACATTAATGGGACATATTCTTCAGGCACTCCTCTATTGACGGGAGTGCCCCAAGGATCGATATTGGGGCCTCTGCTTTTCCTGATAAAATATAAATGACCTTCCCTACTTTACACAAGATCTTTGTGAGGTAGTGCTATTTGCTGATGACACTTCGTTGATCTTTAATGTTGACCGACGAAAAAATACGTTTGACGATGTAAATGACACTCTGTTACAAGTTCTCCATTGGTTTACCACTAACAACTTACTTCTTAATGCTAAGAAAACTAAATGTGTAAAATACACAATGCCCAATGTAAGACAGGTCAATACTAACATGACTATGAATAATGAACGTATTGAAGTCATTGATTCAACAGTTTTCCTTGGCATTACCATGGATGCCAAATTATGGATGCAGAATTTGGTCCTCACGTCGCAGCCTTGGCGAGAAGACTTAGTTGCGCCGCGTATGCGGTTAAGAAGATTAGATATCTGACCGATATTGAAACCGCGAGATTGGTTTATTTTAGTTAATTTCATAGTGTAATGTCTTATGGTCTCTTGTAGTGGGGGTCTGCTGCTGATATACAGACTATATTTGTATTGCAGAAGAGGGCCCTCCGCTCCATATACAACCTTAGACCTCGCGATTCACTAAAAGAATTATTTAAGAGCATTAAATCTTGAGAAGCCACGCTCAATACATTTTAGACTGTATTTTGTACGAATAAATCTGATTGTCATGGTTTTAATACTAGAAATAAACACAAGCTTGCGATTCCAAATCCGAAACTTCAAAAAATTAATAATTCATTTGCTGGTCTAAGTATTAAAATGTACAATAAGTTGCCACAAAATGTTATTGAGTTACCAACGCATAAATTTAAATCTCACTTGAAAGCCTGTTTAATGAGTAAAGGATACTATAAAATTGTAGACTACCTAAATGATAAGGATTCATGGACATAATGACCTCCATGCCTGCACACTTGTAGCATTTTCATATACATTAACGGAAATTATTTATATTATATAATTACTCATTTTAATAAATTAGGCTAATTGACAAGATGCTAACCACCGTCTATTGTACACCTCGTCCTGCAGTTTATTAATATTGGATTGAGTAACTACTACTCTTTGTGACATATGAGGGGAACCTGTAAATCTGGTACAAATTCTCTTTTTTTTTACGCTTCTTTTTAAATGCACCTTCTCTAATTTCATCTGTATTTTTAGTAATTTCTGAAACTTTTTATTTTTCCTTTTTTTACTCTTTTTAGTATCTTTTTGTTTCTGTATACTAGGGGTACTCTTTTCAGAACTAGAAGAATCTGAAGAAGGCCCGTAAATATCCGAATCAACATCATTACTTCCAAAAATAGCTGTAAAATCATCTTCACCAGACAAGTAATCAAAGTATTGTTTATTTAATTGTACTTTACGCTTTTTTTTCTTGAGTGGTGGCGCAGTTTTTTCATTTAAATTGAACTGAAGTGATGATTGCAGTACTTCATTACTGCATGTACCTAGATGCTAAAGGTTCTGTTAGATCACTAGATTTCAGGAGGTGGAATACTTGGTGACGATATTAATTTATCATTAGGCTGATGTTCTATCATTTCGCGTTCAGGAGGAGTATCTTTCTTATTTGACTGCTCTTTTGAGGTAACTTTGTTTATGATGGTCGATCGTGATATTTGTTCATCATTACTATACAGATGTGTTAGTCCAGTCAGCAATGAGACTCTTGTAAAGATAAATTATAGAACAATAATGTTTCATCATTTATAGGGAAGGAAAGTTTGGAAATATCTGTCATATCATAAGTCGGATTATTATTCATTTCCATAATTTCAGCACTTGTGGTATTTATAGTCTGACATGACATTAGCTCCTAAGAAGGTGGTGATGTCTGGTTAACAGTATCACCCACTAAATTATCTATGTTCTTATGAAAAATCATAATATTATCTTGATTCACAGAGTATTCTACAGGGCCCATAGTGGTCATTTCAATTATATTTATATTATCTAAAGTGGGGAGCGGTGTTTTTACTTCTTTATTCGTATTTACTGTAATCTCATGTCCACCACTCTAACTAACTCTTGGGGTTTTAAATAAGTTATATTATTGTTTTTTCCACCATAATCTATGTCCTAGAAATAAAACAACCTTGTATGTAAAGGTGAACGCACTGAATGTTTCTTTTGAGGCAGAACGGATAAAACATTGATGAAAAACTGCGGTATCCGCCATTTTTGCATTGGGGTAACCGACATGGTGTTACCGGCGAATAAAATATTACTAAGGCGTAAGTAAAGATTTTGAATCGTCCGTATCATCTAACCGCCCTACATATTTAACTGTCGAGAGAAAATAATAGGATAAGCGCCACTATGAATAGTAATATCCGCTAGGACAATTCATCCTAAGCGCCATAGCATATGTTTCAAAATCACGGTCCATAAATATTAAGCGACACTTTTATGTTCCGCATAAACCTCCATTATGTATTAAGTGTAATTTTGCTATTTATTGTTTTCCAGAAAAATAAGTCTAAACTACCAGCTTGATAATATTCTGACAGCCAAAACTGCGTAAGTAAATATTTCGAAATATAATATTTCCTAACCACCAGTATGGAAAAAAATAACTGAATATAGGGCGTTTACGACGTAAAATTAAGGCTCAAAACCTTAATTTACCAACTGCTTAACCGACAAAAAATACAATCTAGAGTAACGAAACTTAGATAGAAAGATGCAGAAAAAAAGGCGATTCCAATGATGTATATATGTCAATTTCGTAAAAAATGTCGCTTACGCCTTTTTGGCTGTTATGCATCGATATGATTTTGCCTTTCCCAGATGTCAGTCGATAAAGGGGGGCTGTCATCGTTGAGAAGCCCGGTATAAATTGCCTGAAATAGGACGCCAAACCTATGAATTGGCGTAATTGAGTGACGGTTTGTGGTGGTTGAAGCTCCGTCAATGCTTTTATTTTACGCGGATTGGGTCGTATTTCACCTGCAGATACATGGTATCCAAGAAACTCAACTTCTGTTTTCAAGAATGAACATTTCTTGAGATTCAAGGAAAACCCCGCGTTTGTCAAGGCTGTTAGCACTTGGCGCAGACGATCAAGCCCTTCCTCTACTGTACGAGATGGTATGATGACGTCATCTATATAAACAACAGCAAAAAATTCTGCTAAATCGCCTAGAGCCCTATTTATAGCTCGTTGGTACACCGAAGGGGCATTTCGAAGACCAAATGGCATTGCCAAATATTCGAACTGC
The DNA here is from genome assembly GCA_019059595.1 of Marasmia exigua. Lineage (NCBI taxonomy): Eukaryota > Metazoa > Arthropoda > Insecta > Lepidoptera > Crambidae > Marasmia > Marasmia exigua. Next base: position 7,228,986 of record CM032493.1, on the reverse strand, counting down.
CCATCAGGCATCACAAAGGCTGTACGCTCGATAGACTCTTCCTGAACTGGGATTTGGTGATAACCACTGGCCATATCCAGAGAAGTGAAGTAGTTGGCCCCTGCCAGACGTCCTATCTGATCAGAAATTATCGGAAGAGGATAATGATCAGGTACAGTGTTGGCGTTTAGCTCTCGATAATCTACGCAAAGACGGTCTGAACCATCTTTCTTTGTGACTAACAAAATCGGAGACGCATAAGGTGAACAACTTTCCCTGATGATACCCGCCTCCAACAATTCTTTTATTTTAGAACGTACCACCTGCCTCTCGTCAGGGCTCAACCTATATGGTCGACGTTGTACAGTGCGATTTGGATCAACTAATCTTATCTCTAATTGGCCTGTAGTAACTCTGCCTGTCGGAGTTCCTTCCACAAAGTAGTGAGAGTTCTCCTCAAGCAACGCAATTAATTGGTTTCTATAATCTAGAGGAGTATCAGTATTGATACTATTAAAGTCACTTACTTTAAAGCCAACATCACAAGCGGATATTACCTTATTCTTTTTCATAACAAGTTTGTTTTTAAAAATTTCAACCGAAAATCCCAACGAAAGTAAGTCACGCCCCAGCATAATAGTTTCCGAAATACAATGATCTGGTACTACATGAAATAATAATTGCAATGTGTGTCCCTGTATCGAAACAGTGGATAGTATTTGAGCATTGCGTTGTACACTAGACTGACCGATACCTAACAGAGTGACTAAGTCATGCTGCCTTTTACCAGGAAAATGTTTAGCTAAACTTTCCATAATTAGTGAGCACTCAGCGCCAGAATCGAAGCAAAATGAAAACTTCTCACCGGTATCAGTTGAGAGCTGGTCCGTAGCTGGCTTGATGGTGCAAGAATTTACGCGATTTTCCTTCTGGCTGCCGCTCATACTAACTTCTTTCTTGGGGCAATGCGGAGCGATGTGGCCCTGGTCACCACAATAGAAACAGGTGGGTAGAAGTGTTTTCTTCGACACACTGCTCTCGGCCGACTGTTGAGTAGAACTTGTCGCTGTTTATTGTTGCTGATCCATGTTGGGTAATCCCGCTTCTGACAAAGGATTGCTGAGCAGATGGGGCGATATTCCTCCGGATTCGTCGTCCATGTTGGTAGGTACGTACTAGTTAATTGAGTTGAAATAATATACCACAAACACTCACTTCACGTTATTTTAATGATTGAAATATGTTAATGCAAGTTATGTAAGCAACAAATCAAATTAGAGCCAATGGGTTTGCGCGTGTACTACTCGCCCATCGGTTTCTATTTTTAGAATCACAACACAAGCACGTCACGTTCACAACCCCATTCGGTGTTACCCGCTCTAAAATTATAAAACAAACAATATAACAATATAACAAATCAAATACTTAGCATCGATTATCGATTAAAAGTATAGAAACATGAGAATCAAATAATATCAACTACACGTAAAAATCGACTACGCGCCGTCATATATATTGTATGTTTTAGTATATTCATATTTTATTTATGTATTTGTATTTAAACTTTCTGTATAAGTATATACTTTTAGGTTCAGAAGTGGAAATGACTAAAAAAAGACAATTTGAACGAACGATTTTAATTTGGACTTAATCATTTTACAAGAACAACAAAATATGAGAAAATGTTTATAATTCCAACAAATATCATTTGAAATCACTAAAACTGCGATTGCACACTTGCTATGACTTTTACATATTTTTATTTGATAGAAATGGGGTGAGCCCTTCGTCTCATAGCCACTGCGACCAGTAGATGATCTATTGTGGCAGCCCCGTAACCTATTACAGCACCTCATGTAGCTCCAGTTCCAGGATAAACCCGAGAATGGAGCTGATGGGGGAGCTCTTGATCTCGTCAGCTGAGGTCATGTGTGCTCCCAGGTGCCAGCTTCTGCAGCGGTGCAGCGCTATGCACTCGCCGAGGACGTGGATAATCGTTTCCTCGTCCTCGCGACAGAACCTGCAGATTTTGGTATCTGCAGGTTGTGCAGGTGCTTGTTTAATTTGCAGTGCCCTGTGAGGGTTTGAGTGAGTGCCCTAACATGTCCTCTACTCAGTTTTGTTATTTCTACAGCCCTGTATCAACGCCTTAGACTGTTCTAGTCGAGGTAGTCTTTTCCAGAATTCAGTGCTTTGTTTATGCTCCCACTCTTTTAACTCGAACCTGACCATGCAGGCTGGAACGCCACTTATTGGTTCCGGTCCGAGTAGTGGGCTCTCTGCCCCGGCCTTTGCTAGCACGTCAACGACTTCGTTGCCTCTGATATTGCATTGTCCCGGTACCCAAATCAGACTTTTACATAAGTAAAGTTAATAACGGACTAAACAATAATCTGAACATAGCTTAGACAATTAATGACTCATCCAACAATGACTCGAATGATGACTGACTGAAATAATGTCTCGCATGACTGATTCCTAGATCCGTGCGCTCTGAGCGCCGACAAGCAAATGCGCTGCTGTCCGATCGGCTCGTCTATTTATGGGCTTCTTGCTGTCCGTAGCGGCTTGGGTGGGGGTACCGCTAACACGGCCTCTCCTGACAGAGTGTCGTTCTCGACACTATTATAGGCACCGCTAGTGCTTTTGTCCAGGGACAGCATGGGAAGACCAGGACCAGATGTAGATGTGCTATCGGTTCTGACCTCCTTGTTGCGTTATCTGCAAAATCTGTAAGCACACACATACGTACACGTATGAGTATTTAGACTGTACATAGGAAATAAATTATGAGCAAAATCACCCATTCACTTCCTTCCTTAAAATCATCTAACGTTAATTCACACTGCTAACATAATAGAGGCGTATTTATTTACGATTTTTCCTGTAAATCGCCAACAAATAATTCAACACAATTTTCAACACGGTCAGATTTAGAAATCTGAACATAAAAATATTAAGCATGAGCCCCGTTGTGGACCACACCTGTGAACACAAAAACATTAAGCATTAGCTCCCTTAGGAAGCATACCTGTGAACCCAAAAATATTAAGCATTAGCTCCCTTAGGAAGCATACCAGTGAACACAAAAATATTAAGCATTAGCTCCCTTAGGAAGCATAGCTGTGAGCACAAAAATATTAAGCAAAGCTCCCTTATAAATCATATATGTGAACACAACAATAACAGGCATAAGCTCCGTTATGAAGCATATATGGGAACAAAAATATTAAGCATAAGTTTCGTTATGAAGCATACCTGTGAACACAGAAATATTAGGCAAAGCTCTGTTATGAAGCATACATGTGGACACAAAAATAATGAGCATAAGCTCCGTTATGAAGCATATATGTGAACACAACAATAATAGGCACAAGCTCCGTTATGAAGCATATATGGGAACACAACAAAAAATTTTTATTTTTTTTTATTTATTGCAAAGAACCAACAAACAAGTTTACAATAGACTTAAGCTAACACAAGAATAATCGACTTAATTAATAATTGCAAACCCAACAGCGATGGTTACATTATTCTTAAATATCATTAAAAAATCACCTTAGAGACCCGTATAATAAAATAATAAAGTAGATAACAAAAAGTTAAAATAGGAATATATGGGCGGCGTTCCATTTTTAAGAAATTAAAATAAATCAATCACCGCTGTCTATCCAATAAAAATAAAAAAAATACTGATCCGTCAAAAATTAAAAAAAGTATAATGATTAGTCAGTTTCCTATTTTAAAATTAAAAATACAAAATTCTGATAATTTCCAGTTTCCTTTCAAATTAAATTTAAAAAAATATATATATTCAAATTTCTCAATTTCCTTTACCACATAATTTTACTTTTTAAAAATATATATTCGGATTTATCTATTTCCTTTTCCGACCGAATGAAATCATAAATATTCTGACTTGTCAATGTCCATTTCCGTTCGAATAAAAATTTAAAATATGGTAAAATGGCAACTTCCGTTTTAAATTAGAAAATATGTTTAGCAAACTTCCGTTTGCACTATAAATATTATAAATTGTTTATTTAAAATATTGTAATGATTGAATTATTATTTTATATTCTTTGTAATATGAAATTTTTAAAATATTTCTTGTATTTTGTTGATTTTTAAACTGAAATGTAAAAATGGGATTATTATAAATTATGTGATTTCCGGTGCGTATGGAGTGGGGTAGCTTTTCCTTTAGTATTTAAGCCACTGGCTTAAATACTAAAGGAAAAGCTACTTAATGCTAATTAATGACTGCATTCGCATTTGAACCACGGCACGAAGTGTTGCTCTATTTAATATTATTATATATAAAAATCATTAAAAGCAATTCTCGGAGTTAAAGAGTCTTATTTGCACACTCATCATGGAACCCAACGATCCTCATGGAGGACCAACGCCGACAGCAGCGGTGGGATCACAATCTCCCGTACTTGGAGCCTCCAGAGCCGCGGAGTCACGACGTGAGCCTACATTCTCCATGGACCAAGTGATGAGTTTATTGACAAGTGTGACGAAACAAGCTGCTGCGAGTGCAGTTACAGCGGCGATTTCTACCACCCCTGCGCCACGTGATCGCTGTAATTTCTACCTCCCTCCATTTGATCCAGACCTTCGCTCACATGATATCAGAGATTGGTGTGCCGATGTTGATGAAACAATTACTTCTCTCAACATTTCACTTCAACAAGCACGCATGAAGGCTATTCTTCAGCTGAAGGGACGCGCCAAAACGTGGGCTGACACCTGGTCCCTACAATCCACCACATGGCAACAGGTGAAAGAAGATTTGATTCGAACTTTTGGAAAGGAGTTCCGGTATGTTGATGATGTTCAAAAATGGCGGAGCTTCACATCGGATCAAGCTTCCAGCTACGCTGAGTACGCCACTACGGGATGGACGTTGTTCAAGCGGGTGCGACCTGAGGCTTCGGACGCTGAAGTAATCGACGCTTTACTAACAGGTATTTACCCTGAACATATAAGGTCTGAATTACTTAGAAACACACCTGACTCTTTGCCCAAACTAGTTACTGTTTTGAAAACTTACCGCAAACGTAAATTAGATACCTCAGAAAAGCCGAATAGTAGTAATTTTAAACGATCACGAACATCTGACCAGTCATTTACTTGCTACAAATGCAACAAGCCTGGACATCGTTTTCGCGATTGCAAGGAACCCTCTGCACCTCCATCATCCTCAGTAGTATCTAAATCAAATACTTTTCTGAACTCTGGCGTTCCAAATGTTTCAGTCAAATCTGTCGAATGCAAATATTGTCATAAAATGGGTCACGTAGAGAAGAATTGTTTCCGGAAACAAAATAACGAACGTAACAATAGCTCTCAAAATAAATCAATATTTTTTTGTAATAATGTTAATCGCAGTACCACAAAAGTAAAAATAGGGAACAAATTTTACGATTGCTTATTTCATACCGGCGCCGATTGTTCATTAATACGGCAACGATTATCGGGATCAATTCCGGGAAGAAGGAAAACTGTTGATGTTATATTTTCGGGTATTGACAGTTGCCCAGTGCGTTCATCACAATCTATTACAACAATTGTTGAGATTGATGGAGTTAGTGTAGAGCTTGAATTTTATGTAGTTGGGGATACGCAAACTCAGTTCGATATTTTGATAGGTTACGACCTTTTACAAATTCCCGGGCTCAGTGTCACCTTAACTAACACTGGAATTTCAGTACAACTAGATTCTAATTACATCTTAAAGAATATAAATGAATGTACTGTTCTAGGTTATATTTGTGATCTTGATACAAACGTTACTGATCAGGCCCTACTTGACCAATTAAAAAGTATTGTAAATAGTTACCTACAAAGTTTCACAACAGGAAAGATTGTTTCAGTAGTAAATACGGGAGAGTTAGAAATCAAACTAAAAAACCCCGATAAAACTGTGCAGCGTAGACCCTACCGATTGTCTCCTGTTGAACGTGAAACGGTGAAAGAAATAATAAATAATCTCAAGAGTAACGGTATTATTCGAGATAGCTCTTCTCCATTTAGCAGTCCAATTTTGCTTGTAAAAAAGAAAGATGGTTCAGATCGACTCTGCGTCGACTTTCATGAGCTAAATGCCAATACTCTTAGGGACCATTATCCGTTACCTTTAATCGCGGATCAAATAGATAAATTGGGAAAAGCACGATATTTTACATGTCTCGATATGGCCGCAGGTTTCCACCAAATACCTATTGCCGCAAACTCAATCGAGAAAACTGGCTTTGTAACACCTGATGGCCAATATGAGTTTTTACGAATGCCTTTCGGGCTTTGTAACGCACCGTCAGTATATCAGCGGGCGATCAATAAAGCATTAGGTGATTATAAAGATAAAATTGCTTTGGTTTACATAGATGATATATTAATTTTCTCTCAAACTCCTGAAGAAGGTTTGCACAATCTCAATCTTGTTCTCAAACGTTTAATCGATGCTGGATTTTCATTGAATATTGCTAAGTGCTCATTTTTGAAAAGATCTGTCCAATTTTTGGGCAATGTTGTCAAAAATGGCACTGTAAAGCCGAGTCCAATAAAAATACAAGCACTGGCTAACTCCCCTATTCCTAAAAATGTAAAAGAACTTCGCCAGTTCAATGGGTTAGCTAGTTATTTTAGGAAATTTGTACCGAATTTTTCTAAGATTATGATACCTTTATATGAACTGACAAAATCTAACGTAAACGTGGAATTGGACTGAAGCCCAAGAAAAAGCTAGACAAGAAATAATTCGCCGTTTAATATCTTCCCCGTTGTTGACAATATTTGACCCTGACTTACCAACCGAACTGCATACAGACGCCAGCGCTCTTGGTTATGGTGCAGTTTTAATACAAAGGCAGGACCAGGTTCCCCATGTCATAGGCTATTTTAGTATGAGGACGATAAGTGCAGAGAGCAAATATCATTCATATGAGCTTGAAACACTTGCCGTTGTCAAAGCGATTCGACATTTTCGTCATTTTTTATATGGTCGTTTATTTAAAGTCATAACAGACTGCAATTCCCTTAAAGCCTCACGAAACAAAAAGGAACTGACGCCTAGGGTACACCGTTGGTGGTCTTATTTGCAGTCATTTCAATTCGAAATTGAGTATCGTAAAGGAGAACGTCTTGCTCACGCGGATTATTTCAGTAGGAATCCAGTAGACATGCCTAAACCACGAAAAGCAGTATTTTACAATATATCTAGTCCGGGCCAGACGTTGCATTTTTCCGTTAATGCTTCCACTCTCGACCATAATTGGTTACTTATCGAACAAAAACGTGATCCCGTGCTTATATATAATCGACAAATTACAGTCCGATTCCATTCCCAAAAATCTCACAGACACTTATGTTATTTTGCAAGATAAACTATTGAGACGTAAAGTTCAAATAGACAAGAAAACACGCAAATTGATCATTATTCCACGCAGCTACCGCTGGAATCTTATTTCCCACTACCATAGTTCACTTCAACATTTCAGTTGGGAAAAGGTATTGGCTAAAATACGAGAACAATATTGGTTTCCTAAGATGTCTAAACTGGTCCGGAAATTCATTGAGAATTGTGTCAGTTGTAGAGTTAGGAAAGGAGTTTCAGGTGCCAGGCAAGTTTTTCTGCACCCAATTGACAAAAATTCTATACCTTTCCACACGGTGCATGCAGATATTACTGGTCAGATGAATGGAAAACGTAATCGTCCTGAATATGCTTTTGTTTATATAGACGCGTTTACTAAATACGTTCATTTAGTATACTCAAACGACCGTACGACAGATTCTGCTATAAGATGTTTTCGTGAAGTGATTACTATTTTCGGTACTCCCACTAGACTTATAACCGATCAAGATAAAAGCATGACATCGTTGGATTTTAAGCAGTTTTGTCAAAATTTTGGTATAGAACATCATGTTGTAGCAAAAGGTGCTAGCAGGGCAAACGGGCAGGTGGAACGGGTCATGAAAGTTATTAAAGACAATATGTCAGTGGTGGAGCTTGATAAGCCTTGGCACAATTCAATCCAGGATTTACAACTAGCCATTAACTGTACAAAATCTAAAAGCACTGGGAAAAGTCCAATGGAATTATTGTTTGGCAAAAAATGTTCGCCTCCAGCCATCAAACTCCTCCAAGTCGATGATGATGAACCCATAGAAGATCTTATAGCTGTTAGGAATGCTTGTAAGGAAAGGATGGACGAGCGATCTATTCAGGACAAAATCCGATTTGATAAAGGCAAAGCCAAAATCAAACATTTTCAAGTTGGAGACTTTGTTTTAATGCGCATACACGAACGTCATACTACAAAATAAGGACCTAAGTTCGAGGGTCCCATGGAAGTTTTAGCAATTCTTCCTAACGACCGTTATAAGTTAAAACACATTAATTTACGTGGATGCTCTGAAAAGATCGCTAGTCACGACTATTTAAGGCCCGCTCCCATGGGACAGGCAGACCCATTTGATGATAGTGATAATGAATCTACCGAATGGGCAGATGATGTAGTAGATAAGAATTTAAGTAATAGTTCATGTTAATTATACGTTTTGTAATCGGTGTACGACACGTTCCTTTCCGCACTTCCTTTCCCAACGCTGGCTGGCCACCACGCGTTTCCTTTCCCGGTCTTGTAGGCTAGATCCCTGGATGGGTGATGCCTGATATGTGTATTGGCTAGATCCCTGGATGGGTGATGCCTGATTTGTGTATGGCTAGATCCCAGTACGGGTGATGCTTTATTTGTGAAACTTCTGTTTATGCCATAACATATTGGTATAAATGCTGATGTCAATACTTAAAATCATGAAAGTTATTCAGCGCAGAGAGCGCGCTGGATCAGTATGGCCGTATGGGCGGCGTTCCATTTTTAAGAAATTAAAATAAATCAATCACCGCTGTCTATCCAATAAAAATAAAAAAAATACTGATCCGTCAAAAATTAAAAAAAGTATAATGATTAGTCAGTTTCCTATTTTAAAATTAAAAATACAAAATTCTGATAATTTCCGTTTCCTTTCAAATTAAATTTTAAAAAAATATATATATTCAAATTTCTCAATTTCCTGTAACACATAATTTTACTTTTTAAAAATATATATTCGGATTTATCTATTTCCTTTTCCGACCGAATGAAATCATAAATATTCTGACTTGTCAATTTCCGTTTCCGTTCGAATAAAAATTTAAAATATTGTAAAATGGCAACTTCCGTTTTAAATTAGAAAATATGTTTAGCAAACTTCCGATTGCACTATAAATATTATAAATTGTTTATTTAAAATATTGTAATGATTGAATTATTATTTTATATTCTTTGTAATATGAAATTTTAAAATATTTCTTGTATTTTGTTGATTTTTAAACTGAAATGTAAAAATGGGATTATTATAAATTATGTGATTTCCGGTGCGTATGGAGTGGGGTAGCTTTTCCTTTAGTATTTAAGCCACTGGCAATTGGGATGACTGCATTCGCATTTGAACCACGGCACGAAGTGTTGCTCTATTTAATATTATTATAAATAAAAATCATTAAAAGCAATTCTCGGAGTTAAAGAGTCTTATTTGCACACTCATCATGGAACCCAACGATCCTCATGGAGGACCAACGCCGACAAATACGTGTGAAGTGCGTGCGTGTGATGTTAGAAAGTAAATAAATAAGTAAATAAGTAAGCGTGGAGCATATTTGTGTGCACTTGATGGAGCGTGTAACTAAGTAGGTTTGTAGTGTATGTGTGTGTGAGTATGTGTATGCGTTGTGTGTAACTATTTATTATGGCGTACCTATAAGTGAGTGTTTGTGAGATATAATATTTCAATTGGTATATATTAATAATTGCATGCATTTTGTAAGTATTCTATATAGTTTTTACGAAAAATATTTAAATTATGTATTTAATAGTAGCTCGACAATTTTTTTGTTGAATGATCTGGCAGAACCAGAGAAGATATCCACACAAGTGAATTTTTATTGTATGTATCAACCATACGACACAAGGGAGATCAAATCCCGGCGTTTGTCTAAGACCTTGGAACAGCAAAGAGAGGGCTAGCGCGTAAGGCTCTCATCTGCACGCGAGGCGGGACCAAATAACTTATGCGGTTCGTTATACTCATGCAATCGTATTTTTGATTACATAGGTCATACAGCAATCTAGTCTCAAGTTGAATGCGTCTGGTCTTTAACTCAAGAAGTTTATATTTTTTTTAAAGTTTATTATATGGAAGCCGTTTACGGTGAAATTTGTAGTTTAAGCGACGTAAGAACTTTTTTTAGACCATTTCTATGCTGTGATTGTACTTTTCGTAGAGAGGGTTCCAAATCGATACTCCATATTCTAGTTGTGGCCTAATTAAAGTTTTGAGAAGAGAGATAAATGTGTGTGGATTCCTGAACTCAGCAGAAGAACGCATAACTACACCATACATTTTAAAGGCTTTAGCGATAATATTTTGTATATGAAAATCTAAGTGCAGTTTGCTATCTAATGTTATTCCCAAATCCCTTATGCAGTTTACCCTTAAAAGATTTTTACCGCTTATGGAATAGTTGAATTTAATAATATTCTTTTTTTTAGTAAAAGTTATTAATTTGCATTTATTTATGCTAAGTTGCAATTTATTACGCGAACAGTAGTCAGTAAATCTATGAAGATCTTCTTGAAGTAAATGATGATCCTCACTTTTATTTATACATCCGTATATTTTAAGGTCATCAGCATACAAAAGGATATTGCTATTCTTAAAACAATTCTTGACATCATTAATAAAGAGCACAAACAAGAGAGGCCCCAAAATAGAGCCTTGTGGTACGCCTGAGATAACATAGGTGATCTCAGACTCTGATCCCTTTATTACAACCCTCTGAGTCCTGTTAGATACATACGACTTGAACCAGCGCCAGAGATTCCCGTGTATTCCGTTAAAAGCAATTTTTTGCAATAGTATTTTGTGGTCGACTGTATCAAATGCCTTTCTGAAATCAGTATAAATACTATCTGTCTGGATATTATTTATCAAGTGCATGAAATAAGTCAGATGTGTATATAATAAGGTTAGTAACCGTAGAGCGTCGCTTGACAAAGCCATGCTGTTCCTCTAGGATAATGTTGTGTAAGTGTGGATAAATGGCGTCATGAACCAAGCGTTCAAAAACCTTAGAAAGAACGGGTAGTATGGATATTGGTCGATAATTTGTAACATCAGTTTTAGATCCTTCCTTATGAACTGGGACTATCCTTGCACCTTTCCAGATATTAGGGAACATTCCGTCAGATAGGCATTTGTTGTACAGGTAAGATAGCGGAAGATCAATTACATATGCTGTTTCTTAAAAGAAAATACCTGGTAAGTTATCAGTCCCAGCCCCTTTTGATGTGTCTAGCCCTTGAAGAACCTTACGCACTTGTAGTCTAGTCACGTTGAGATCATTAATAATTAGATCAGCTGTATTTCCATCGTTTAAACAAAAATCATCAATACTGAGATCACTAGGCAGGGATGACGGCTGGAATACTGACTGAAAAAACCTACCAAACAGATTGCATGCTTCTGAAGGACTATGAGAGACAGAGCCTTCATATTGAACGCTATTTGGTATATCAGATTTATTGCGGCATTGGGACATATATTTCCAAAAATATTTTGTATTACTTCTTATACTATTTTCAACTTTAGATATGTATATTTTAAAACATTTTTCTGATAACGCTTTAAATTGTTTCCTATATATTGAAAATACATTATAGTCTGATTGATTATTATATTTTTTCATTCTAATCCAAGCTTGGTTTTTTTTCTTAAATAAATTTATCAACGCAGGAGTGAACCATGCAGGGTACTCGGACGTTTTAACAAGTTTCTTTTGTACGTGGTTCTCGATTATACTGTATATTTTTTTATAAAACAGCGATACTACTGTTTCAGTTGTTTTACCTGAGAAGAAAAGTGCATCCCAATTCGTTTTTTCAATTTCATTTATAATTTTATTATAGGCTGCTTTTTTATAGCAGTATCCAATGTATGGTTTTAGTCGCATGTACTCCTGATCTAAGCCAAATGAAAACGACACACAAAACGGGGGGTGATGTATAGTGATTGGTAGAAGAAAGTTTGCAGGTGATGATAGCTCACCGTCTGATTTATTAGTAAAAAGCAAATCCAGAATACGGTCAGTTTCATTTTTTAATGTGTTTAATTGAAAACAACCTAAAACCGCCATAAAGTTGTTTATATGTATGTGTGACTGGTTAAGGTCGGAAATAGTAGGAGTTAGTCCATAGGAATCATTATTTATCCATACTAAGTCGGGTAAATTAAAATCACCAGCAATAATGAAATCTGTAATGTTGCTGTTCCCGCCAAGCAGTTTGCTCTGTAGCATATTTAAATAACTAAAGTATATTTCATGGCTCAGTCTTGGTGGACCTATACATAGCGCCTATACATAGGTATCGTTTTGCATGTTTAACTTCTATAAAAACATGATCTATGATGGGAGGTAGTGGGGGCGTCGCAGCGACGGGTGCGCAGCCCGCAGTACTCAGTGCACTCCGGACCGCAACCAGCACGCCTCCGCCGTCACGACGCCCGCTCGCTACACGATTTCGGTCAGCGCGGAATATAATATACAAGTTGCTAAGGAACCGCTGCAATAGGTTGTGTAGGGACGCTCAACGACGCCACATCCACAAATCAGTCGAAAATGGAAATCCAGCAAAGGTCTGGAAATTTCTCAAGTCAATCGGAATTGGAAGATCGCGTAGTGATTCTTTTCCAAAAGATATTAATATTAATCTTTTAAACAAGCATTTCTCTTCGTCTGCGGCCATTGATAGTGCTGTAAAAACTAACACTGTAAATCATCTGTCATCTCTTCCATTTCCGGACTTCTCTCCGTTCGTCTTTAGTCAGTTACTTGATTGTGATGTTAAGAAGAACATATTGTCCATTACATCTAACGCTGTCGGCAGCGATAGCATTAGCCGTAACATGATCTTACCCCTCCTTGACATCCTCACCCCCGTCATTACTCACATTTTTAACCACTCCTTGTCCACCAGTACTTTTCCTACTGCCTGGAAAGATGCTCAGGTCATACCACTTCCTAAAAAATCCAAGCCATCTTCTCTCTCCGATTACCGACCTATATCCATTTTACCATTCCTTTCCAAAGTCCTCGAGAGAGTTATTCATCAACAGCTCAGCCGTTTCCTCTCTGAAAATCAACTCTTCAACCCGCTCCAATCCGGTTTCCGCCCAGGTCATAGTACGGTTACTGCTCTCGTCAAGATTACTGATGACATACGCCATGGTAGGGACAGCAAACATCTCACAGTACTAGCTTTGTTGGACTTTAGTAATGCTTTCAACACCGTGGATTTTGACATCCTGCTTGGCGTGTTGCGTTCTATTAACATATCTCCAACAGTAATTGACTGGTTTCATAGTTATTTGTTTGGACGCCGGCAACGAATCCGTGCTGATGATGTTATCTCTGTATGGTGTGATATTAGCGCCGGTGTACCGCAGGGTGGCGTCTTGTCTCCTCTCCTCTTTGCAATTTTCATTAATAACATAACTCATAATCTTACTTCATCCTACCATCTCTATGCAGACGACCTTCAACTTTATTCGCAGGGTAGTCTTGATAACCTTACAGACGTTGTACAGATCCTAAATGCGGACTTGCACCGCATTTCGGAATGGAACAGCTCGTTCGGCCTCAAGGTCAACCCTGCCAAAACTCAGGTGATGAGAGTTGGTGGCCCGCGGTTAATTGCAAGGATTGACTGGGGGTCTCTGCCAGCTGTCACTTTTGACGGAGTCCATATCTCCTATAGCAGGAAAGTTAAGAACTTGGGTGTATTTATGGACGATTGTTTATCCTGGGATGCGCAAGTGGGAGAGGTCAGTAGAAAAATGTTTGCTTCAGCGGGCGCGATAAATAGACTGCGAAATTTCTTGCCGATACCTACCAAAGTTGCTCTTGTACAGGCTTTACTTTTACCTATTCTCGATTACGCAGATTGCTGTTACCTTGACCTCAGTGAAAGACTTCTCGATAAGCTGGAGCGCCTTCAAAATTTCTGCATCCGCATCATTTTTGGCCTACACAAATATGACCATGTGTCTGAGTTCCGTGCACAGCTTAACTGGCTCCCCATTCGTCGGCGTCGCGATCTTCATGTCCTCTCCCTGTTATATACCGTCTTATTTAATCCTCTGGCTCCAGCTTATCTCAAAGAGCGATTCCAATTCTTGCAACCTGCCGACGGTCGAGAAATGCGGTCATGCCGCAAACTCCATCTTAGCTTCCCTCCTCATTCCTCAGAATCCTATTCACAATCCTTTACTGTTCAGTCCATTCGTCTCTGGAACTCCTTACCCTTCAAATCAGGAAATCACAATCCCTTCCTATATTCAAGTCCCGTGTCAAATCTCACTTCCTATCTCTATAAATAGGTACACTGTCTTTTCCTTGTCTCTTTTCCCTTTTTTATGTGGTCTGCTCTCTGGTCATTTATACCTATCTATAAGAAATATTTTTATTGAATTTTTGTTATAAATTATCTATGTATATATTATTGGGTATGTATGTATTGTTTATTATTATTTATGTAATGTAATAATATTAATATATAAAATAATGTATATTTCTGCCATTCTCAATTTCATTTGTTAAATTACTTTGCACTGCCTTCCCTTATTACGAATACGATATTTCTTTCCTCTACCCAAAGGTTGTCTGGAAGAAATCGCTACAAGCGATAAGACCGCCTTATTGTACTGTCTGTTGCTGTTGTATCATGCTTGTATTTTATTTTTGTGCAATAAAGAATATCTATCTATCTATCTATAATATACCTACTAACTATAAATTCGCCATCAGTTATGTCTGCATGCTACCATGTTTCCGTAAGGATTATCATATCGTATGATTCTGTAAGTATATTCATTAAAAGTGTGTGGAGTTTAATTCTAAGACCACGACAGTTCTGATAATAGACTAATAATTTATTCTTATCTATTTTTATTAGTAACAATACCATGCATTATTAATAAATTGTAAATATAATTATTATATGTAACGTAAATATGGTGAAGTGTACCCCAGAACTGTCTCCTCATGGTGGTTAATTTTTTTATAATCAGAGACCAAATATTAATATACTTTATTATTTCATTTTGGAACAAAGCAGCCAATGATATGCAATTGGCACAGAGATCATACACAAGTACACACAGATGGCACGTTTGAATTAGATAATACACATAGCCACAAGAGTAATGAATAGGTATGTATGAATTAGTGTCCAAAGATGAACCAAGTTGAGTGGCGTGCAATAGGAGAGGCCTATGTACAACCGTGGACAATTCAATGTATGATAATGTATGTAGCCATGATAATAGATTAGCATAGATTACGGATTTACCGTTAATATTTTTTTAAGTTTATGATAGGATTAATTTATTGATTCAATATGACACAAATCAGTAGGTATGATGTAATTTACTTTAAAAAAACACGCTTAGAATAAACACAACGGGCCCAAATTTACACAAGGTTGGATAATACAATAAACAAAGCCATGAGGGTACATGACAGGTAATGGTACCAGGTTACAATTTAATATTTTTAAGATCCCTATCATTTCTAATAGAAAAAATAGGCGATGTTTCCGATTGACGCACCAGAATAGTACCGTGTTTAACCCAGATAAATTTATAACTACACTTACTAGCTTGTTCACGGCATAATCGAAATAATTGTTTATTTTTAACTGTCAGGTGTTCGTTTATGTACACATTATGTATGGTACCAGTAATATCCAGCTGGTCTGTATTTAATCCTCTTATTGCTCGCGATGCCTTGATGAAGTTGTCACGCAGAATTTTGGTGGTGAATTTAATAATAATATTCTTCGGTCGGACACTCTTCTTATTAAAGTGCGGCACTCGGTGAGCAGATACTATATCTGATTTGTTGACAGGGTGCTTAATGACGGAGCTGACTTTCTCGATGATATCCATAAGATTTTCATCACGTCGCTCTAGTAAGTTGACAATCTCAATATTGAATAGCCGTGCCTGCTGCTCCATTGCATCAATTTTTTCCTCGAGTTGGTTAACCTGGCCGCTTACGTCATGACTTGAAGTCAACTGACTTTTTACCTGCTTTAAGCGCGCTTCCATATTATCCTGCCTTTCTATTGTGTAAGACAAAGATCTATTTATATTGTCCAATCTTTCTCCGAACTCCTTGAAGGAAGTACTTATGGCCATTGTTATTTTCTGTAGCTCTTGGTCAATACTGGATTCCACACTCTTTTTGACGGTGATGACGGAGTCCATCTCTGCTTTCCACGAGTTCATTGTTTTCTCAACATATTCCATGATAACTTTAATGTTTTCATCATCCGGCACCCTACGCTTGCTTAACTTGTGGGTGTCAGTACATCTTTGTTTCTGCGCCGGAGCTGTCGGTGGTGAATGCTGCATCGTGTATTGCCACGCACAACAAGGACAAAAAATCGACGCTGTTTCTTTTTTAGAGGGGGTGAAGTTACTTCACCCCGCTACGACTGACTTGAGATGCGGTGCCAAAAAAGGACGGGATGAGCGGTCCAAGCGGGACGGCACTACTGTCACAAAACGTCACGTAAACAGCCGTATACACAGATTAAGCACTAATAACACAGGTGATTAGGTAGGGAATTGGTTATTAAGAAATAATAATTTCAAATAGCAAAATTGCACGCGTCTAGCCTTCATGGGTCCTGAGGACGGAATAGGATAGTAGGCATAAGCTCCGTTATGAAGCATATATGGGAACATAAAAAATATTAAGCATAAGCTTCGTTATGAAGCATACCTGTGAACACAGAAATATTAGGCAAAGCTCTGTTATGAAGCATACATGTGAACACAAAAATAATGAGCATAAGCTCCGTTATGAATCATACATGTGCACACAACAATAATAAGCATAAGCTCTGTTATGAAGCATATATGGGAACACAAAAATATTAAGCATAAGCTTCGTTATGAAGCATACCTGTGAACACAGAAATTATTGTTTCTATATATGCTTCATAACGGAGCTTATGCTTATTATTGTTGTGTGCACATGTATGATTCATAACGGAGCTTATGCTCATTATTTTTGTGTTCACATGTATGCTTCATAACAGAGCTTTGCCTAATATTTCTGTGTTCACAGGTATGCTTCATAACGAAGCTTATGCTTAATATTTTTGTTCCCATATATGCTTCATAACGGAGCTTATGGCTATTATTGTTGTGTTCACATGTATGATTCATAACGGAGCTTATGCTCATTATTTTTGTGTTCACATGTATGCTTCATAACAGAGCTTTGCCTAATATTTCTGTGTTCACAGGTATGCTTCATAACGAAGCTTATGCTCAATATTTTTGTTTCCATATATGCTTCATAACGGAGCTTATGCTTATTATTGTTGTGTTCACATGTATGATTCATAACGGAGCTTATCGTTATGAATCATACCTGTGAACACAGAAATATTAGGTAAAGCTCTGTTATGAAGCATACATGTGAACACAAAAATAATGAGCATAAGCTCCGTTATGAAGCATATGTATGAACACAACAATAATAGGTATAAGCTCCGTTATGAAGCATATATGTGAACACAACAATAATAGGCATAAGCTCCGTTATGAAGCATATATGTGAACACAACAATAATAGGCAAAAGCTCTGTTATGAAGCATATATGGGAACACAAAAATATTAAGCATAAGCTTCGTTATGAAGCATACCTGTGAACACAGAAATATAAGGCATAGGCTTCATTATTAAGTGCACTTGTGAACACAGAAATATTAGACATAAGTAAATAAAAATTTACGCCAAACCAATTTTGAGCTTGGCCACTTCCTGATGTATTCGCACGCTTCCTTCTCTGCGCAGCTGCTAGGCATATCAGCCTAGCAGCTGCGCAGCTAGTTGTTGCAGGCAGCTTTCAGCACGCCACCTGTTACATTACCCGACTGACGGGTACACGCTCCCAAGCGTCTGGCGACCTGACTCACGTCAGCGCCTAGCGACCTGATTGACATCAGCGCCGGGTGGCCTGATTGACATCAGCGCCCGGTGACCTAACACGCATCAGCGCCGGGTGACCTGATTGACATCAGCGCCCGGTGACCTGACACGCATCAGCGCCGGGTGACCTGATTGACATCAGCGCCCGGTGACCTGACACGCATCAGCGCCGGGCGACCTGATTGACATCAGCGCCCGGTGACCTGACACGCATCAGCGCCGGGTGACCTGATTGACATCAGCGCCACAAGAGTGAAAGACTCACTCAACAACGTACAAGTTTTAATAAGCTGGCGC
This sequence comes from Marasmia exigua, assembly GCA_019059595.1. Classification (NCBI taxonomy): domain Eukaryota; kingdom Metazoa; phylum Arthropoda; class Insecta; order Lepidoptera; family Crambidae; genus Marasmia; species Marasmia exigua. The sequence continues at coordinate 7,210,595 of CM032493.1, read as the reverse complement.
CTTGACTTACGTCAACGCCTGGACAGAGGCCCCAAGTTTGCATGTCCACCAACACATGACAGAGGCCCCAAGTTTGCATGTCCACCAACACATGACAGAGGCCCCAAGTTTGCATGTCAACACACGCTGGACAGAGGCTCCAAGTTTGCATGTCCACGAACACATGACAGAGAAAGCAGCACATGTCTGAGGCGCTATTTTCCACGCCAGGGTACTGACACCGTGCCGTTGCTCACGCAGTCCTCCCAGAGGCACCGCTGAGCAGCTCGCGAGGCTCGCCTGACAGAGTTCTCGCTACCCGGCAAGGTCCGCGGTTCCGCGCGTCCCGGTGATCAACTTCCCTGTGAACTGGGAATATTTATGACGAACACAAAAACGTCAATGTGAAACAAGTTGCAAAAAGCAACATCGCATATAAGTCAACATACAATTGCAGCGTCGATTACGACCTATGTACAAGTTTAGTAATAACGCTGGCGTGGTCTTCTGTTACGTCATATTTATGACAAACTGCAGTCTCCACAGCTGCTCATACATACCGTGATTTGCTCCTATAGTTTGCTTCTATGCGGGTCTTATTAAGTACTAAACACGCCTTTCTATCTAACAATTAGAATTATGTATTTCGTGTGTGATTATGTGATCTCCAACATGCGTGGTCAGAAATTCACTTGGTGAACGCAGTATACTTAAACAAGAGGCAAAACTCAACAGACGTATCAACTATCTGTAAGCCGAACTTATGACTCTTTGTTTTAGGCAAGGGACTCAAAACATCCAAATTCAACGTATCTTAAGGTAGACTGGATTTTAACACAAAAGGCTGATGCATCTGTAAGCGTTTCTTAGAAATGCACTCACAGCATCAAGTTAAGTACTTGAATACGAAAACAAAAGCATTCAATGATGAGATTTGCATCTTTCAAAATATCATCGATGCCGACATATTAGCATCCATTCAGAAAGATCCTCAACAAACAGCCTCAATAACCCGTCTTTTAGGTATGTAGCAGAACTATTAGGTTTAAAACCAACCCGCTCATAACGATCATTCGACACAAAGTTGTTTTGTAAATATATAGCTACCTATTAACGGGAGGGTCATGTTATGATAAACCCCTTCCCCATCTGATCAGCACTAGATGCGCCCCAGGTGCAAACACGAGCAAACCATCCTAGTCGCGCAATCACAACGTCTGAAACATCCAGCTGGGCCCCAGAACCTACAGGCTCGATTGAGATCGGGGCGATCACTAAGGCTTCTACTTTTCTCTGTCTCGGCCTGACCTGACCTTGAGTAACTAATACCTACTAAAAGTTCTCATAGTCAAGTTCATGATCATCAGCACCCTTTTCTGGGTGCTGAAAACTCTGCATCCATATCAAAACCCTCGCCAACCCGTCGACCAAGCGCGGCGAGTAAGGCAACCACCCCTCACGTGACTGAGGGAGGCCCGCGCCCCAGCAGCGGGGACCCAAATGGGCTGACGATGACGATGACAAAAAGTTCTAGGTACTAAACTTCAGTGACAAGGAAATAACATTCGCGGAGATTAACTGAGAGCCCTACCTTCGTGGGTAGTTTGCAACAACTGCCGTAATAATCTTACATCAATCAATCAACAATCTTAAAACAAGTCACTTATTAACTCATTTGTACACTTACACTATCGGACATTGCCAGTATCGTAATTTGAATTATATTATTTATCACAGTTGCAAAACATGAGTCCTTGTTGTGACCGCATTTTCATTTTGGGTTAGGTGGAAACTGGCACCATTGAAAAACTGGTACGCATACCAGTTTACACTTTTTGGTTTTGCTAATGGTAAACTGGCACTATTAAAGTTATAAATGAATGCCAGATTACCACTTGAAAAAATTATAGTGCCCAACTGGCACACATCATTTCGATGGCGACTTTTATTCAGAATTAAAAATATCTATATATAGCAATAATATGGTACAAAATTAAGAATGTGGTAGGAACCAAATTAAAAATAGAAAATGAGTAGGTAAGCACAAATTTTTTTTAGGAAAAGAAATATTTTTTTCAAGACTATAGAAATCCTGTCTAAATTAAAACTAAATAATGTAAACAAAAGATTTATTATGTTCCTATGTATCGATAAATATATAAAAAAAATATAGTCCTATAATTTAACATAAAAATATTAATACTTTATCAACACAATTTTAGATGTTTTCTATTATAATCACCGTAAAAACTCGTACAAAATATTTTACAACAGGTGTATATTAAAAACTAATCAATACGAATAACTTTTACTAGGTACAAACAAAACTTATAATATCTTGGTGGGGTGGGTTGGTTTCGCACAAACTACAAGTAGGTTGATAACTTTATTTGCTTGATATGTGCCTACAGGTTTAGCATAAATAGCTAGCACTTGCTTCTAAACGCATTCTAACCTGGATACCTGTAAATATGGCACTTGGACGCCCTAGTCATCGGTAGGCGTCTACTACGCAAAATATCTTTAACTACACGTGATCTACGGCACGTACGATGCTGTGAAACATGACCGCTAACAATGTGCATTACGAAACCACTATTCTGTGAATGGTTCCTCAGTCACACCTCGCGATTATCTACTACACAAACGCGGCGTTTACAGCAGTGATATATAGAAGAAGTATATAGCGTAGCAGATGCTACGCTGCCAACGAAACTACTCTAGACCGCAAGAAGCTAACCTATCTCAGTCATGCGAGCCATTTTCAGGATCACGCGCTGTTCCTGACCACTCTAACACGTTGCGAACCTGCACTTCTATTGGTTTGTTCCATTATGAGAACTCATTGTCAAAATACAAGCACTTGTACTTACAGTTTACGCAGGGAGTACCAACACAGCTAGATAGAAACTAAAAAAAATAAATCGAGTCTTTCACGTATTAGACATAACGGAATTCTTAAAAGTTTTCTCTTGTGGGCAAATGCGTTCTATCCCACTTCTGATTTTAGGTTCAGAAGTGGAAATGACTAAAAAAAAGAAAATTTGAACGAACGGTTTTAATTTGGACTTCATCATTTTACAAGAACAACAAAATATGAGAAAATGTTTGTAACCCCAACAAATATCATTTGAAACCACTGAAACTGCGATTGCACACTTGCTATGACTTTTACATAAGTAAAGTTAATAACGGACTAAACAATAATCTGAACATAGCTTAGACAATGAATGACTCATCCAACAATGATTGAAACAATGACTCCTGAAATAATGTCTCGCATGACTGATTCCTAGATCCGTGCGCTCGCGCTGCTGTCCGATCGGCTCGTCTATTTATGTGCTTCTTGCTGTCCGTAGCGGCTTGGGTGGAGGTACCGCTAACAATACATTATTATTTAATATTGCACCGCCCTACACCTTTTTTTTTTTGGTCACCCAGGAGAAATGCGTTACTCATACCCATGGCCGGGGGGCGGACGGGTTATGTCGGACTCCCCCCCCCCCCCCCCCCCGCAGAAGGCAGGGGTATACCGACTAAAACTCCTGGGACTCTCCCTCATCGTCCTTAAGTGGGCGATTGTCATGGGTCCAGGGCACTGAGTCTAGCACCACGACACTCCCCGGGGTGTCGTGTATCGCCCCCCAGGTTCGGGGGGAGGGATGGGGACAGCCGGGAGAGCCGTGCCATCCCCACCAGGCGTAGTAGGAGGGCGACCGTGCAATGCCGGCGGTGTGACCCCCGTTAAACGCACCAGCGGACACCCTCCTCGGAGAGAAAGGAGACGCACATATTGGCGTCATCTCCTCCCCCTCTGTGCCTTGCGGATCGCGGGGGCGAGAGGGTCAGCCTCTCGCTCGCGCTCCGCTGCCTCTTTCGCTGCCATCACGTGCTCGCAATATGCAGAAAAGGCCTTCCAGGCATCCTCACTCGCTAATATAGATCTCGTTATATTAGAGAGTGAGAGGTCCTGGCCGACCTTTGCCACCAATGCATGGCGGGCCTGTGCCCACAGCGCACACACCGCCAAGGTGTGTTGCGCCGGTTCCACAGGGTCACCGCACGCGTGGCACGAAAGCGTCTCCTCCCTGCCGATTTTGTGCAGGTAATAACCGAAACAGCCATGCCCGGTCATTACCTGTACCATCCGGAAGGAGACTACGCCGTGGGCACGCTCAAGCCACCTGTCTAACACCGGGTGAGTGCGACGAGCATTCTCCGGCCGTAGCGGGTGAGGACGAGGTGCTCTGACCATCGCCACCGGAGAACCAAGCGGGCCTCCGTCCGCACAGCCTCCCGCTTGATGGGGCAGAAGGACTCCGCTGCTGCCCTTTAGCCCTGTGGTGCTCTCCGCCGTATACGACTGTACGGTGGAGAGCACCACGACGTCCGACTCCCACGGGGGGGTCTCTGCGAGCAAGCAGACCACGTCGAAGTTTACTTTACAGTAAGCCCCGCATGACGGCGGGGGTTTACCGACTAAAACCCCTGGGCACCCTCTCATCGCTTAAACGGCGGACAGCTGCCCCCCCCCTCCCATATTGTCGGCGTCTCCGACCCCTCCTTGCTCTTCAGAGCGCGTGGGCGGAAGGATCTTCCTCCCGCGTGCGCTCCGCCGCTTTCTTCCCTGCCACCACCTCATCACAAAAGGTGGCGAAGGCCTTCCTGACAGTATAGCTTCCACTATACTGCCAAGGGTGACGTCCTGGCCGACCTTTGCCACCAGTGCCTGGCGCTGCTGGTCTCATGACGGAGAATACGCGAGCGTATGATCCGCCGTGTCATCAGCAGCGCCGCACTCGTGGCAGGAAGGAGCTCCCTCTCGGCGGATACGATGCAGGTAATGACCAAAGCAGCCATGCCCGGTCATCATCTGCACCATCCTGTGGCTGAGGGAGCCGTGCGGCCGCACGAGCCACCGGTCAAGTACTGGGGCGAGCGCGTCCGGACGAAAGTCCACCGGGCGTCCAAAACTAGGCCGAGATATTTCATCTCGGTTTTACTGGTATCCTCACTCCGCCCAGGGTGCGCGTCTCGCGGAGGACAATGCCGAGGCCCATGGAAAAATATGGCCTCGGTTTTTTCCAGCGCCACTTCAAGGCCCAACCTCCGCATCCGGACCACGACTTGGTTCCCACCAGCAGATGCCTTGCTGGCGGCGCGCTCGTAAGTTTTTCCCCGGGCAGTTATAAGGGTGTCATCGGCGTAACAAATTACACCGACGTCCAGGCAGCCCGGAGGCTCACGATCTCGTCCGACCACCAGTGAACGGCGTGTCGGGGATCGAGGCGGCGGGAATGGGGCATAGTAAAGTCGCATACACACGTAAGCGACTCCTCCAGTTGCGACGCTGCCTCTTCTAGGTCGACCTCTGAACGGGGTGGGCGGAACCACCCTTCTAGGAAGGTGGCCATTCCTGCCTGAGATTTATCGAGGTAGGAATGTGTGCCGCCTCGAGGCGTCCGTCCGTGAAGCCCGACTGGATATGTCGAATCTAACGTATTTATAGTCAGACAGAGTCTCAGTCGGGTCCACACGCCAATTCCCGATTAGGGCAGCCAGCGGAGGGGTGGCGAACAATATGTCGACAATCGACCCACCGTTTTGTCTGACACATGTGTGGTCTGTGCCCCTGTTCAACAGGGACAGACCACACGCCACCGCCTATGTTTCCACGGCACGGCCGCGTACATGACTGGCGGGGTGACCCCATTCTGCCGATTTGGCATTGAGGTCCCCTGCCAAAAGTACCTGCCGCGGTGCCATACGGCCCAAAACCGCGGTCAGGGAGTTCATAAATATTTCGAACTCCCCGAAGGGCCGATTGGGGCAGAAATACACTCCAACCACGGCAATCGGCCCAAACGATGTCGCGACGTATCCGGGGTCCCTTTCAGAAAGAGAGGGTCCCTTTCAGAAAGGGGAAGAAAATCTGTAGACGGGCGAGCAAACGGCCACCACCTCGTCGACGTCCCCCAGCCAATGGGCCGGGAAGTAGTATAAAATTGTTCATTTTGGCTCACTTTCGTTCAATCGCAGCAGCAAGTGCTGCGATCTCACTTCAAGAGAGCCAAAACAGAACAATTTTATACTACTACCACAGACATGAATAATTACAGACCGACGCGTTGCGTTATACTGCAAATGAGTACTCACCATGATTACATCCTTTGCGTCGCACATTCATAAACGTTTCGTAGTGACAATCAATGAGTCGCAAGTTCCAATCGTCTAATGTGAGCCAGCTCTCAATATACCTTTCACCTGTAATATCGCATTCATGGGTCTTGTAGACGCATGCCCTTAGACAGCTAGAGCGCTATGAGGTATAACAAAAAAAATTGAAAAGGTGAGCAGCTTGCCTCAAGAGACACCCAGAGTATTATTTTCTCTGTACCAGCTTGGCTCATGTCTCTCTAACTAGTTTAATTTTAATGTTATACGTATAGGAGCTTGCTGTTAGGTAACATCCGCGAAACCGATAAAAGAATGACTTTACGCTACCGTCGTACTATGAGCCCGCTTCCTAATTAATTTCACTTCTTAAATCGTATTCATGGGTCGTATAGACTCATGCCCTTAGACAGCTACAGCGCTATGAGATATAACTTTTGACGATATAGCTATATTTAAAAAGAATAACCCAGAAATTAGTATCAACGTATATGCATTAAAAAACAATCGAAACGTTGTTGGTCCTATATATCGATCCAACAATAGCAAGTATAGAACTAGGGTAAATTTACTTCTACCTGAAAATAACGTTCAGAGTCATTACGTGTTAATTAAAAATCTCTCTCGACTAGTTCGATCTCTGATCACGAGGAATCATGGAAAATTATTCTTTTGCGATGATTGTTTATTATTTTTTACTTCACAAATCAGTATTGATAAGCATAGTTGTGGTGGTGTCACTACTGTGCTACCTAATGAGGGAACGTTTCTTCAATTTAAAAATTTTGAAAGGAAACAAGGTGTTCTTTTTGTTATTTATGCGGATTTTGAATCAATTCTTCAACCTATAATAGGATGTGAGCCAAATCCATCTTCAAGTTATACTCACTCGCATCAACATCACATACCTTCAGCTTTTGCTTATCAAATAGTATGTTCCTTTGATAGCAGACTCAATCGCTTTGTTCAGTATCGAGGGCATGATTGTGTAAGAATATTTTTAGAAAAACTTTACAAGGACATAAAAAGTATTTATAAAATCTTAAATTACAAAGTTGAGATGGACTTTACTGAAAATGATGCAGATGATTTTGCTCAGTCGGATACGTGTCATATTTGTAATCAAGTAATAATAATAGACAAAGTAAGTAAGATCATTGTCATCTCACTGGGCGGTACAGAGGTCCTGCGCATCAAAATTGTAACTTGAAATATAGTGTTCCAAAGCTAGTTCCAGTTATTTTTCATAATTTGGCTGGTTATAACTGTCATTTATTTATTAAAAAATTAGCTGAAAGTTCAGGAGAAGTTAAAGTTATTCCTAAAAATAAGAAAAACTATATAGCTTTCACCAAGTTTTTGAAATTGGAAGATGGAAAGTATGCTCAAATAAGATTCTTTTAAGTTTTTGGGAACTAGTTTAGAAAAAATAGTAAATGGCTTAGACAAAAGAGACTTCGCACACCTAAAAATAGTTTCCCAGATGAGCACGAGTTTGCCTTGTTAACTCAGAAAGGAGTTTATCCATACGATCATATAAAAGATTGGAACTCTTATATGGAAAGCAAACCTCCACATATAAACTGTTTCCATAATTCTTTAACTGATGAAAGTATAAGTGATGAGGACTACAGTCATGCAGAAAAGGTTTGGAGTACTTTTTATATAAAAGATTTGGGGGATTACACGGACCTTTACCTAAAAACAGACGTTTTACTTTTGACAGATATTTTCGAGAACTTTCGCCTTGTTTGTAAGACAAACTATCAATTAGATCCCGCGTTCTATATGACAACACCAAGTTTATCATTTGATGCGATGTTACTTAAAACAGGTGTACGTTTAGAATTACTGACTGACTTAGAAATTATACGTCTCTTTCAAAAAGGAATACGTGGTGGTATTTGTTTGTGTTCTACAAGATTCACCCATGCTAATAATAAGTATATGCAAAATTACGATTGTACAGAACCAAATTCATTTTTAATTTATATTGACTGCAATAATTTATACGGATACAGTATGTGTCAACCCTTGCCTGTATCCGATTTTAGATTATTAACACAAAATGAAATTGAACAGTTGGACATTATGGATGTACCGGACGATTCAGAGTGCGGCTTTATTCTTGAGGTGGACTTATCATACCCCGAAAACTTACACCATGAGCATAACGATTATCCATTTTGTGCACAAAAATTCATACCACCTGGCGGCACAACCTCAAAGTTAATACCGAATTTATACCCAAAATATGAGTATGTCATTCATTATGTGCATTTAAAAACATGTATTAGACATGGATTAATTTTGGAAAAAATACATCGTGTTTTGACTTTCAAACAGAGCTCATTTTTAGGGAAATATATTAATTTGAATACGGAACTGAGAAAAAAAGCGGTCACTCCCTTTCAACAAGACCTTTTCAAATTGCCAAACAACTCGGTGTTTGGTAAAGCACTAGAAGATAACGAAAAAAGAGTAGATGTTCGATTAGTAAACAAATGGAGTGATGAGCGGAATAAAACCAACAAGTTAATTTCAGCGGAAAAATTAATCGCTAGGCCAAATTTTCATAGTGCAACAGTTTTTTCTGTAAACTTAGTTGCAGTCCAAATGAAACCAGAAAGTATAATTTTGGATAAACCAATTTATATTGGTTTTGCTGTATTAAAACTTTCTAAGTCATATGTATGAACTTCATTACTCTGTAATAAAACCTCACTATGGGGAGAAAGTACAGTTATTTTATACTGATACTGATAGTTTTGTGTATAAAATCGAAACGAATGACTTTTATAGCGATTTAAAAAAACATTTTTAAACTATTTTGATACAAGTAACTACAAACCTGGGAATATTTTCAACCTACCTTTGAAGAACAAAAAAATACCTGGATTATGCAAAGATGAACTTGGAGGAGAAATATGGACTGAGTTTGTTGGTCTACGGCCTAAGCTTTATTGCATAAAAACCGAATCTTCATTGATAAAAAAAGCAAAAGGTGTAAAAAAGAATGTAATAAGAAACTTAAGTTCATCTGACTATAAACAGTTTTGTTCACTGATAAAATTATCAGAAAAAGGAATACTTTATTCAGATGCATTAAGCATGAAATTTTTACACTGAGGGTAAACAAAATTGCTTTATCTAATTCAGATGATAAACGTTTTATATTGTCAGACAAAATTTCTACCTGGGCTTGGGGACATGAACAATTGTTGTAAAATCAGTTATATAGTAAGATAGATTAGTATTAGTACTTAGATATTTTATTTCGATTTTCATTATATTTTTATTAATAAATATATTAATTTAAATAGACCTGTTTTATTAAAATAACCTGTTCCTATTATTTCCAAAATATTGACTAAGAAAATAATAAGTTTAAACCTGATCTAAATACCTGAAACGTCATGCGTGCACACGGTGCACATCACCGCACGCACCACGACACGTGCACGAGCGTGCGTCATTGAGAGCTATTGTGCAATTGCTTAGCCATCAAAATTATTACATATATGCATTACACTAAAATTTTCATTTATTGTTAGCACAATCTATCATTTATTAACAAACAGCCAGTGAGTTAAGTTGATAACAGAAGGCAATTTTTAAGTATATGTAACCTGAGTTTGGTATTATAATTGTTCGTAATCATATTTATTGTTATTTATAACTAAAAGATACGCCATAATTCAGGTTCGAAGCAAAACTATTTTATTTGTCAACAACATCTTAGGTTACCCACATTATAATTAATATTTTAATAAGTTGTTATACCCGCAGGTAGCATAGATACATAACATACCTTTCCATCATGATCCAAAGTTTTAACATAACTAAATTACGTATATAATTAAACTGATTACTTAAACAATCATTAATAATCAAACAAGGGTACATGTCTATTCAAAACATTAACAAACCAATTACAAATATTGCATTCACCTAATTCTTAATTGTTAGGTATGCCAATTATGTCTGGCCATAAGTCTGCATCAGGTATATCTATCGGTTCGGGTGAATGCTGTCCAGAACTAGATCCTTCATCTGGTCGGTCCCATGATAATCTGGGCTGGTTAACTGACTGTCTCAGAGTTCTTGCTATAATTTCATCAGCATGCCTGCGATGAACTTCACCATCTTCCGTTCTCACCCTATATGAGCTAGGACCTTCTACAGCATCAATTATTCCCTTTAACCATTTTTCGCCTGGTCCATAGATGCGCATCAATACGGGTTTATAGAGAAAGTCCGAACTGAGGATCTTTGTGCTGCACCCTCCAGTAGTACGTCCGCTCTGTCTTCAACATTATCTGGGTGTAAAATCGATATAGCTGTTTTATATTTACGCCCGTTCAGCATCTCGGCCGGTGTTTTATTGGTACAACTGTTGGGTACAGTACGTAAATAATACAATGCCTTAGATAATTTTTCTGACCAAGACATATCAGAAGCCGCCATTTTCCTCAGTTTATTCTTAAACGTTTGTATAGCCCTTTCAATTTGGCCATTGGTGGCCGGATGGTATGGTGGGGAATACAGATGTTTAATACAGTTTTTCTTCAAAAACAGATTGAACTCGTCTGAGCTAAATGCCTTGCCATTATCTGACACTAAAACATCAGGTAATCCCTGAGATGCGAAAATTTTCCTCAAAACTGTAATTACCGTCCCACTGCTCATTGATGGTACCATCTCGGCCTCAAACCATCTACTGTAACTGTCTATAAGAACCAAAAAAGTTTTGCCTTGAAACGGCCCGGCAAAGTCAATGTGTACTCTACTCCATGGTTTCTTTTCACATATCCACGTCTGGGCATCTCTCGGTGGATTATTACGAACAACCTGACACAGCTCACACTCTGCCACTACCCTCTCAATGTCCTTATCAAGATCTACCCACCATAGATAGCCCCTTGCAAATGATTTTGTCTGAACAATGCCCGCAAGTGGGGTGTGTAACAATTCCAAGTTCTCTTGTTGAAGGGTCTTTGGTATAACGACTCTATTGCTCCACAGTAAACAATCTTTACTGAGTGAAAGAGCCTCTCTGCGTTTCCAAAAAGGTTGTAAGTTTGGATCTGTCTCTGCACGTGGCCATCCATGGAGAACACAAAAAATAACCTTTTGCAATAGTGGGTCTCTATTTGTCTCACTGGCAATCTTCCTCGCGTCCATTTCCCATCCACTGGGACGCTCCTCTAATAATAATACCTCTCTCAAGCATTCTTCTTTTACGGCAGAGGTATTTGGAGTATTCCACCGGCTCAGAGCATCTGCATTACCTATAGCTTTGCCCTGCCTGTATCGAATTGTATAATCGTAGCATCCAAGTTTCAATGACCACCTTAACATCCGTGGTGATATTTGATCAGGAATTGGTTTAGTTGGATTGAAAAGACCCACCAACGGTTTATGGTCCGTTACAATAGAAAACTTGCGACCTGCTAAATATTTGTGGAATTTCGACAATCCGAACATAATCGCCATTGTCAATTTGTCCATAACGTCTCTCATGCGGCTGCAGAGTTCGTGACGCCATCATTACCGGCCGTTCTGACCCAACGTCCATCACATGTGCTAAAATTGCTCCTAATCCATATTCAGAAGAGTCGCAAATAAGCAACAAGTCTCGATTTAAATCATATCCCACTAAAGTCGTTTCAGACGCCAATAGATCTTTTGCTTTTATGAAGGCCGATTCTTCGTTTGGATTTGGATTTGGATTCCAGTAAACGGTATAGGGGCTCCAAAACTGTAGCTGTATCAGGTAAAAACTTTTCATAGAAATTATAGAGGCCTAAAAAGGCACGAAGTAACTCTTTATTTCTTGGAGCTGGTTTCTCTTTGATCTCCTTTACTTTCTCAGGGGACGGGTGCAACCCCTCGCCATCAATCTTGTGCCCCAAGAAAGTTATGGTGTCCGATGCAAAGACACACTTCTCTACATTGAGCTGAAACCCCATCTCACTTAATACTTGCAGTACATCACGCAGCCGCTCATTGTGCTCCCTCAATGTTCTCCCAGTAATAGCCACGTCATCCAACAGGCAAGCGACGCCATCCATGCCAGCGAGAGCCGACGACATTACGCGCTGGAATATCGCCGGCGCAGCACTAACTCCAAACGCTAGACGGTTCATTTTCATGAGTCCCATCGGTGTATTTAACGTTAGTAGCTCAGCTGTGTCCTCATCCACTTTCATCTGAGTATAAGCTTGTTTCAGGTCGAGCTTACTAAATATCTGGCCCCCGCTCAGTTTGACAAATGCTTCCGACGATGAAGGTAGCGGGTAACTGTCACTATCAATTGATGCATTAACCGTAGAGCGGTAGTCGCCACAGATGCGAAGTGATCCATTCTCCTTCTTCACAATCCTCAAAGGAGTAGCCCACTTGGAGAACTTGACTGGTGTTAGAATTCCCTCATCAACCATCTGGTTCAACTCATCAGCAACTTGTTGCTTGAGGGGAAAAGGGACTGGTCGCGCTTTCAAAAATTTCGGCACAACATCAGGGCGTAATTTTAGTGAGACCTTGGGCCCGGTGTATTCTCCTAATCTATCTCGGAATAAATTTGGAAAATCTTGAATAAGAGGTTGAACTTCTTCTTTGGACCAGCACAGTCCTGAAATCGACAACCCTAATGGTTTAAACCAGTTTCTTCCAAATAAACTTGGTCCACATCCAGACACAATCAATAGTTCACATTGCGCTTCTTTGTTGCCTAGTACGACGCGTACATTTGCCATTCCAATGACCTGCAATGGTTCTCGAGTCCATGTCACCAATTTCACATTGGTAGAATTTAAAGGAGGGGGCGTCACCCACAATCTTTGATATGTTTCTTGCGATATGATTGTCCTTGATGCTTCAGAGTCAATCTCCATTGTTAACTGTGCCCCATCAATGATTACATCAGCTGTTATCTTTTGGTGATAATTTTCTGAGCAGTTGTAAATACCATTCATGGTCTCTGATGACTCCGGAGAACTCCTGGTACACTCCTCCTTAACCTAGTGTATCTTTTTCCCTTTTCTATCACAAGCTGGGGAAATATGACCAAAGCGCTTGCAATAAAAGCACCTTGCTTTATTAAAGCGACACTGTTCACCAGGTTTGTGTATGCGAGCACAATGCACACACTCATTTGATTTTATTCTACCAATATCCATAGGTTCGGGAACACTGGACGAAGTTTGCTTCATCATAGCTTTGTCGGGGTATAAGTCAGGGAATGTTGCCTGCTAATTGAAGCAAGTCTGTAAAGCAACTTCATATGAAAGATTCTTTATCTTCAACTATTCCCTTCTGAGCTGTTCGTTGCGTACCCCCAACACTAATCGGTCCCTCAATTGACGCTTCAAATCCACAAAATTACACTTGGCGGCGAGTAGGCATATCGCTGCCACATAGTCCTGCACGCTTTCTTCTTGTAATTCTCCCCGTTTGTGGAATTTTCCCGATTGCAAAATCTCATTTACTTCCGGTTCATAAAACTGGTCCAAAACACGCAAAATTACAGAAAATGTCACATCAGTTGGTCTATTTGGCACAAGTAGTGAAGCAATTAGTGAGTAAGTGTCTTTTCCACATTGAGACAGGAATAAGGAACGAGCTTTATCACAGTTGTTATTGTCAAAACCTGCCGCATCCAAAGCACATAATAACTGTTCTTTGTAATCGCACCACTTATCAGTTTTGGGGTTCAAATGTCCCGGAAACACTATGTTCGCAATATTCGAAGACATTTTCCACTCACTTACTATAATTTTCCACAGTCGCCAATAAAAGATACGCCATAATTCAGGTTCGAAGCAAAACTAATTTATTTGTCAACAACATCTTAGGTTACCCACATTATAATTAATATTTTAATAAGTTGTTATACCCGCAGGTAGCATAGATACATAACAATAACCAAACTATAATTTTATTTCAGACAATGCAGAACGCCGATGACTCTCCTATCATGCTGTCCCAGTACAATTTCGACCCCTGGGAGGGGTTAACACAAGCCTGTCTAGAAATAGAGGATAGAAACCAGGCTTGTGAGACTCAAGTTTCTCAAACTCCACGGGAATCAAAAAAGTGCAAACGAAAGGTAGAACGAGCGAAAAAGAGGGCTGTTAGCTCAGCGGGTTCGTACGTCTTCAGCAGAGATCGGACTAACGGCACACGGCTTATACAGATAAGAGTGTATGACATGTTGTGCGAGCGATCCTGTTCAAGCCTGAGGGAACCCGACGAGGACGATAAAGACAACGTAGTGCTTAGCGCACAATACGTAGTGCAAGAACATATAAATGAAGTTATGGACCTGACGGAAACATTAATTAGGAAAATATCTAAAAGAGTGTGTGGTGATAGATACTAATTTAGTTGAAATTTTATATTATTATGCAATTATAAATATTTCATTGTCAAGAATTTGTTTTTGAATAAAATTATCATTAGTAAAATTGAGTTTTATTGTGGTTGCTGCATGGGTAGTTAGGAAAAGAGGATTAAATAAAAATCATGAAATAAGAATAACAAAAAGATTTATTTCGACTTAAATTAGAAGACTAAATTATTTTCTAAACACCATTTTTTAATACACAAAACATTTTTCAAAGCACAATATTTTGTATGGTTAAAACAATTGTACGCAAACATATCTTCACAGTATAGTTTACTCAAAGTTTCAAGATTAGGTATGCCTTTATCACTTATATCCTTCACATTTTCATATTCACATAATTCTTGCACCCATTTAACCTTTTCTTCTCCTTTTACTATGATTTTGCGTTCTCTGAGGTACGGTTTAATGAGTCTTTTAAATTCTCTATAGTCAATATATCCCTCAGACCACTTAAACCCTAGTTTTCTTTCTACCCAAAAAACATGCTTCCTTTCTTCAAGATCTAGTGAAGAGAATGAATATGGAGGTTTAATCAGACAGATTTGAGTATATTCTGATGTACATATAACTAGTTCCTTAACTATAAACTCATTTTTCCGTGTTTTGAAGCCTTGCAAGTCCACAATTATCGTATTGCTATTTCATGATAGTTTTTTCACAATATTACTTAAAGGCTTGTATTCAAATATGCAATCGTTCAGTATCAAACAATAGGCAGAAGTCTGGTCGGGTATCTCTGCGTCAGCTTCTATTTCGACGCGAACGTCCACTACGGACGCTTTCAATGTTTCGCTTCTAGAGCAATCGATCACAAAAATGGGAGCTATATCTTTAAATTCTTTTAAATCCAGCAACGGCTCAGCTCGGCGGCCGTAATAAGACTGTTGAAATCTTGCATATTGTTCATATTTTAATTAATATTTGTTTTTTTTTTTTTTTTTTTTTTTTTTTTTTATGCTAGAGGCGGACAAACGAGCAAGCGAGTCACCTGATGGAAAGTAATCATCGCCGCCCATGAACATCTGCGAAATCAGAGAGATCGTTAATGTGTTGCCGGCCTTTTTTTTAAAAAAAAGTACGCTCTTCTCTTGAAGATCCCTAAGTCGTAGCCGTCCGGAAATACTCCTGCAGCCAAACCGTTCCACAGAACTGAGGTACGTGGTAGAAAGTTCCGGGAGAAACGCACAGTACTAGACCGCCATCCATCGAGATGATGAGAATGGAATGACAATCGCTTGCGAGTGGTTCGATGTAAGAATTCGGCCGCAGGGAGTAGATCAAATAGTTCTTCAGAGCACTCCCCATGATAAATGCGGTATAGAATGCTGAGGGAAGCTATGTCCCGCCGCAATGCTAGAGGATCAAGTCGGCTAGAGAGAGTCAGGTCACCAACAATTCGAGCAGCCCTACGTTGTACGCGGTCAAACGGAAGAAGTTGATACTGAGGTGCACCAGCCCAGAGATGGGAGCAGTATTCCATATGGGGCCGAACTTGTGCCTTATAGAGTTGTAACCGATGAGCTGGTGTGAAATACCGCCCCGCTCTATTCAGTACACCAAGTTTCTTTGAAGCTATTTTAGCTTTGTCTTCCAGATGACCGCGAAACTGGACATCGCTCGAAATGTCGACACCAAGGATCCCGATAGAATGCTTGACATCAAGGGGGGTGCCCTGAAAACTGATTGGCACTTCAAAGGGACGTCTTTTAGCGGTTAACGCGCACACTTGTGTCTTGGAGGGATTAAAATGGACTAAATTAAGTCGTCCCCAGTTCGAAACATGATTTAGCATATCTTCGACTTCAGACACAAGTGTGTTCCGGTTTTCGATGACGTTTTCCGTTGAAATATTTGCACGTCCGGTATACAGTGCATCTCCAGTACTATCATCCGCATAGCAATGAATATTGTTCTGAGACAACATATCATTGATGTGCAGAAGAAACAGTGTTGGAGATAGTACACAGCCCTGAGGGACACCAGCGTTCACGGGCTTCAGATCCGAGCAAGAACCGTCGATAACAACCTTAATGCTACGCCCATTTAAAAAACTAGCGACCCACGTGCATAATTTCTCCGGAAGACCGTATGAAGGAAGTTTAGATAGCAGCGCCTTGTGCCATACCCTATCAAAGGCTTTCGCTATGTCCAAACTGACAGCCAGAGCCTCACCCTTACTCTCCAACGCCTGTGCCCATCGATGAGTCAGAAATACCAGCAGGTCACCGGCGGAGCGACCACTACGGAAGCCGTACTGGCGGTCGCTTAATAGGCGGTTCTCCTCTAAGTATCTCAAGAGCTGACGGTTGGTAATGGACTCCATTACTTTAGAGAGGATTGAGGTAATGGCTATTGGTCTATAATTGGACGGGTCCGAGCGATCGCCTTTTTTGGGTATCGGGTGGACAAGGGCTGACTTCCAGTTACTCGGTACTACGCCAGTGGTGTAGGAGAGCCGGAAAAGACGCGTTAAAACCGGAGCCAACTCCGGAGCACATTCCCTCAGTACAATCGGAGGGATACCATCCGGCCCACTCGACTTACGGATGTCAAGGGAAAAGAGAGCTTTACGAACCGAATCTTGTCGGAAACGGACGTTCGGCATTGAACTCGCACAGGGCGGTATAATTGGTGGAGAGTTCCCAGAGTCATCCAAAGTCGAGTTAGACGCAAAAAGAGTGCCCAGAAGGTCGGCTTTCTCTTTTGCAGTATGGGCAAGGGTATCATCCGACTTGTGAAGTGGAGGGAAAGACGACTGACTAAAGTTCCCCTGGATGGCTTTGGCGAGAGCCCAAAAAGCGCGGGTGCCTGATGGGAGGCGCATTAGCTTCTCGCCAATTTCACCGATGAACGATGCCTTTGATTTGGCAATATCCTTCTTGAAGGACCTAGCAGCGAAGTTGTACTTTTTCTTTAGGACGCTGGTATTTGGGTCATTGGATGCCACTGCTGCAGCCCAGGCTTGGTAACAATCTTGCTTCCGGCGTGATGCCATTTTGCTAGTATGACCAAACCAGGGCTGGGATCTGCCGCCTATAGGTACTACAGAGCTTGGAATAAATAATTCCATTCCCTGCAGTATCACATCGGCAATATTTTTAGCTGAGGCATCACAATCCTCCGGCGTAAAGCAAACCTGCTGCCATGGGTAAGACGAAAAAAAACTTCGCATTCCATCCCAGTCTGCTGACCGATAGTGCCAAATACGGCGGGTGCCCAGTTTCGACCGCTGAGTGCTGTTGAGAGGTACAGTGCTCCGTACCAGGCAATGGTCAGAAGAGCCAAGTGGTACATCTACAGACACTTTGTAGACGTCGGGATGGGTGGTCAGCAGAAGGTCCAACAAGGTGGGAGTGTGGTCATCTCGATCTGGCACACGTGTAAAAGTTGATACCAGTTGAGATAGACCATAGGCCAAAGCAAAGTCATGAAAGGTCCTTCCCGCATGATCGGTTGTATGTGAACCAAGCCATTCGGCGTGGTGCGCGTTAAAATCACCTAGTATGACGATCTCTGCGGTTGGAACCTGTTCAAGGACCAGTTCAGTCGCCATCTGAATGTGCTCAACGAGTCGGTCAGTCTCGATGTTGCCGCTATGAGACCTGTAAAGGCACGAGTAGATGCGGGGATGATTGGCGCAGTCTACTCGCAGCCAAAAGATGGACAGGTCTCGTGCTTCAAGGTTGCTGAGGCGACGATAACAAATATCCTCCCTGACATATGCGCATACACCCGCTCGTGGGACAAATGAATGTTCAAGTACGTAACCGGGGTAGCATAAATAAGATATGTCAGAAGGGGGGGAAATCTGCGTTTCGGTAAGAAAAAGCAAGGCCGGCTTTTCCGTCTCCAGATGGTGGTGGACGGCATTCAGATTCGAATGTAGACCCCTGATATTTATAAAATTCACATCTAGTGAATGCAGGGGTACCTTGCTCCTTCTTCTGCCTCCAGCGCAATTGAGCGGGTTTGTGCCCTCCCCAGAGTACGCAGGGCTGCCTGAGCAAGATTGCTCAGGGGAGGATTCCCCTTCACACCGTGTGAAAGGACCTCCCTGGGTATTACTTAGCAAAACCGCTGACATATTGCTGGGGGGGGGGGGGGGGGGGATTGGGCCTCCGGCGCTCTCACAAACCAAACGAAACACAACAGCAGCATAGCTACCGTTATTTCACGTTGGTTTTATGTGAGAGGGTGGTGCTTCCCCGGTCGAGCCGGCCCATTCACGTGGTATATTATTATATACACAACATGGCTCTACCACTACTAAAGTTTTCAGAGAAACTAATGTTTAGGCTTTCGTATGGATAGTATGTTGAATTAAGGAAAACTCTTATGTCACGTACATTGCAATGATCGAATTCCGCCATTGACGTAGAAGCATTATGTTTACGGTTAATTTGCAAAGCAAACACAACCATTCGCGGTTTTTCGATCTGTGATGAAGTTTTAATTGACCAAGTATGTTTTCGCGTTTTAGGCAATAAAGGATATTCGTACAGGTCCCAATCACGAAACGCGACTGTTATCACTCGATCTCTTTCTAAATATTTTAACAAATTAATTCTTTTGCGGTCTGATACTTTAACATGTGGTACCCGTCAGACAATTTTATTTATTATTATGTCTTGAACAACTTCGCCAGTATTTAACTTCAAAGCGTTAAGATTTGTGTTACTTCTTAAAAGAACTAATTCATGTTTACAATTAATAATGATCTTTTCATAATCTTCTGCGAAACCTAATACTTTATTTAGTGGAATAGAGGCTGAAAATACATCATTATTAGTATTGTATAAGCCATTAGGAGACCAACCCCAAACATTTGCACATTTAGACTCGTTATCATTTAACGAAAGATAGGATTTTAATGTGGTTGTAATGCCTGCATTTTTAATCCTATCTATTTCAATACCGTCTATTTCATAACGGATGTCTTGAAATAAAAATAAAGCGGGATTATTAACAAAATGCACATTTGATACTCTTTCCTTTTCTTTTGTAGTACTGTTGTGTTTATACACGTCAGCTCTGCCCTCGATATACAAACTGCTGAGCGCGGGTAGCACGTACAAATCTTGCTGATTAATGGGTACCTATTCGTATTTCATCACTCTTGTTAAAACTTGTCACATATGGCTTGTATGAATGAAATTCAAAACTTTCAATGCTGTTATCATGTGACGGCGATTGAGCAACATTTAAAACGTTCATTTTATCAATGCAAATATTTGGTCAGCTTCTTTTTAGCATGAAGTGGTGCTCTTTTATACGATATTCTTTTGGAACTGATTTGATTTCGAGTGACAACTGGGTTTTTATTGAAATTTAACATTTTTTCTTAAAGTGTAAGTACAGCTGCACCTCTTCACCGCGTAGGTTGATTTATTTTCTCCGTCTAATAATCTAATATTGATAGCACATATTGAATTTTGATTGACTGGAAAGTAAATTAAGTTTTTAGGTATTTCAATAATTCGATAACCAGGGGGTACGTTTGGCACGAATTCATAAATTATATGATTTGCTTCTCAATTCACAAATGATCCGCTCACAACATCACATTCGATGCGGACTAATGTCGTTGGTAAAATGTTGACAGGATACCGAGACTCAGTTTTTATATTCGCTTTTACAGTTTCAAGGCCAAACCCTAGAATCTTGCCAATCGAATGGGTTTTTATCGAAGCAAACATCTTCCGAACAGGAAATACACGTTTTCAAAGTATTATTATTGCCAGTTAATTTCAATGTAGCATTTTTTATGTTACTCTGAAGATAATCACATATGTCTTGTAATTCATATGATCCTTCCGGTGTTTCTATTACTGCATCAGTTCCATAATAACATTTATTGTTTCTTTCATCTATATTAGGAGTAGAATTGAATGTAGAAAAATACAGAAGACCGCACTCATACTCCCCACTTAATTCTAATGTAGGAGAGTAGTTTGTGGTCGAAGAAGTGTCTCTACCCGTTATTGACACAGTGAAAGACATGTTTCTACTGATAATGATTCTTTATTTTATCCATTATTTAAATGTTTTTTCCAATAGTTTTTTAAAAAACGTAAACAGAGATTACCACAATTTACAGTACCAAATGTTTGATACTGCACAAAATTACAACTAATGGACGTGTTTCTTAAATAATCGATTGATTCTAAAGGAGGTTTTAAGTCACCAACAAACTATCAAAATGTTCGCAGTAATCATTTTGTTCGACGTAGGCTACCCAGTGTGTTCCAGGTCTATCAGAGCTATCTAAATTTAGCACTGCACATTCTATTTTTCTTGGTTTCAATGGGAGCGTATTTCGCATAAAAACTCCGTGGAAATATGGAATATCAGTAGAATGCTCTATGATATCTAAGTCTGTCAGTGCACGCCTAGGCAGCCGTTTTATTATTTTTTTGAAGTATTCAAATATAACCCAGTGCCCTTTTTATGAGGTTTAATGTACATTCCCTTGCCAAGAGCCACCGCTTCCATCATCCTGTTATGACGTTCAGACTCTTGAAGACTTTTCTGTGCTGCCTTAGAGTCGTTCACCGCTTTTGCTATTCCAGCTGCACCACCTGCCAATGAGCCCAAAGCCGACAACCCCGCAAAGATCGGAATTAAAGGGAGCAGCCCTCCACATTTTGGCAGTGAAATACAGCGTGGCAACCGAGTTCCTTTCTTATTTTTAAATTTTTTTTTTGCTGCTGCGTACGCGCATTTAGTTGCGGTTAGACTGTGTGGTGGTGCAAACCACCAGTAAACATATCAATATGCCCCTTATATTTTATAAATAGACACAAGTCTAAAAATCAACACGTAAAACAAAATATTGAATTGTACAAAAAACTAAAGATGCTTTAAAACTTGTAGAAGGCACAAGGAACCGTAAGTGGCCTTGCACGTGTGCAACTTAAGACAAAAGAGCAGGGTCTTCGCAGAATTAGAAAGCGATTGACAGTAAAAAAAAGGATGTTTGTTTACTAGGTAAACCATCTAGAGCGATCTCGTGTAATGAAGATAGCTCAACCTTTTAAATATTTATTAATCAATTATTGTGGAAGTTTAAAAAAAATCAGCTCTAAAGATATGAAATGAAATGAAATGAAATGAAATCAAATCAAATGAAAATTGTTTATTCAATTTAGGTCCATACAGAACACTTATGAATGTCAACATGTTTATCACTGGTTCGGAATGTAGTTTTCTGCCAAGAAGACACCAGCAAGAAACTCAGCAGTTACTCTTTTAAAAAAGAAATGTTTTACAAAATGTCACCATTAACTTAAAATATAGTACAATTTTTGTGTTACTAATATGGCCCTAAATTATTGTCATTCAAAAAATCGTCTATTTTATAATTGCCTTTCTTCATTAAACAGTTTTTTATGTACAATTTAAACTTATGTGTGGGCAAGTCAATAATAATCTGAGGTAACTTCAATCCTATAAATGAACTACCAACCTTATGGAGCCTGATATTTGGAACGGCCAGTCTGTGCTTATTTCTGGTGTTAAGGCTGTGACAGTCAGACTTCTTCGAGAACAGATGGAGATTCTTATGTACGTACATAAGGCAATCAAGGATGTATTGAGAAGCCACGGTAAGTATGTCGATTTCTTTAAACAAATCTCTAAGGGAGTCGTGCGATCTAAGGCCATAAATGGCGCGGATGGCTCTCTTCTGTAATACGAAAATAGTCTGTATATCAGCAGCTGATCCCCATAGTAATAGACCATATGACATGATGCTATGAAAGTAGCTGAAATAAACCAGCCTCGCCGTTTCAACATCAGTTAGTTGTCTTATCTTTCTAACTGCATATGCAGCAGAACTAAGTCTACCTGCCAGGACATCAATATGGGGACCCCATTGCAGCTTAGAATCGAATGTGATTCCTAGAAGTACTGTGGAATTTACGAGCGCAAGATGCTCATTATTTATGGTTATATTTGTATTAACCTGCCTCACATTTGGCATTGTGAATTTAACACATTTAGTCTTTTTGGCATTAAGTAGTAAATTATTAGTTGTAAACCAATATACCACTTGTGAGAGTGCATCGTTTACGTCGTCGAATACTTGCTTAAGCCTATCAACTCTAAAAATCAGAGAAGTGTCATCGGCAAACAATACAGTCTCACATAGGTCTTTTGTAAAGTGAGGAAGGTCATTAATATAAATTAAAAAAAGTAGGGGTCCCAATATGGAGCCCTGCGGCACTCCCATGAGTAGAGGGGCGCCAGTAGAATTTATTCCATTAACACTCACTTTTTGGATTCTACAAGAAAGGTATGATTGCAGTATTGAAAGTGCATTGTCTGAGACACCATAATGCCGTAGCTTCATTATTAAAGTTTCATGGTTAACACAATCAAAAGCTTTTGATAAATCGCAGAAAACACCAACAGCATCTTGCTTATTTTCCCACGCATTGAAGACATGTTTCATTATTAGTGCCACTCCTGCATCAGTAGTGGATTTCCCTTTAGTGAATCCGTACTGGTTATTATGAAATAAGTTATTTATTTTGAAGTGAGCTGCTAATTGAGTGAATATTATTTTTTCAAAGATCTTACTCACTGCTGGTAATATAGATATTGGTCTAAAATTTGATGGGTCATTTTTGTCCCCTGACATATGCAGTGGTACAATTTTACTAAATTTCATTAAATTTGGAAAGTGACCCGTATCTACACATTTGTTAAATATAATAGCTAAATGTGGGGCAATAGAAGATATAATAGATTTTAAAATTTCTGTTGAAATACCCCATAGGTCCTCAGTTTTTTTTAACTTAAGGTCCTTAAATGTTTTTATTATTATATGGTCAGTAACATGACTAAAGCAAAAAGTAGCTTGACACTTCTCCACACATTCTTTCAGCAGGGACTCAGCAAGATGTGGACAAGAATTTAATGACTGAGTAGTAGTGATTGCTATATTGGAGAAAAAAGATTCAAATGCGTCCGCTATTTCAGCATCAGCGTAAAGATTTTTATTATTTATTTTAAGAGAGATCTTGGTATCATATGATTTTGTTTTGCAAGTCTCTTTATTAATTATACCCCAAGTAGCTTTAATATTATTGCCAGATTTACTTATTTTTTCTTTTAAATAATTTGCTTTAGCAAGTGCACAAACTTTCTTAAATATTTTAGAGTATTTTTTTACATATTCAAGTATTCTAGTGTTACTAGAAGTTGCTTTAATGGAGTATAATTCAAATAATCTAGTTTTACTTCTATAAATTCCCTTTGTAGCCCAGTCACTAAATTTCATTTTAGTATTGTCTACTTTAAAAGTTTTCTTTGTAAATATAGTATCAGATACAGATTTTATCGCACTGAATACTTGTTCATACAGTTGGTCAATAGTATTATTATCATCAAGTGGTAAAAAGGAAAATTTTTCTTGAATTTTTTCTTTAAAATTTTCCATTCGATTTACAGTAATAGGTCTGTATACAAATGTCAATGAAGAGGGGGCATCATGATGTTCAAAGACTACTTCCTGCCCACTGTGGTCGGAATTTATAAAGTTTATTATAGATTTTGTGATTGGTTCAGAATCACAAAAATTTTTATCAATGCAAGTAGCTGATGTAGGAGTTACTCTAGTGGGTTCAATAAAAAGATTTAAATAGGTTTAAAAACCGAATGGAGTTTTGTGAACTTTCTAAAATATTAATGTTAAAGTCCCCACATACAACTACTTTCTTGTTACAATTACACACTTTTTTCAGAACATCTTCCATTGTGGTTTCAAATAAATTGTAATTACCTGAGGGTGGTCTATACACACAAATAATAATAAACCGCTCCAGTTCTGCACAAGATAATTCAATAGTTCGTTCCATAGAGAGTGACGTAACATCTTTACGGCATTTTGCCTTTAATGAGTTATTTAATAAAATAAGTGACCCACCTCTAATAGCGGACTCCCTTGTGAACGAACTAATGACTTTATAGTTATCTATACTAATCAATAATTCACACTGTTGTAACCAGTGTTTTGTTATACATAGAACATGTATATTCATTTCTTTAAGAAACAATTCCAATTCTAGTTCTTTGTTAGAAAGACCCTGAATATTTTGGTGAATAATGTTTAAAAAGTTGGTCTTTCTATTTGTCACTAAATCTAATTTGCTAGAGTAATCCTCTATTGTCTTAAGGGATAATTTAAATTATTATTCGGAACTGTTTCCGAAGTCAGATTATACATGTCAGTATTATGCTCAATAGAAGCAGATTGAGTAGCCAAATTCTTGGCTGAACATTTAATATAATATGATAGCGACAATGCTATCTGTCGTTTATACAATTTTGGAAGATAACATTTATCTTTTGTCCAAATTAAATTACATGTCAAACTTGAATTTATGTCAATAATATGGAATTTATTATTATTACATGTCATTAAATTCATACTAAGATTTAATTTATACCTATAGTCATTTTCTGACTGTGTTAAATTTTTTCCATAAGGAAGTGTAAACATCACAATTTTATTTACATTTAATGCAGTCAAGCTGTCAAAGCATTTAATTAATATTTTTTTATTTACATTTCCCCTGTTGGCAAACATAATAATAAGGGTGGTATTTTCTTTAAACTTGTATAAGTTGATTTTTTTTATAATATCACAGAAGGATGCATTTGGATAACAGTTGTTTGAAATTGCTTGTCCCAAGTAGTGACTCAATATCAGGCCCATATTTGTACCCAGCTCATCACTAAACATAACTACGTCGTTTTTAACAATAGGTTTAGATAGGGCGAAGGAACTGTTGGAGTTTGTTGCGCTGAACAAATGCCGTAGGTTATCACAATTTGGTTGTGACAATGATGACTCACACTCCAGCCGCGAACCGTTCAACAAACTACATAAGCTATTATTGTTATTGATACTTACTTCCGAGGTGTTCATAAGATTCTTCAAAGCCAAAATGTGTTCGTCATTCTCCTTCTTGGAACATAAGTACCTACTGGTCATGTTGTCCAAGGACTCCTTTAGTGAAAGTATTTGACTTTCTAATTGGTTGATGTTTTTTTCATAGGAAGTGATGTTATTATCCAACGTTAATGAATATACATCTAATTCATCACCCAAACGCTGCCTTTCTTTAATACATTTAATCTTATTGTATGAGCATTTTTGTTTCTTAATTAACTTTTTAGTTTTATTTATATACCTATTTAATCTTACATATTTTTTAAATTTATTTCTGCTGCAGGTAGCAATTCCCAATGCTGGGCTAGAAGAGGGGCTATTTCCACTGGTTAAGTTTATAGTTGTGGTTGGTTTTTTGTTACCTGCATCAGAAATAAGACAGGGTGGACTGCCTATCAGTTCCTCAAATAAACACTGGGTTTGGGCCGCCGCAAAGTCCTGCTTCTCAGTCTCCAGGTCGCTGATGTAGTGGCGAGCCTCCTCTAGTTCATGGCGTAGTAAAGTGACACGCCTGAGGTTATGGACGTACTCCTGGCTGCATTCTTCTAACCCGTCTACAATTGATTGTAATTTGTCCCGTTCTTCCACTATAGTTACATGTTGACTATGTATTTCTGCCATTTCTCTTTTTAACTTACCGTTCTTGTCCAAAACATCCAACAGTTCCTTCTCATTGTCCTCTCTCTCCCTAGTCAACTGGGTAACCTCCTCCTTGGTAGCCTTCAATTCCTTCAAAGCCAGGTTTAATCTGGACTCAACCTGACGAGAGGAGGTGATACCAGACACACCTTGGCGAGCTGAGGCTTTGCTGCGGGTTTGCATGATCGGATTAATATAAATCACAGACTACGCGATGGTTTAGGTACCCAAGGAGTTGTTTACACAGTTATCGGCGAGGTCGGAAGCACGACACCGCGGCGCGAGTTTCGATGAATCACCGCCGTATTATGTTAAATATCACGGATTACGAGTTAGACACTAATTAAACCTGTGAAATGTTAGCAGTTTTAGGAGTTAGAACCTATTAAGAGAGTAAAACAATGTTTCACAAATTCGAACTGACAACCGTTAGGTTATGAACTTATGAATTCTCGTCAGAATCACTACAACACTTTAAAATAAACAAGTTTTTTTATACACACACACTGTTATTATGCTAATCGTATGTTTTAGTGATGACTTGTATGGTTTTTTCTATTAAAATTAATATTTAATTACAAAAATAAAACCGGGACAATTTCAACCAGCTGTCACTCGTGGTGTTGCCACAGCAAAAAACCATGTAGTACGGAACAAGGTCTGGTCAAAAGACTAATGGTCGATCCTCCTATTAAGAGTACTTAATTAAGACGCTTATAAACAGCGAATGCAATTAGATATAATTGTAGAATAAGTTGCCATGCGTTTAAATGATAAGTTGAGTGTACGAATCGTATCTCGCAAGAAAGACAAAGGCTTCACAGCTTATTCACATCTAGGTATATACTCAGTTCCTAAATAAAAACAAAGGAGTTATAACGTTTAGATATTGGTCAATTTTGCTTGGCAAAGGAACTGTAAAAAGTTTAGAGTTTGGGAGAAGTCTGTCCTTTTCTATTCTTTTGTGTGAAACGATTTGAACACGTGCAAAGCGATAAGCAAAGCGTCGGCCCTTGCGAGGCGTGGGGTTTTTTTTGGCACCTTAGCGTCAAAATGCACATTGCGTAATTATATAATGGAGTTCCGAGGGACAAACGGGGACAACTCCTCGCACATCTGCCCACAAGGCAGACGTCTCCTCGATGATGCAGACCGCAACGGGTACCAGGTGTTGGGACCGGAGGTGCCAACGCACTACCCGTACCAGGCCGCCTTTATGCCGGACGTCATTGACTTGGCTGCTCACCGCGGCCTTCCGGCCGCTCCGTCAATTGACGTCCTGGACTACCACCTGGCCTCGGACCACCAGCCGGTGCTCCTCACGATAGCAGCCCCCGTATCCAGGACCACACCACCATCTCCCAGGTTCGTCCAATGCTGGGATAAATTTGCAGCATTGCTGCAAACCCAACTAACACGCCGCCGCAACCCACCCGAGACGCACGTAGACGTCGACGCTCTTGCCGAGGACCTCAGTGCTACGATCAGCGCAGCACTGCGAGAGTCCCGGCGTCCCGCCGCCTCTGCGCCCTCGCACCTATTGACACCGCCGCACATAGCCTCTCTCATTCGTGAGAAGAGGAGGATGCGACGCAAATGGCAGCGCTGCAGATGCCCACGCCTTAAAACGCAGCTCAACGCGCTGACGGCCAGGATCTCGGAGGAGCTGGAGACAGCTGCAACCGAGTCATGGCACCGCGCCGTCGACCGAGCCGGCGACGACTGGCCGGGCATACACCGCCTGTGCAGGCAACTCTCCAGGAAGCCACCTCCGATTAGGCCCCTACTGGCCGAGGACGGGTCCCTCCGTTACCGGTCGGAGGACCGAGCGGAGATTTTCGCGGCTCACCTGGAGACTCAATTTATGCCGAATCCGCCAGCCCATGATGACACCATGACAGACTATGTCCTGAGCTACCTCAGGGCATACTTCGAGCCCCCCTTGCGACCGACGGACGAGCCCATTTTCTTCTCTCCTGCGCAGGTTTGGAGGATGATCCGGCGGACCAAGCTGCGGAAAGCACCAGGCCCGGACGGAATTAGCAATGAAGCGCTGCGCCACTTACCTCCGCGAGCGATCGCGGCGGTGACGCGGCTCTTCAATGCTATTCTCCGTACCGGCCACTTCCCCGCTCCTTGGAAGCTCGGCCGGGTCATCATGCTTCCTAAACAGGGGAAAAATATTCTCAGGCCGGATAGCTACCGCCCGATCACTCTGCTTTCGACCTTATCCAAGGTCTTTGAGAGGCTGATACTCCCCCATCTAGTCCCCCACATAGTGCCGCGGGAGGAGCAATTCGGTTTTCGAGCCGAACACTCGACCACGCAACAGCTGGCTCGGGTGATGCACCGTCTGACCGCGACGCTAAACAAGAAGGAGCGTGCTGTAGCCGTGATGCTAGATATGGAGAAAGCTTTTGATCGAGTCTGGCACCAAGGGCTCGTTTATAAGCTAGCTACCTCGTCGGCACCACGACGAGTGGTGATGACCATTGCCACTTTCTTAACTCAACGTAGCTTCCAAGTGATAGTGGATGGTGCGTTATCGACTGTGCGACCGATCGGGGCCGGCGTGCCACAGGGGTCATGTCTTTCGCCTATCTGCTACGACAGATACACGGACGACATCCCGGTGGCAGGCGGGGCCACGCTGGCGCTCTACGCTGACGACGCCGCCTTTATCACCTCGTCTCTCACGACGGAGCACGCTGCAGTTAAGATGCAGCGCGCTCTTGACGCCCTCCCCAAGTGGTTAAAGGATTCGAGGCTGTCGGTCAACGTGGCGAAAACCCAGGCGATAGCCATTGGTGGGAAGAGAATTCCGCCTCCGCTCACCATGCTCGGCAGCAATATCGCCTGGTCCCCACAGGTCAAGTACCTCGGGGTCATCATTGACCGGCATCTAAAAATGGCTGCCCACGTTGGCAACACCGTGGCGCTATGCCGTGCTGCTCGATCTCTCCTGAGTCCCGTCTTGTCGTCCAATATCCCGCTACGTGCGAAATTGGGAGTTTACAAGACGTACATTCGCACCAGACTTACCTACGCCGCCCCGGCCTGGTATGCTCTGACTGCGGAGACTGAACGCAAGCGATTGCGAGCACAGCAATCGCTTGCGTTGCGCTCTATCGTAAAGGCCCCTCGCTACGTGAGGAACTCGACGATAACTCGGGACACCCGGATGGAGAGCCTCGATGACTTCATCGTCCATTTGAGCGCCAGGATGTTTGCCCGCGCGGGGCAGTCGTCCTTTGCCCACTTGCGCGAGATTGCGCCGTACCACCGACGCCCCCCCGACAGACCGTATCCGCGGGACTTAGTCCCGGCGGATACATAGACGGACATTGACACCAAGCCCCCCGCTGGCTCGAGACCGCTCACCGGACGTTCCATCCCTCGCGGGTTGGGATTATGCCGGTGGGGCCCGGACTCGTCAGCGGGGCGAAGCCCACTACCGGATTCGACTACCCGGACCCGACACCCAGGCCTAAAACTAGGCCGCGCCAACGCCCCGCGCATCTTAATGCGCGGCGAGTGACCCCACTGAGATGGGAAATAATCCCAGCACAGTTCCTCCCGACCCCTTGCGGGGCCGTGAGCATAGCTCCGACGAAACGGGGACAGTTGGTCACAAGGCGTCTTGCTGCACGGTCATGCTCACGAGAGACATTGTTCTTCGACTTGTGTTATAGAACAAGTTCAGTGTCTGAGTGATTTTTGATCTTTGTAAGATTCTTTGTGGTTAATTGTGAGATATCGGTTCGCATACCGAGCTTAAAGGCATTCGGGCCTAATAGAGTTTTGTACTGGGCTCTAAGATAGTTTGGGATACTGCGGTTGCTAATTGGTTGCAGAATTACCTAGTCTTTCTAAGCCAAGGAGGAACAGTGGTTGAACAGAATAGCTAACAAGTACCGCAGCGCCGAAACGAGTTTCACGGAGCTTTGGGACCGTCGAAGTGGACCTAGAATAGGGTTCTGGTTTTCCCGCCAGACTCTCAGCAAAAGCTTTGTGGAATTCCTCTTTCGGGGGCAACCAAATACCTTCCTTTCCTTACATTTCCTATTGTGAGAAACCTTCCTAACCTATAGGCTCGGTTTCTTGCCAGCTAGGGCGTTAGGAGTAGGTTAATTTTGTCACATTCACACACACCTCAAAGATTCGTGGTGGAAACTTTGAGACCAGGTACAGAACACTAGGGCTTAGCAGCTGTAGGTACACACACACACTTAGGTCGCGTAACACATTACGTTGGGGCAAATTAGTGATTATTCTAGTGAAGCAAAGTGATAGTTATTTTGTAAAAGTTTATAAAAGCGCGTTTTACTTGTGATAAAGTTTAAGCCTAATTCATTTGGAATTAGTTGCCAGTGTTAAGATTTGTGTGTTACGTGATAATAGCTGTGTACGTGGATCTAGACCGATTCTAGAGAAGCAGAGGCAAAGGGTCGTTGTTATTAGTAGAGGGATATCGCGGCAACGGTATTTATCTAACAATAACTTCGCAGTGGTGTAGCTATTATCAAATACATTTAAATATTCTAGGGAATAAGTTTAGATGCTTTTGCAAGAGTTACATTGAATTAATGATATGCGCCAGCATTTTATTAATTTAATTGACTTGGAGGACTTCCATTTTTTTAGTAGGCTGGAGCCCGTCGCTTAGGTATATCAGAGCTGTTGGACTTTGTCAAGTACTACGACTCGGGTCGACAAACACAGTATCATATACATAAACTTATCAAGAGCGCAAGAGTGCCGAATTTCATTCCGCACCTAATTCGTCGACGAAATATTACAAAAGGGAAAAACACAAAACAGTGCCAGGGTACTAAGTTGAGTTCACTCAACTCCATCTTAATCCATGGATATATAATTTATAAAACAATATCTCGTTGAGATAACAAATTGTACGTACAAATCAAAACATAAAGTACCTGCACAGGGGATAACAAAGAGCTCTTTGTAAATTATTTGCGCTATATCTATAACTGGGGGATCAGTTATTATTTAAATCTTGACTTATGACAAGACTAGACTTGAGTGGCCGTGGTCGGACAAACTCCTTATTTGTTTAAAACTATTCCACTAAGCAAAAAAAGTTAGTTTAAAGCACTGACTGTCATATGATATTCTTGTTAGAACGGGCTGCGTAAAAATTCTCATTTGGTATTAATATCTCAGCTTCTATTTCTATTTCAACAAAATAAGGCCTAAAGCAACGAGTAGAAAGGTAATTAACAAAAACGAAATTTTAATTCTAGACGATCACAATTTTTATATGGAAAACTCGGGTTAAGTTTTCCTTGCGGCAGGCTTATAATACTAGGGTTTGATGTAGGCATTAGATAGTAATTCATAATTATTATAGATCCAGTATTTGAGCCGTAGTGGTAGACCTCCATTCCGTAGATTCTACACGCGACTGCAGACAACTTTTCACGTAGGGAGTAGCGAGTTAGAGTATAGACTAAGGAGTTAGGAAAGAGACGAGTCGAACAGGCGAGCAGGTCTAGTCGTTAGGGTGGGGTGGCCATTACAGGTGGTGCCGTGACCAGGATATTTGTATTTGAATACATAATTAATTTTAGTATTCAACAAATATCTCGAACTGATAAAAAAAATCAAAACACAACGTAGATTACAAATTTTAAACGACGGTTAGAGTCATTCACAGCGGACAAAACAAAAGGGTCATCGATAAAAAAACTGTTGAGGCGTTAGAAAGCAGGTAGTTAAGGGCGTCAGGGCGTATCGCGGAAACAAAAATAATTTTAGGTAAAATAACATCTAAAGATTGTTTCAATTGCGCGATAAATAGATTTTGTTGATTAGTTTTGAGATGGTGCATACTAGAAGGATGGTAGTTGGGAAGCGAGGAGGTGGATCATTTAGAAGATCTAGATCAGACGTTGCGGGTAGCGTATCGGAATTAATTTCGCCGTTACAAAGGGAAGCGCTTGTGTCCAATGAGACCACTGTCAATAGCGAATCGCTGTTGCAGCAAATAGTAAATCGGTTAAACATGTTAGAAAGATCCATCACAAGTTCGGCCAGATCAGGTAGCGGGTCAGTAGATAGTGGGGTGATGATAGATAGGGGTATTAATCAGGTTCAATCAATGAATAATCCTGGAATTAATACTTTGGAAAGAACAGAGAAGAATCAGGTTTGCATTGTGAAAGTAACACAAAAGTTACCTAGTTTTGATGGACGTAATAATGAGAATAGCCCGATGCAATTCTTACGAGAATTGCGTAATTACATATCGCTAATAGGCATCGACTTTAATAGCGCAAAAGCATTAGCTTTAGCTATAGAATCGTTGACAGGATCAGCAAGATCCCGATTAAATATCTATAGAGATAGTTGGAAGTCTTTTGATGACTTTGAGCGCGATTTCTGTGAATTATTTTGGGGCATAAACGAACAAGAGATAGTGAAACGAAAATTCATCACTTCTAAATATGACGAACACTCTCCATTAACGATGGAAGAGTATTTTGCGGCGCCAATTAATAAAATTTATTACTTGACTTTACCTTTTACCGAAACGGAAAAGGTAAATACTATTTTTCGGCAAATACCACAGCACATACAGATAGCATATTTTTCACGCAAGGAAAATATGACAGTTAGAGGTGCAATGGAGTTTATTAGGCATCTAGAACAGAATGTTAATAAAAATCACTTAACAGCTATAGCGTCATCAAACAATAGGGATGGGAATTTTACTCGCGGTGGTCCTTCCGCTAGAGCTACTTATAGGTCGGCAGTGCGGGTAAACACAATACGATACAATCCGATAGGAAATAGTCGTGGACGTAATTATTCATACCGAAATTTTAGTAACCGAGGTAGAGGAGTGAACCGCTCTAGGGGGGGCGTTTACTCTCGGGAACGTGGTCCTCGACCAATAGAATTTACGCCAGCTAAAGAACCCGGTAGTGAGACAAGTAACCACATGTCGGCTACGTCACAAGTAGAGCCGTCAAATCAAAAAAGCTAGTGGCTGGGGTAAAAACATTAGATAAAACAGGTAGAGAGAAGTTTTTGCCCTTAGTTTGCGTTATATGTTTCAATGTAAATGGACGCCAGGCGTGAACGATAGTAAACATCGGTTATATGAATTACTAGCTTTTGCCCGCGACTTCGTCTGCGTGTAATTCGAATAAAAGCAAGGTCTTATAGATATCTTTATAAATTATAGCCTATGTGTTATTCTGATCT
Source organism: Marasmia exigua (assembly GCA_019059595.1). Lineage (NCBI taxonomy): Eukaryota > Metazoa > Arthropoda > Insecta > Lepidoptera > Crambidae > Marasmia > Marasmia exigua. The sequence continues at coordinate 7,177,206 of CM032493.1, read as the reverse complement.
ATAAGCTACATTACTGTAAAGTTTCATTAAAATCCGTTTAGTAGTTTTTGCGTGAAAGAGGAACAAACATCCATCCATACATCCATCCAAACAAACTTTCGCCTTTATAATATTAGTAAGGATTTACACTGGGTACAAGCGTAGGAATAGAAGAATTTATTCAATTGTTACTTCATAAAGGGCGAGAGTTCCGAGTGTGTTTGGCTGAACAAACGGAGAATGAAAAGGGCAGGGCGCCATGACAGGTTAATTATATTGCAGTAATTGATATTAAGGACGCATATTTTACCATACCGTTGTCGCAAGAATCAAAAAAAATATACAGGCTTTGTTTTCCAAGGCAAAAGCTACGTCTATGAAGTATTGCCTCAGGGATTAAAAACTAGTGTGGGATCATTTTCCAGAGCTATGGATATTGTATTAGGGCCAGAGGTCAGGTCATATTGTATGAACTTCTTAGATGATTTAGGTTTGATTTCTAAAGGTAGCTTAGAGGATCATTTACATCAATTACACAAGACGCTGGATTTACTTGCTCTTTAAAAAAAAAATGTAACTTTGCAGCGAAGCAAGTTAAATTATTAGGTCACATTCTTAGTACGGAGGGCGTTAGTTTAGACCCAGACAAAATAGAAGCGGTATTGAACTATCCCATGCCGAAGACTATAAAACAATTAGTACGTTCATTCTTAGGGTTCGTGAATTATTTTAGAAGGTTCATAAAAGATTTTGGAATTTTGACGGATCCATTGTACAAATTATTACAAGCTAACGTTAAGTTCGTATGGGGTGATAAAGAAGACAAAGCTTTTGACAATCTAAAAAAGGCGTTTACACACAGTGTAATGCTTTCTCAACCAGATTTCAATGGTTTATATTTTGTTCAGCCTGACTCAAGCTCAGTCGAGTTAGGCGGTTATGTCTATTAATTAGACAAAGACGGTTTAGAAAAGATAATAGGCTTTTGTTCATACGCCTACAAAGGAGCCCAAACCAGATGGACTGTTAGTGAACAAGAGTTTTTTGCCATTATTTACACATTAAAGAAGTTTGAAACTTATTTGAGGGGTGCAAAAGGATTGTCATTAAGACAGACCATAAAAGCCTAACATTTGTTAAATCATGGACGTTGCTTAGTACACGTGTTGCTAGATTGGTTTTCTATTTAGAACAATTCGATTATGAAGTTCAATACATAAAGGGTAGTGAAAATTTAGTAGCTGATACTTTGAGTAGGAATATTGAAGGTGTGGAAGTGGGCAAAGAAAATAAAACAACTCAACCACACATATACTGGTTTAAATCTTCAAATCACGGGACAGTAACACGTAGTTTACGACAAATCGCGAAATTACAGGACGAAGATCCGATGTTAAAACGGATTAAAGATAGTTTGATACAAGGAAAGGAAGACTCGGATATACGCATATTTAAATATTACAAGCTGATGGGCGCAATATTATATTTTATAACGCCCAACACCGAGTTGATATTATTAGTAGTTCCGGAATCTTTAAGCAGAGATCTAGGCTTTAAAGGCTAGTGTAGGCAGAAAACGACAGTTTGCTAAAATACATAGGTTAGTCGTGTGTAAAATAGGGGATTATGTCAAAATTGAAACATTTATACGGTCAAATAAAGAACATAAAATCATGAAAAGGTTTTCACTCTTGTACAAGGGACCTTACATAGTCACGGCAGTACCGTACCCGAAGTGTTACACATTGATAGAGCCAGTTACTCGGAAAATGGATGGGAATTTTAATGCAGTAAATATAGCGAGGTATTATATGACAGTCAACAACAAACAAAGTTAAAATTGATATAAGTGACCTTTGCGAAATGAGAATGTTTCTCACTCACACAAAGTCAAGGGGGGGACTGTGGTGGTGCAAACCACCAGTAAACATATCAATATGCCCCTTATATTTTATTAATAGACACAAGTCTAAAAATCAACACGTAAAACAAAATATTGAATTGTACAAAAAACTAAAGATGCTTTAAAACTTGTAGAAGGCACAAGGAACCGTAAGTGGCCTTGCACGTGTGCAACTTAAGACAAAAGAGCAGGGTCTTCGCAGAATTAGAAAGCGATTGACAGTAAAAAAAAGGATGTTTGTTTACTAGGTAAACCATCTAGAGCGATCTCGTGTAATGAAGATAGCTCAACCTTTTAAATATTTATTAATCAATTATTGTGAAAGTTTAAAACAATAAATCAGCTCTAAAGATATATCCATGTAGTACGGAACAAGGTCTGGTCAAAACACTAATGGTCGATCCTCCTATTAAGAGTACTTAATTAAGACGCTTATAAACAGCGAATGCAATTAGATATAATTGTAGAATAAGTTGCCATGCGTTTAAATGATAAGTTGAGTGTACGAATCGTATCTCGCAAGAAAGACAAAGGCTTCACAGCTTATTCACATCTAGGTATATACTCAGTTCCTAAATAAAAACAAAGGAGTTATAACGTTTAGATATTGGTCAATTTTGCTTGGCAAAGGAACTGTTAAAAGTTTAAAGTTTGGGAGAAGTCTGTCCTTTTCTATTCTTTTGTGTGAAACGATTTGAACACGTGCAAAGCGATAAGCAAAGCGTCGGCCCTTGCGAGGCGTGGGGTTTTTTTTGGCACCTTAGCGTCAAAATGCACATTGCGTAATTATATAATGGAGTTCCGAGGGACAAACGGGGACAGTTGGTCACAAGGCGTCTTGCTGCACGGTCATGCTCACGAGAGACATTGTTCTTCGACTTGTGTTATAGAACAAGTTCAGTGTCTGAGTGATTTTTGATCTTTGTAAGATTCTTTGTGGTTAATTGTGAGATATCGGTTCACATACCGAGCTTAAAGGCATTCGGGCCTAATAGAGTTTTATACTGGGCTCTAAGATAGTTTGGGATACTGCGGTTGCTAATTGGTTGCAGAATTACCTAGTCTTTCTAAGCCAAGGAGGAACAGTGGTTGAACAGAATAGCTAACAAGTACCGCAGCGCCGAAACGAGTTTCACGGAGCTTTGGGACCGTCGAAGTGGACCTAGAATAGGGTTCTGGTTTTCCCGCCAGACTCTCAGCAAAAGCTTTGTGGAATTCCTCTTTCGGGGGCGACCAAATACCTTCCTTTCCTTACATTTCCTATTGTGAGAAACCTTCCTAACCTATAGGCCCAGTTTCTCGCCAGCTAGGGCGTTAGGAGTAGGTTAATTTTGTCACATTCACACGCACCTCAAAGATTCGTGGTGGAAACTTTGAGACCAGGTACAGAACACTAGGGCTTAGCAACTGTAGGTACACACACACACTTAGGTCGCGTAACACATTACGTTGGGGCAAATTAGTGATTATTCTAGTGAAGCAAAGTGATAGTTATTTTGTAAAAGTTTATAAAAGCGCGTTTTACTTGTGATAAAGTTTAAGCCTAATTCATTTGGAATTAGTTGCCAGTGTTAAGATTTGTGTGTTACGTGATAATAGCTGTGTACGTGGATCTAGACCGATTCTAGAGAAGCAGAGGCAAAGGGTCGTTGTTATTAGTAGAGGGATATCGCGGCAACGGTATTTATCTAACAATAACTTCGCAGTAGTGTAGCTATTATCAAATACATTTAAATATTCTAGGGAATAAGTTTAGATGCTTTTGCAAGAGTTACATTGAATTAATGATATGCGCCAGCATTTTATTAATTTAATTGACTTGGAGGACTTCCATTTTTTTAGTAGGCTGGAGCCCGTCGCTTAGGTATATCAGAGCTGTTGGACTTTGTCAAGTACTACGACTCGGGTCGACAAACACAGTATCATATACATAAACTTATCAAGAGCGCAAGAGTGCCGAATTTCATTCCGCACCTAATTCGTCGACGAAATATTACAAAAGGGAAAAACACAAAACAGTGCCAGGGTACTAAGTTGAGTTCACTCAACTCCATTTTAATCCATGGATATATAATTTATAAAACAATATCTCGTTGAGATAACAAATTGTACGTACAAATCAAAACATAAAGTACCTGCACAGGGGATAACAAAGAGCTCTTTGTAAATTATTTGCGCTATATCTATAACTGGGGGATCAGTTATTATTTAAATCTTGACTTATGACAAGACTAGACTTGAGTGGCCGTGGTCAGACAAACTCCTTATTTGTTTAAAACTATTCCACTAAGCAATAAAAGTTAGTTTAAAGCACTGACTGTCATATGATATTCTTGTTAGAACGGGCTGCGTAAAAATTCTCATTTGGTATTAATATCTCAGCTTCTATTTCTATTTCAACAAAATACGGCCTAAAGCAACGAGTAGAAAGGTAATTAACAAAAACGAAATTTTAATTCTAGACGATCACAATTTTTATATGGAAAACTCGGGTTAAGTTTTCCTTGCGGCAGGCTTATAATACTAGGGTTTGATGTAGGCATTAGATAGTAATTCATAATTATTATAGATCCAGTATTTGAGCCGTAGTGGTAGACCTCCATTCCGTAGATTCTACACGCGACTGCAGACAACTTTTCGCGTAGGGAGTAGCGAGTTAGAGTATAGACTAAGGAGTTAGGAAAGAGACGAGTCGAACAGGCGAGCAGGTCTAGTCGTTAGGGTGGGGTGGCCATTACAGGTGGTGCCGTGACCAGGATATTTGTATTTGAATACATAATTAATTTTAGTATTCAACAAATATCTCGAACTGATAAAAAAAATCAAAACACAACGTAGATTACAAATTTTAAACGACGGTTAGAGTCATTCACAGCGGACAAAACAAAAGGGTCATCGATAAAAAAACTGTTGAGGCGTTAGAAAGCAGGGAGTTAAGGGCGTCAGGGCGTATCGCGGAAACAAAAATAATTTTAGGTAAAATAACATCTAAAGATTGTTTCAATTGCGCGATAAATAGAGTATAGACTAAGGAGTTAGGAAACGAGTCGAACAGGCGAGCAGGTCTAGTCGTTAGGGTGGGGTGGCCATTACAACTGCCTGTGGATTTTAACTTTTTTAGTTGAAATTTAATTTTTTTCACAGCTTTCATAAATGAACGAGCACCCTCACCAGCCTTGAGTTTTGCTTTCATAGCATTTTTTACTATCCATGATGCCACTTTTTCACCTTTTTTAGCATCTTTAGCGTACAACCTTTTCTGGGTCATATTCAAAAGTTCTTTATCAGCCTCTCGGCGAACGTTTAAATCGTTGTTATTGTAAGCGATATCGTGGTACATACAAGCTTGGTCTAACTTGTTTTCACCTGTTTCCCCTCTTTTTAAACGTTCCTTAAGCTTTGTTCTAGGACCACAGAATTGATATCCAGGTAAATGTAGCTCAAACGGTAAATGGTTTATTACGCTGTCAATAATACCACTTCCCTCCTTAATTGATATGCTGAGAATGAATAGTTTGGTTTCAAAAGTATATTTATATTATAAAACTATCTCGTTTTTATTTATCCAACTGTTCTCTTTGTTGCTAAGACCTACCCATTTCACGAAATACTTATTTCCTTTTCTTCTTATAATCTTTTCAATAAGGTAAATATCTGGATATTTCGTTTTTGTAGTTCATACTCTTAAAAAGTTTCCAATATAACCTGCTAATGCTTATCTTCCAAATATGTTGGCGGATTTGTATCATTCATCTTTGCAACTGTAAAAATCTCCGTTGACCAGTTGGGAGTATAACCTTTGTAAAAGTCTCCTTTAAATGATGAAATGTTAAGATTACTCCGAGCACTTGATATTAATAAGGGTGCAGGCCATGATGGGATACCACCACTTTTCTTGGTTAGATGCGCGGAAACGCTTTCTGCCCCTATTTCCATGATATTTAATAGATGTCTGGTAGAGGGGTACTTTCCAAAAGAATGGAAAAAAGCTCATATAGTTCCAATATACAAAAAAGGTACAAAAACTGCTATAGAAAATTACAGGCCGATCTCAATCCTAAATGTTTTAAGTAAGGTTATGGAGCGAGTGGTTCATAGCAATATGTACCCAGTCGTGATCACTTCAATTCCCCCCGAACAACACGGGTTTGTTAAAGGAAGATCGACTTCAACAAATTTAGGTGTGTTTGTAGATTACGTGGCAAACAATATGGATAAAGGTTCACAAGTTGACGTGATCTACACTGACTTTGAGAAGGCTTTCGATCGTGTAGATCACGTCATCTTACTAAAAAAGCTTTTTAGACTTGGAATACGTGGCAATCTACTAAGGTGGATGGAGTCCTATCTGAAGAAGCGTTCTCAGGCTGTTACTGTGGGCGGATTTTGTTCTGACTTCACTGAGGTCCCCTCAGGAGTTCCCCAGGGTTCCATTTTGGGGCCCCTTTTGTATGCTGTGTATTTGTATGATGTGGGTAGATGCTTTCACTATGCCAGGTTTTTAATGTATGCTGACGATACCAAAATATTTATGAAAGTTCGCAATTTAGCCGACTGCAAAAATCTCCAAAGTGACCTGAATAGATTAAGTATTTATTATGCACAAAATCGTATTGGTGTTAACACTAGCAAGTGTCAATTTATATCATTTACCAGAAAAAAGACACCTTTGCAATTTGAATACAGTATAATGATACTTTTATAAATAAGTTAGAAGGTGCTAAAGATCTGGGGGTTGTGATGGATGCGAAATTGACATTTGCGGACCATGTGACAAACATTACCAACAAGGCATACAAAAATCTGGGGTTTATACTGCGTGTTAGTCGTCCCTTCTCCGACATTGGATGTCTAAAGATTTTATACTTTGCTTACGTTAGGAGCATATTAGAGTACTGTAGCATTGTCTGGAACCCACACTATATTACATATAAAGAAGAAATAGAGCGCCTCCAGGTTAAATTTGTAAACAGCTTGAACTTTCGCACTTTTCGTGCTGGCGTCAGTCATGATTATAAGAAGTCATGTCAACATTTTCGTCTTACGACTTTGGTAAGTCGCCGGGATGTTGCAGACATGGTTTTCCTGCATGGCATTTGCAACGGAGATATAGATTGCTCTGATCTCTCTACGAAGGTCTTATGCTTCTGCTGTCCAAAGACCCGTACGAGACATACCAAGCTGTTTTCGGTACCACATGTGACTACAAATTATGCACAAAATTCGCTTGTGAATAGACTACATAGCTGTTACAATAAGAGGTTTAGTTCTGTTGATATTTTCTGTAGTACAAAGCGATTATTTAAAAGGCAGATTCTGGAGGTTACGGAAGATGATTTATAATAAGAGAACACAGACACATACACACACACACACACACGACCACATATACACACACACCTACACACACCTACACACACACAAACACATGCTCACACACTGCATGCAGCTATTTTTATTAAGGAATTAATTTTTGTTGTTGTATGATTATATTGTTTATATCGTGATGTTTGCTGTAGACCGTTCACAAAAGTTATGTTAATAAAATGTAAGTCCGTTATTGGCTGTAAGGAAAATATGTTTACTGTAATTATTATATTTAAGAGCTGTGGATTTTGTAAGAATAAATAAATAAATAAATTTGCTAATACGTACATAGTTACCAACATGAAACTTAAGTATTAACTGTTTTCGATTTCTATACGCTTTGCTTATATTAGACAAAACAACCGTTTCATTTGTCTTATTTACGTCATAAGGCTTAAATTTGGTTATGCGGTGAGTAGTGTTGTTATAGTTTTTTATCACACTATTTAATAATTTACCCATCCAGCGATAGCAACCGTATAAACTGAAGAATTTAAAGATTTGAGATTTGAGTGTGCGTATAACTCGCTCTACAATAGAAGCTTTTTTGACAGAATAAGTAGAATAATGGTTCACATTATATTTTTTCATCAGTTGACTAAACATATCATTATAAAACTCTTTGCCAAGATCTGTTTGCAAATATTTAGGATTTCTAGATGATTTTTTAAAAATCTGTTGCATTGCGTTGGTAACACATTTTTTTTCTTTAGATTTTATGGGACTTGCCCATACATACTTTGACAAAGTATCTATCACTACTAATATGTAATTGTGTTTTTATTAAAATGTGAATATTTTTGTAAAACTATGAGGTCAGCTTGCCATAGATCATCAATTCCTATTATAACTGTGCATCGGCGTGGGAAATTTCTTCTAACTGCTTTATGAAGTTCATTAATTATGTCTTTTTTGCTCATTTTTGTCTAATTTCACGCGAATTAAATTGTCTATTTCCGATTTCGAGTAAACTGTTTTATTCAAATGATAGATAAAAGTTTCCAAGTTTTTCAAATGAAACTTAACGTCGAGTTTCACTTTTTCAATTTCATTTCTTAATTCTTTAACCATTAGTGTCCAGTATCTGACTTTACCAATGTTTCGTTGAAATTTTCAAAGTATTCTGTCAATCGTAAACGCTTATGGACATGATGACCAAACTTATCTATATTCATTGCTGTCTTGATAGTTTGACTACTGAAAGAATACTGCTCAATTTTCTTGGTTTCTTCTTTATAAGTTCTACATTTATGATACCAGATTCATGTAGTTCCGATATAATTGCAATGATTTCATTATTTACACCAGTGTTACCTGCTTCCCTGGATGCAAGTAGTAATTTTAATCGCTCAACTAATTCGTTTGGGTCATCCTAGTAAACTAAATCAGTGTTTAATTTAACTGTCTTTAAAAGTGAAATGCCTTTCCCTTGTGGAATACTTTCTACACTAGTAGTTGGATTTCGAGAGAATTTAAACATAGGTTTAATAACATTCGTATATTTAAACCCTTTGTTACTGTTAATCAGTTTGGATGATTCACAATTACGTCGATGATCATTGGTTTCCAATAGAAGTGACTTGTAATTTTGTAAATCATCATTTGTTACAACATCTAAATTTGGTTTCTTTTTGAATAAAAGTTCTTTCAAGCCAACAGTTTTTTTGACAGTATGTGTTCCTATTTTGAGAATAACACCATCATCATAAACACGGGTCTTGCCTAGTACCAGTTTACCACGCTCATTTTTGATTCCATACGGAACATCTTTCATTACTTCAGACGATGTTGACCATGACAGTGATTGATTTTTAAGACTGGGCGATGATTGTAGAGATTTAAATGATCCTTCGCTTATATTGAGATCTTCAGATGGTGATACAACAAGGGTTTTGTTGTAGTTCTTGTATTGCTCTTGTTCTTCGTCTTCATCTTCACTTGATTCATTGTAATCTTCATCAGAGGCAAATAATGACTGATTCTCGTCTTCAAATGAATGATTATTGTCATCTTTAAGTTTCTTAATCAATGGTTCATCAAAATGCTCTTCTTCATTCAGAGAAGTAACATTTTTTTATCTGTCAATATTGTAAGTAGATCAACAATAGGCTTAAGTATAGTTTAAAATGTTTTATTGTTTGCTTTTTCCGCATCTTTTATCATCGCAACTTTTCTTTTAACAGCTCCTGCTGATTTTACAATTTGCGCTTTAAGATTTTTCTCCATTTCAAAGTATTCCGCTCAGTTCAAAATCATGAATGGGAGTGGTTGAAAAATAACACAGCCGTCTATTATGTATGTTCATCTATTAATATGAATGTATCGAAAGCTAATCGGTAACATCCATTGTTTTTGTCACAATCCTTACTAATAACAAGAAAGCGAAATGGCTTATTCCAAACGGTAGAGCACATTTCACGGAATTGAGACCATGACATATCAGACCCAACATGCTCGTCATATACGTGCTTCAAGTTAATATCGTCTTGTTTAAATAGAATAACAAGATTCGAATTGTCTCGTACAAGTTGTTTGGGCACTTTTGTATAAGTTTGATTGATGTAAAAACAATCTATATTTTTATGACGTCCCATGGCGAAATAATCTCTAATGTTGTTTTGATTTTCACAAGCAACGTCGTCAAAAATGATAATTGAATCAGGTAAAGCATCATGCGGACTCAAAATTTCGCTATTATGATTGTATTTATTGAATGATGTTCCAGGCACCATATCCAAAACCTTTTCAAGATATAAATATTTAGGTTGATACAAAGATTTTGAATACACATAAAGGTTACGGAATCTTGGTCCATTTTCATGCAATAGTAGACTAATCACTAAATTAGTTTTTCCACTATTAGAGGGACCGCACACAATACAGCGTATTGTACTTGGTAATAAATTTCCATGACGTCTAGGGAGGACGGATGATGCGGGACAGATGCAATCAAATTTAAGTGATTCTTTTTGTTTAGCAAACTTCATTACTTTGTTTTTGATGTATCTGCAGTGTTGCAAAACTTATAATGGAATGAGCTCAAACATTAACGTTACCGTATTTTAAATCATCAATTATCTAGTCTAAGACTGTTGGAACGAGTGAAAAATACCTACAGTATGTATTTAAGATCTGTAAAAATTTGTGATTATTTACAGTATGGGAGCACACCCAGTTTGATTGTGCGGCACCTTCTTGGTGCGACGTCCAGGGACAAGGCATCTCCAGCAGTGTCTCGAGCCCGTTTCAAGACGGACTTGAGCGTCTCGCCCTTTTGGGTGGCCTCCGCTGTTAGGGAAACCACGACTGTGGCGGACCTGGGCGAGGTCAGCCTTTTCTTTTTGGCAGGCTTGTTGCCTGCCAGGGCAGTGGATGAAACCGCCTTTTCCTTCTGCCCACGCTTTTTGGGTTGGGTGGCTGGGGCGACTAGTTGCTCTTGAGCAACTTTTTTGGCCCTATTTGCCTTTTTCCTCCCAACCACCTTGTTCCACCCCTCGTTAGCTGGGGTGGTGGAGGGGAGGAGGACGTCTTCGTCCATAGGGGTAGGGAGTACCGGCACAACAGGGGCCTTGGAGGTCGACGCAATCACCTCTGGGGCCTTGGTCTTCTTCCCCATTCCTTTGCCCTTTCCCTTGGGCTGTGTGGGGGGAAAGGTGGGGGTATCCGATGCTGGAGTGGCCTCCTTGGCCTGTCGTTTTTGGTCCGCCGCGAGGGGTGGACGATTATCAAAATTTTCGCGGGACCTAAAGGAATTACTAGAAAACTATAATTTACAATTACATATCGAAACACCCACAAGACACAAGTCTTGTATAGATCATTTTGCCAGCAACATTGAAAAAGCGAAAGGATTTACGATGCCAGTTGCTCTATCAGATCATGATACAGCGCAAATGCTGATGGTGCCAATCAATCAACGAGTAGTAACTTTCCGTATATTTATAAAACTGTAAGGGATTTTAGTCCAGAAAATATACTTTAATTTAAACAATGTATAACAGACTATCCATGGAATGATGTATATAATTGTGATGATAAGGATCAGTCATTTGATTTATTTCATACAGATCTATGTCTCCTGTACAATCTTTGCTTTCCTAAGTATAGGATAAAAATAAATGTCAAACAGATAAAACCGAAATGGCTGATTAAAGGCTTAAAAATCTCATGTGTAACAAAAAGAAAACTCAGAATATCATTTTACAAGGATAAATCTAACAAAATAAGAACACATTATAATAAATATTCAAAAATCTTAAAAAAATGAATAAAAACAGCACAAAAAACAAAAAATAGTGAATACATTAATAATGCTAAAAATAAATGTAAAGCAACATGGGATATTATTAGTGATAACAACAACAAAAATATAAAATACATTGACTACATAACTATTGATAATGAAATAATTGATGACCCTATTCATATTGCAAATCATTTTAATTAACATTTTACCAATATAAAGAAACTGAGCCGAGCTCTAATAGTCAAAATTATTCTGCTACTTTAAAAAATAGCAGTGAGTCTCTTTACTTATATCCAACAGATAATTATGAAATGATTAAAATAATTCAATCTTTAAATAACACTGGCGCTGTTGGCTATGATGATCTAAGTACCAAAGTAATCAAATCATGTGTAAATGAATTGGGCCCTTTGTTAACATACTTAGAAAATTTATCTTTTGCAACCGGGACCTTTTTATCAGCCCTCAAATTGTCTGTAGTCAAACCTTTGTTTAAGAAAGGTAGGAAGGATAATGTAGGTGATTATAGACCAATAACACTTATTCCGGTTCTATCAAAAATTTTCGAAAAAGTATTTCATAAAAGAATATCATCTTTTTGTGATAAATTCAACATCATACACCCAGACCAATATGGATTCCAGAAAGGTAAATCCACGACATTAGCATGTTACAATATAGTGCATAAGATTTCGTCCTTTATGGATAAACGTATCCCGGTCTCAATGATACTGTTTGACCTCAGTAGAGCCTTCGATCACGTGTGCCATGAATCACTTCTAAAAAAACTTGAGAAACTTGGGATGCGCGGACACTCTTATGAATGGATTGCGTCGTATTTAAGGGGTAGAAAGCAGAGAGTGGACATAAATAGGATTGATAAATCTCACCAATTAAGCACCTACCACTCTGAATACACAGAAATCCAGTATGGTGTACCAGAATGCTACCTATTCTAGGACCACTGTTATTTTTTTATATTTAAATGATCTTCCGCATGTTACGGGGGGATACGAATGTACATTATTCGCAGATGACATTTCATTAATTATTAATAAAATTCCAAATATTGATTATGAACATGAAATTAATAAGACAATTGACAATGTAATAAAATGGCTAAAATTTAATAATTTATCATTTAATTTTTCAAAAACTAAATTCTTGCAGTTTTGTAATAAAAATGGACATCCCCAAATTATTAGTGTGAGCCATGAAGGTAAAGAAATAACAGAATGTTGTACAGCGAAATTTTTAGGCATTAAAGTAGATGCTAAATTGGCGTGGAAGGATCATGTTTCAAGTGTATGCCAGAAAATAAATAGATTTACATATGCACTGTATCGGCTCACAAATATTAGTTCTCGAAAAACAGCGCTCTCAGCTTATCATGGCTATGTGTGCTCTGCTTTGAGATATGGTCTTATCCTATGGGGAAATTCAGTAGATGCTAATAGGGCTTTTGTAATACAGAAAAAGTGTGTCCGAGCTATGTGTGGTGCGGGGCTATTGGATTTCTGTCGACCACTGAATTTGCTTGCACTTAAAAATTTGAATTTGCTAACGTTGCCTTGCATGTACATTTATGAAATCTGTGTGTTCACGAAAACTAACTTACAAAATTTTCAAAAGAAGAATGAGACTTGTAAATTTGCGACTAGATATCCAAATCGATTGGTAATACCAAAGTCGTTTACAACTCTCTTTCAAAAAAAATGTTTTCTACATGTGCGTGAGAATCTTCAACAAATTGCCGGACATACTTAAAGATTTCCCTATAAATAAATTTAAATTTATTCTATATAAGTTATTATGTGATAAATGTTTTTAAAGTATTGATGAATTTATGAATTACAAATTTAATTAATTGTTATGTAGTTTTATGCTCAAAGTCTAATTTAATTTATTTTATATGTTTAATAATAATACATTAATAGCCTCTCTCAAATTGAATATGGTGTGATAAATGTTTTGGTTAAATGTGCGTAATTGTACTGTGTTCCATCTTTTGTAACCACATTTATAGCAATAAAGTTATTCTATTCTATTCTATTCTATACATACCGCTATTACACGGAAATAATATCTGGCACCGCTGTGGTACCTGTTTATCAATAACCCGCTTCAGTGTATTTATAAAGTAATTGGAAAACGTATTGTAAATGCACCGTATTATAAACATTTAAAAGTTGGTCTACATGTGGGTAAGTGTTTAACAACGAACTAAGTCTGGGCTGTGAAATAGTTAACCTGTATATCTTATGGGAACAGCCTTAGGTTTAGAACATAGCATACGCTAGTGGGTAAAAACGTTGTTAATGACCGTCCAATATCCACTTATTTTCTCGTTGTAAAATCATGCAAAATAATATTGTATTATGATACATACCAAATTGCGGGCGTAGCAAAGTAAAATACTTTGTATCCCACTTTTGACTTATTAAAATTAGTCAGAATGGGTGATGGAAACTAAGTTGTGTACTGTAACTCTGATGCTGAGATATTTCCAGAAGACTATACAGTACTGAGAAGGGGGGGTGTTCTTCTAGCAGTTCGAAATACATTCTCATTCCGATTGATATCTAATGTGGAGGAACTTACCGGAAACCAGGAACTTTTGTGTGCAATAGTGTCGTGGAAAAATGTGAAGATGCTTGTGTGTGTGGTGTATTTACCACCAAGTTATAATAATGAGCAATATATTGATGTATTAACCTCTTTAGAGAATGTCAGCACAGCGTATTCCGATATTGATTGTATTGTAATCGGAGACTTTAATCTTAACTCTTGTTCTACTCATGTAAAGCAACAATTTCAATTATTTAAACAGTTCTGTAATCTTAAACAGCATAATACTGTTCAAAACTCTTTTGGTGGCATGTTGGATTTGGTTTTGACGAATATGCTCGTTGATGCGATCGGCGTGTCGCGTGCTTGCGACTGGCTTGTGCGTGCAGATGCTTATCACCCGCCTCTGGATGTACATTTAATAACCGCTCGAGGATCCCATAAAGTAGGCAAGACTGCCGTGGCATCTGAGCCGGTTTGCAACCGACGATATCCTAAAAAATGGATATTTAGGAAAGCCAACCTCCATACCTTATACGGTGATATTGCTGCGATAAACTGGTCAGAAGTGTTAACTCAAGGTGATGTGGAGTTGGGGACTCAGGTGTATCTACCTCCTAGAGTGGCCCCGCTGGTAATCAGTTCTGTCCTGATTCCAGCTTCGGTTGGTATTAGGCAGAAACGGTTACCGTGGGGCACGGTTTTCCCCGGGCAACGGCGGGTAGTAATTCATTCGTGGATTGCTACCCGACGGCCAAAGGAAGCACAGAATTTCCGGCGGACCAGCCCCGACGCAGTGGATCGCGTGCAGCGCACACCACTCGGGGGCTTTCATTGTCTGCTGAGGGCTTAGAGGACCGGCCTCTCTTTACGGACCTGAACACAATAGGGCCGGGCACGGAGGCTGCCTTCTTTATCTAGCCCCCCCTTCTGCCGTAGGTTGGCGTTGGGGTGTGGTGGCACCCACTGTCGGGCGCTTTGGCGTGCGGTGGGCCGGTGTTCCTGGTGTGATGGTGCCGTATGGGGGCCTTTTTGTTCTCGGGCCTTGAACTGTCGCGCCTTCGGGCGCGTTCGAATGTTGGGGAGTTCCACGGTGGTGGAATTCCTGCCAACAGTCTGTTGCGCCCCGATTCTCGGGAGCGCTCTCCCCGCCTTTATGGTGGGGGCTTTGTTGGTGGGTCTGTGTTGAGTCCCGCAGCCAGTGGGATGCAGCTACGACTCGCCACCCCCGCTTTTCCCGTCCCGTCGATTGTCTCCGCAACCCAGCGGGGATGCTCGAACGGGAGGGTTTTCGGGTATAACTTAAAAGTCTGTGGGTGCTCTCTCCTCTCTCTGCCCTGCAGCCAGCAGGGTATGGGTCGGGTGTGCTTAAGGCGGCATTTTCCACCGGGCCAACAAAAAAAAAAAAAAAAAAGGTGATGTGGAGTTAGCTACTGAACGTTTTTTATCATGAATTGAACAGTGTAATTGACCGCCATGTACCGACGATGCAACACAATAACTATAAAACACCCAAGCGGTATTATCCACCATGGTATACTCGTGAAATAAAACGTAAGTTGAAAATTAAATACTTGCATCTCAAAAAGTTTAAGGAGTTGGGGTTAGAGTAAAAAGTACTCTGCGAAAACACTACCTATCAATGTGTCCATAGAGTAGGTGCCTCGGCCGGCTGGCGCAGATTACTGTGAGTACGTGTGTGTTTCTGTTTATGTGAGTGTCTGTGTGTGTGTGTTTGTGTGTGTGTGTGTGTGTGTGTGTATGTGGGTGTGTGAGTTGTGTATGTGATTGTGTTTTAATCCTAAAACTACATCTATGTTTTATCTTAAGTAATATTAGTGGAAAAAATAAGAAATAAATCCACCCGCGAAACCCGGGCGGGCTGACATAGTGCATATCGTTAAGTTAAAAATAATGTAATTAGAGTCAAGCTTCATAAGTAAAGCCCGCGGCATGTAACTGTGGCGATAACCGCCAGTTTGCAAATTTGTCAAATAGATAACTTTCTATGAAAATTGGTTGCTGCGTAGGTACTCAAGGACAACGCCAAAGTTGCGTACCGCGGGCTGTAAACAAGTAAGCAATTAGGCTAAGTATTTAAATATTAATAAGTGTCAGTAAAATCTTTATGTACACGAGAACTACTGCCGACAAACTGCTTCACAGTTTGGCAGATATGAAAATTGTAATTAGTAAATTTACTTTAAATAAATAAATAAAAAAAATAAAAAAGTTAAATTTGGAAGTATATAGGTATTACAGATGTCATATCAAGGAACTAATAAAATATTCTTACCGGCAATATCTCCAATCATTGGAACAGGATATCTGTTGCGACTCGACTAGATTTTGGAAATTTGTAAAGGGGAAACGTAAAAACAGGGGCGAATTGAAATCCTACGTATATGAGGATAGAGTAGTCGAAGGGCAGGATGCAGCAGACGCCTTTGGTAAGTATTTTCATTCGGTTTTTCTGGACATGGTGCCTGCCTTAGACGTCAGGGAAGCTGCAAGACTAGCCAGGGATGCTGCGGGCGCAACATGTATTAGTCTCAACAGTGTAGATTTACCAGACCTGCGTAAGGCCGTTCGCTGGCTTAAAACCTATTCTGCCGCGGGACCGGATTCTATACCTCCGTTTCTAGTCAAAGACTGCATATCCGTCCTGGAAACATCACTTTTGCACTTGTTTAATACATGTCTTCGCAATTGTAAATACCCAACAAAGTGGAAGGTATCTAGAGTGACACCAGTACCTAAAAGTGGATCGTGGTCGGATATAACTACATATAGGCCCATAGCAATTGTTTTTATTTTCGGGAAAAATTTTGAATCCTTTATAAATATCCACATAACCCGTCAGATTTCTCGGGGTATCGATGAGTCCCAGCATGGGTTCCGAACAGCTCGTTCCACTTTGACCATTCATATCACTTTTGTTGATTATGTTACTGCTCAAATGAACAAGGGTTATCAAATTGACACAGTATTTTTGGACTTTCGTCGAGCATTTGATGTAGTGATGTAGACGACAATGATATACTGCTGTTGAAGCTTGCGTCGTTGGGTACTTGTCCAGCGTTGCTCATGTTCAAATTCAAATTCAAATAATTCTTTATTTGCATAGGCTTGTACACAGCACTTACAAATCGTCATACATTTGAATGACTTAAAACTATTTATAAGTACTTATGTATAATTTACATGTTAAAACATATATATGTTGATTCATAAAATATACTAAAGAAATAAATAAACATAATGCGACTCTACCACCGGCTCGGAAAGTTGTTTCTGGTCGAGAAGATCCGGCAAGAAACTCGCCAGTTACTCTTTTTAATCGCCAACTTTTTTACAATGTATTGTTTTAAACTTTCATGGTCACTAACATTAGAATAGTTATTTACGGGATTGCTACCATGTCGTACCTTATTTTTGAGTATCCGATATTTCGGCGCTGTTGCAAGCGCCATGGTCACGGAGTAACTGACTGACTGACTGAGTTACTCCGTGACCATGGCGCTTGCAACAGCGCCGAAATATCGGATACTCAAAAATAAGGTACGACATGGTAGCAATCCCGTAAATAACTATTCTAATTTTTTACAATGGTTTATTATCCTCATACCAAGTCATACAGTCTAATGCAACACTAAATATAATGAAGCAAATTAAAAGCTAAATATGAGGTATACCGAAGCGGACCAGTCCCCAAAGGTGGCACCTGTTCACAAGTATGACGTATGTGTCAGCCATCATTTCACTCAACCATATTAGAGGGAATGTAATGACCCGCCACATAACGCCACCACCTCAGAGACATTTGAGTGAGCATGACTATTAAGGTTTCCCTCATAGGTCACAAAGAGTAGTAGTTACTTAATCCAATACTAATAAACTGAAGGACGAGGTGTACAATAGTAGGTTATTTAGGTTAGCATCTTGTCAATTATTGAATAATCAATATAAATCAATTTTATACAGTAATAAATGCTGCTAAGCCTAATAGATTAAAATTCAGTAATTATATAATATTAATAATTTCCGTTAATATATATGAAAATGCTACAAGTGTGCAGGCATGGAGGTCATTGAATCCTTATCATTTAAGTAGTCTATAGTATCCTTTACTCATAAAACAGGCTTTCACGTGAGATTTAAATTTATGCGTTGGTAACTCAATAACATTTTGTGGCAACTTATTGTACATTTTAATACTTAGACCAACAAATGAATTATTAATTTTTTGAAGTTTCAGATTTGGAATCGCGAGCTTGTGTTTATTTCTAGTGTTAAAACCATGACAATCAGATTTTTTCGAAAAAATATCCATGTTCTTTCGCACGTACAAAATACAGTCTAAAATGTATTGAGAAGCTACGGTTAAGATGTTAATGCTCTTAAATAATTATTTTAGCGAATCGCGAGGTCTAAGGTTGTATATGGAGCGGATGGCCCTCTTCTGCAATACAAATATAGTCTGTATATCAGCAGCAGACCCCCACAGCAAGAGACCATAAGACATTACACTATGAAAATAACTATAATAAACCAATCTCGCGGTTTCAATATCGGTCAGATGTCTAATCTTCTTAACCGCATACGCGGCGGAACTAAGTCTTCCCGCCAAGGCTGGGACGTGGGGACCCCATTGCAATTTGATATCCATGGTAATGCCAAGGAAAACTGTTGAATTAATGGCTTCAATACGTTCATTATTCATAGTGATGTTAGTATTGACCTGTCTTACATTTGGCATTGTGAATTTTACACACTTAGTTTTCTTAGCATTAAGAAGTAAGTTTTTAGTGGTAAACCAATGGAGAACTTGTGACAGAGTGTCATTTACATCGTCAAATGTACTTTTTCGTCGGTCAACATTAAAGATCAACGAAGTGTCATCAGCAAATAGCACTACCTCACAAAGGTCTTGTGTAAAGTAAGGAAGGTCATTTATATATATCAGGAAAAGCAGAGGCCCCAATATCGATCCTTGGGGCACTCCCATCAATAGAGGAGTGCCTGAAGAATATGTCCCATTGATGTTTACTTTCTGAATTCTATCAGATAAGTAAGAATTTATCAAACTTAGTGAAATCTTGGATACACAATAATGAGCAAATTTTAACAACAATGTTTGGTGCGTAACGCAATCAAATGCTTTCGATAGGTCACAAAATACTCCAACAGCATCCTGCTTGTTTTCCCATGCATCAAAAATATGCTTGATAAGTGCAACTCCTGCATCAGTTGTTGACTTACCTTTAGTAAACCCAAATTGTTTATTATGAAGCAGGTCGTTAACTTTAAAATGAGACAGAACTGAACGAATATGACTTTTTCAAAAATCTTACTCAGTGCTGGTAATATAGAAGTAGGCCTAAAGTTAGAAGGATTACTTTTATCACCTGATTTGTATAATGGTATGATTTTGCTATACTTCATTAAGTTAGGAAATGGACAACATTTCAAAATTGCTAAGCTGTGAAACAAAAAATACCATTTCTTTATTTACTTTTCCGCTGCGCGAATATATATTTATTATTTTTTTATATTGCTTATTTACTAAGAAAAAAATTAAAAACTAAAAAACGTAAGATGACGTCATCGGACGGCAGAATGTAAAATATTTCTTTGCTTAGCACATTATAGTTTTAAATTTACGAAATTCCAAACCCATGACATGCAACTGTCAAAAAAATGACAACTTGTCAACGTTGAATGTATGAATGACGTTGACAATGTTGACACTAGTATTATTTACCTTTGACAGTAGTACCTTTTTTTTATTAAAACAATGATAAGCAAAGGAATATCACTGTATTCAGCCGTCCGATGACGTCATTTGGCGCTTACGTCTATTTAGAATATAAAGAATTTTAATAATTATTTTATGCATGAAAATGGACAAATTTTGGAAAAAGAAAAAATATGGGTCCGTTCATTTTATGTCTATTTTCATATAAAAAAACAATATGGACATGTTAAAAATATGAAATGTTGTCCATTGGCCTTCGTCAACACATGTGTTGAATATCATTGCCAAATGGGGTGCGATATGCAGTATTATATTTTTTAAAATGTCTACGGATATTCCCCAAAGATCTTCAGTTTTTTTATATTCAGATCTTTAAAAGTTTTTACTATTATCTCAGGTGTTACATGGGTAAATCTGAAAGGTGTTTTACATTCGTCAACTTTTGCTTTTAGCAAGGAGACAGCAAGATGTGAACTTGTGTTTAATGTACTTGTCGTTGTCACTGGTATATTAGTGAAAAAAGACTCAAATGCATTTGCCACATCAGCATCAGAGTCAAGTTGTTTGCCATTGATTTTTAGAGAGACCTTGTGTTCTTGTGTTTTGTTTTTACAAGTCTCTTTGTTTATGATATTCCATGTGATTTTAATTTTGTTAGTTGCTTTACTTATTTTGTTTTTAATGTAGTTTGATTTAGCAACAGCGCATACTTTCTTGAAGCATTTAGAATAGTTTTTTGCATATTCTATTACTGTAGGATCACATGAATTAGCCTTAATGTCATATAATTCAAACAATTTTTTCTGCTTATGTATATATACCTGTAGTGGCCTAGTCACTAAATTGATTTTTAGAATTATTTTTGATGGTCTTCTTTGTGAAGATGCGATTAAATTCCTTTTCAACAATTTCGAAAAGGCTTTCATATAATTGATCAACACTATTTTCAATATATGGAATTGAGGATATTTTATTACAAATATTCTTCTTGAACTTTTTTACACGCCCCTTAGTAATGGGCCTACATGTGAAACTAGTAGACGGATCATTTCGATGACAGTCGATAACAGCCAACTGACCACTATGATCAGAGTTTATGAAATTTATTATAGATTTTCCCCCTACATTACAATCACAGAATATGTTGTCCAAACACGTAGCTGAAGTGGAGGTGAATCTTGTAGGTTCATTGAAAAGGTGGTGTAAATTGAAAGACTTAAAAAGATTCAGAAACCTAATAGAGTTCTGTGAATCCTCTAGGATGTTAATATTAAAGTCACCGCACACAATAACTTTTTTACTTTTTGCACAAACTTTTCTCAAAACTTCTTCCATGCTAGTCTCAAATGAGTCATAAATTGCAGAAGGGGGTCTGTAAACGCAGACAATGATATGCTGCTCCAGCTCTGCACACGAAATTTCAATAGTTCGTTCTATAGATAGTGACTCAATGTCTTTACGTTGTTTACATTTAAGAGATTTTTTTAACAAAATGAGTGACCCTCCTCTTATTGCCGAGTCTCTCGTGAACGAACTGATAACTTTGTAATTATTAATACTAACAATTAATTGATGTTGATTTAACCAATGTTCAGTGAGACATAGTATATCAACATTCATTTCTTGTAAAAATAGTTCTTGCTCTAATTCTTTACCAGGAGGCCCCTGTATATTCTGGTGAATAAGATTTAAGATATTAAGATCCTGCTCCTCCATCCTGCGGTCAATTTATTGCTAGAGGCGTCCTCTATTGTCTTAAACTTAAATTTAAATTGCTTGGAATATTTTCCAAAGTCTGACTAAATATATTATTTATATTAAATGCTAACAAAGTAGCCAGTTCTTTTTTTACATTATAAGGCAAATAAAATGTTTTGCCAGTCACTATAAACTTATGATTAATAAATTTATTCGTGTCAAAAAACACAAAGTTGTCGCTATGACTAGTCACTAAATTATATAATGTAGTATTCAATTTTTTTATTTTCTTTATTGTAAGGAAACATACAGTACTTAAATAACACAATTTAACACACAAAAACATAATCTTAAACCAATTAAGTTTCCACTAATAACTACTATCATAAAAACCGCAACATGATGTTCGTAATATAAACAAAAAGGAATAACTGAGCAATTGACAAAATTGACAAATATCTACTTTATAAAATCAGGAGACAATTTACCCACAACAGCCTTTTTGTACGCTCGCAGTGTAGTGTTAAATATATCTAAGTCACAAAAATCGCTGTTATAATTACGACAGGAGCGCAACAGAAAGGTGTTACGGGCATAATTGGTTGAAGTCAACGATACACTGAATAGCTGATGGTGACGAGAGTTTAACCGGGGACACCTTAAAAATATATTTCTTAATAGAAAAGGAGAATCAATGTAGTCATTCAAAATTTTGTACAGGAACATTTGATCTTTTTCCATTCGGCGCAATGCCAACGAGGGTATAGACTTAGGCCTAGACTCCTTGTCACATATAAATCTCAAATGCTTTAAGAATTTATTCTGTATTCTTTCTATATTCTCAGAATATTTTTTATAATGAGGATTCCAGATTACAGATTCGTATTCCAAAACAGATCGAACAAAGGAAAAGTAAAGAATAATCAAAGTGGAATGGTGTTTAAAATCTTTCGCCGTTCTTAGAACAAAGCCCAACATCTTATAGGCTTTAGCAGTAAGATAATTTATATGGTGGCTAAAAGATAGTTTACTATCAAGGTAAATGCCCAAATCTCTCACCTCGGTCACCCTATGCAGTGGTACATTATCTAAGTGGTAGTCATAAATTATTGGCTTACTTTTGCGTGTAAAAGAAATTATATTACATTTATTAACATTTAAATCAAGATAGTTACTCGCGCAGTAAGCACATAGGTGGTCGAGGTCGTTTTGTAAAAGCAAACAGTCCGAAGATGATTTTATTAGTCTAAAAATTTTCATGTCATCAGCATATAAAAGGAAATCAGAGTGAGAAAATTGTTTCGCAATATTGTTTATAAACAAATTAAACAAAAGTGGGCCGAGGTGAGAGCCCTGGGGCACGCCTGATGTGACAGGAATAAATGAAGAGCAATAACCCTTGATAGTCACCGCCTGACTTCGTTCCCTGAGGTAAGAAGTCAACCAGCGAAGTAAATCACCGTGTATGCCCATTTCACTTAGTTTAAAAATTAACAGTGAGTGAGAAATCCTATCGAAGGCCTTAGAATAGTCCGTATATACCACATCTACTTGGTAACCTTGGTCCATAGCAGTTGCTACTCGATAAGTGAATTCACTAAGGTTGGTATCAGTAGATTTTTTATTTATAAAACCATGTTGTTGTTCGATAATAATCCGACGCAGGAGAGGATAAATACCGTCGTAGACAATCTTTTCAAATAGCTTAGCAATTGTACAGAGCTTTGAGATCGGTCTATAATTTTTAATATTATGTTTCTCACCAGACTTAAATACAGGGATTACAAACGACCGCTTCCACGTTGAGGGCATTATTCCGGAAGTAAGCGATTTATTAAAAAGATACCATGTCGGATAGGAAAGATTTCGATGACACATCTTTAGAAAAATTGGAGGGAGTTCATCAGGTCCTGAGCCTTTATTGATGTCTAATCTTTTCAGATACTTTTCAATTGAACCAGGTGACATTTCCACGGAACCTATTGAAAGCAAGCCTTCGGCTGAGATACCTATATTATTGTTATTATTAGTGGCTGGCCGATAAACGGACTGAAAGTAGGAATTAAACATGTTGCTAATCGTATTACCATCTGACGAACTATTTTCCTCGTAGTACATTGTACTAGGAAAAGTGCCTGATGATTTCTTAGCCTTCACAAACGTCCAGAAAAACTTACTGTCTACTTTGATTTTTTGTTCCGACTTAAAAATGAATGCTTTGTAGCTGCTAACCTAAGCCAGCTTTTGTCTGCTTCTTAATAAACTGAAAGTATCATAATCACTGAGTCGTCCGTACAATTTCCACCTCTTATGATAGCGTAATTTTTCTGAAATTATTTTTATTAAGGATTTAGAGAACCAGCATGGATATTTAGAATTTTTTGCAATTTTGACGGGCACATGACGCTCGATAATATCATCAATTGTCTTATAAAAAAGTTCAACAGCTATGTCAATTGCATGATCACCGAATAAGTTGAGCCAATCAGTATTAGCGAGCTCAGTATTGATAGACTCATAATCAGCGGATTTAAACAAACGGATTTTGCGGGGAACAGAAAGTAGATTAGGCGTTTCGGTATTCAGCAAACTCGCGACCAGCGCTAGATGATGCGTATCTTCCGGTACGAGTGGAGCACTGCAACGGCGGACCACAAAGTCATGAGATCCTATTATTAAGTCCAACAATCTATCGTTTGAGTTACGAACATTATTAAATTGTCTGAAGCTTGAAAAGCAAAGAAAACTATTAAGCGTTAAAATGAGATTATCACTACAGTTACTGTTGGACAAAAGCATATGCGTTCCATCGGTAGCGGGTACCCAATCAGCTGCACTAATATTAAAGTCACCTACAATACAATAAGTGTTATTTGGCTCGGCGAGAATATCATTAGAGATCGATTCAAAAACAGTGGCAACCGCATCCATTTGCAATCGGCTGTGTGGGAAATAGCAACAATAGACATGCAATACTCGCCCATTGGTGGCTCGACAATTATTGACCTGCAAAGTTATTTTTATTACTTCGGCAGCAGCTCCTGAGACAGGAACAATTGAGGAATAGACAAAAGATAATTCAGATTTTACTGCTATTAAGACGCCACCACCCATACTGTCCCCACGTGTTTTATAATCGCGGTCGCACCTATAAACATGGTAACGCTGATCAAAAAGCTCGCCATCTAATATGCCATCCAATAACCATGTTTCTGACAAGCAAACAATGGCGTAATCGGATTGAATCAGTCCACGGAAAAATATATTTGTTTTTGTACGAAGCCCACGGACGTTCTGGTAATATATGTTTATTTTATTATCAATATTATTATCCATTGTGACTACAAAAACCGATACAGACCATATATAAATACCATATATAAATAAGAACAGCGTGACTTGTTATGGACAATTCGACACCTGAGAATGATACAAGACATGTCACCGAATGGAAAAGATAGCTGATAACTAGTTTTAAAGGAATATGCACAAAGATTCAAAAATAACCCGGTTAAATTACGTTTGACAAGAGATACTAAAACCTTTAAAATATAAGTTAAGACATAAAAATATATAAATATAATGCTTAAACAATTTTCTTTAAATCACTTGATTAGAGAATATGTAAGACAGGACTAGCGTCCGATCGCCGCACCATAATAGCACAGTTCTTAACCCAAACATATGAGTAGCCCTTTTCTTTAGTCATTTTTTTGGTGGACTGCAACAACACCTTATTGGAACTGGTTAAGTGGTCATTCAAATGAATTGGGCTATTATTAGTAAAACCGATATCAGCACCCTTGAGTTTTAGTTTTTTCGCCTGTGACATGAAGTCATCCTTCTTCCATCGAGATAAAAATCGCACTACGATTGGTTTAGGTTTTTTATTCTCATTGCTTTTAGTTCTAGGGGCAACTCTGGTAACAAAATCAATATCAACCGAGGGGTCAAGCTTATAATCAGCTAGTTTTGCAATGTCTTTAACAATGTCCATAAGATTTTCGTCCTTCTTTTGCTGAACCCCAATTATTTCAATATTTGATCTACGAGCCCACTGTTCTCGTATGTTATTCTCTTTTTCCAATTCATTCATTGATAATCGTAGTTCCACTATTTCGGAGGTCTTGTCCGACAATGATTTAAGATCCAAATCGAAGCCATCGTTCCTTTTCGTAATCTCCTCATATCTGCTGTTCATGAATTCCATGGAGCTTCTTAGACTAGAGATTTCGTCTTTTACTGCTCTAAATTCACTCATTATCTTACTGACGATTGATTTCTCGAGCTCACACTTTACTTTTGCTAGTTCCTGAGATGGATACTGCTTAATACCTTCAAGGTTTCCCAAGCCACTGTCGCCCTGAGTCATCGTCTGCGTTTGCTCCTTGTCTTTGGGCGCAGAACCACCTCTACGAGTGTTTACATTCTCGCTATAGTTTGACTTGCTGCACCCTGCCTCAACACCTCGAATAGGGGTATTATCGTTTTTGGCTTGCTTAGGTTGTGCGACAGTACATTGAGGGCACAACCAGGTTTTTTTAGATTCCTGAGAGAGCTCCCTTTGTTTGGAAGTCGGAAACAGGCATTGGTAGTGATAATTGTTTTTGCATTTCATGCATGAAATAACCCCTGAAGCCTCTCCCGTGGCAGACTTGCAACAAGCGAACTTCATTGTATAAATCTACAAAGTGACTGGTATCGCAAACCGAGGAGAAGGAAACACACATATAATAATAATTAAAAAAAAATACAGCAAAATCTTCTCAGAAGACAGCGGTCCAGTTTACGACGAGTGTCCACTCTGCGAGCGCCTTATCAATGGCGTAGCGGCTCGGCTACGTCACACGTCAGCCGGGCACGCAGGTATAGCTCTTACGCGGTGTGCGTAACCGTGCGACTCCCTTGCAGCACGCGATGATTCACTGCCGGACGGCCCGTCAGCTGACAGCTTGCGATGATTTGCACTTTATAATTTTGTTGTAATTTACTTTAAAACATCATAATAGACGATGAGAAATACACTTGTCACAATCAGTAGTGATGATATAAGTAAGTATAGCAAACACTGAGCGTTATATTTCAATTTAACTTGCGAATTTCAATTATTTTTGTCCAGCCTATACAATAACACAGTTGACAGTTTAAG
>CM032493.1:7090439-7150438 GCA_019059595.1 Marasmia exigua | reverse complement strand
AAAAAATATTGTAATTTTTTTTAAATATAACAATATTTTATTATTACATTATTTTTGATTATTCTAACCGGTGTCCAGCCTATTTATTATCTTTTTTAGTTTTGCTCAGTTTTACAAAATGACGAAAAGGTCAATATATTGCACAGTGTGTGATGTATCTGTAAGATGTAATGTTTTTTCTGCTCATTTAAAAAGTACATTACATAAAATTAACTCCGCTATCGAATTAAGTGATGGTATAGAAAAAATATGTAGCGCGTTCCGTAATCGAATCGCCTCGTATCGCCTGCGCGACAGCGCTGTAGAAACGCAGATGCCGTTTGAATTTTTACGCGGCTTGCGCGCGCGCCTTTTTTTTTTTTTTTGTTTTCCCGGTGGAAAATGCCGCCTTAAGCACACCCGACCGCTGGGAGACGGCCGGGTAGTGTGGGGCTCTCCCTTGAGGGGCCTACCCACTAAAAACCACCGGGGCATTTCCTGCTACGTCCGTGTGGGGTGGGCTACGGTAACGGGTACGAAACCAAATCCGCGGCCCACCCTCGAAGGACGAGAGGCTCGCCAGCACGGCCTCTTCAAAAACGGGCCTCGCCGAAAAACGAGGCCTAGGGCCACTCCCATGGCCCACCATTCCCCCCTCTCCGGAATCGTCCACGTTGCTGGATTACAACGCAGACGCTCCGGAAGGGACGACTGCAGACCCCTCCCCCAACCCATACCCTGCTGGCTGCAGGGCAGAGAGAGGAGAGAGCACCCACAGACTTTTAAGTTATACCCGAAAACCCTCCCGTTCGAGCATCCCCGCTGGGTTGCGGAGACAATCGACGGGACGGGAAAAGCGGGGGTGGCGAGTCGTAGCTGCATCCCACTGGCTGCGGGACTAAACACAGACCCACCAACAAAGCCCCCACCATAAAGGCGGGGAGAGCGCTCCCGAGAATCGGGGCGCAACAGACTGTTGGCAGGAATTCCACCACCGTGGAACTCCCCAACATTCGAACGCGCTCGAAGGCGCGACAGTTCAAGGCCCGAGAACAAAAAGGCCCCCATACGGCACCATCACACCAGGAACACCGGCCCACCGCACGCCAAAGCGCCCGACAGTGGGTGCCACCACACCCCAACGCCAACCTACGGCAGAAGAGGGGGGCTGGATAAAGAAGGCAGCCTCCGTGCCCGGCCCTATTGTGTTCAGGTCCGTAAAGAGAGGCCGGTCCTCTAAGCCCTCAGCAGACAATGAAAGCCCCCGAGTGGTGTGCGCTGCGCGCGATCCACTGCGTCGGGGCTGGTCCGCCGGAAATTCTGTGCATCCTTTGGCCGTCGGGTAGCAATCCACGAATGAATTACTACCCGCCGTTGCCCGGGGAAAACCGTGCCCCACGGTAACCGTTTCTGCCTAATACCAACCGAAGCTGGAATCAGGACAGAACTGATTACCAGCGGGGCCACTCTAGGAGGTAGATACACCTGAGTCCCCGCTTGCGCGCGCGCCTGCACCAGCTTTTACAAGCGCGACAATTGACTTTTAATAGTATCAAAGTCAATTTTGAACTATTTGCCGAATTTAGTCTTCAAAGTAAATACAGTACTACCTGTACGGATAAAGAATGGGATCAAAAAAGGCGGTGTATCTATTCACTTCTCGCTCGCACACTATTTTTATCCAATTATTGAGTATTTTATCTAGTAAAATTGATGAATTTCAAGAACGCGATAACGGTTGATTATTTTTACGTAATTTATACTTAGAAATTAATATCAATAAGTAGAATCCTCTTAGAACATCAACATTTATTGATTTACCGCAAGCTTTGAAACTCAAACGGGCTTGCATTAATATTCAGAACAAAGATCAATTTTGCTTTCTGTGGAGTATAATGGCTGCTCTATTCCCAGCTCAAAAAAATGCACATCGAACTTCGTCTTATCCGCATTTTAAGAGCGTTCTAAATATAAGAAATATGTCATTTCCAGTCAATTTTACCGACATTAAAACATTTGAAAGAAATAATCCTAGTATTAGTGTTAATGTGTATGGACTTAAAAATAAAACGAGCATAGTTGGACCCCTATATTGCACTCAAAGTAGGAAAAAAAACCATATAAATTTGCTGTTCATTGAAAAAGGAATTCTTACACATTACTGCTTGATAAAAAACTTGAGCCGTTTGATGAGATCTCAGCTAACTAAACACCACAGTAAAATATTTTTTTGTGACGATTGTATGATGTTTTTTGATAATGAACCTAAATTCGATGCTCATGTTTGTGGTGATGTCGCAACTGTTTTGCCGATGCGGGGCTCACTCATTCAATATAAATATTATGAAAAAATTAAAGACATGCCTTTTGTAATTTACGTAGATTTTGAGTCATTATTGCCAGTCAGTTCGGACGGCCCTAGTTCAACTTGTACGGAAAATTCCAAGAACAGTATGCTCATATGATAGTTCCTTAAATCGTTACGTGTCTTACCGTGGTAAAAACTGTGTAGAGATATTTATTGAAAAACTTAAACAAGATATATTTAAAATATTTCAATATTATAAAAAAACAATGCCAATGAAAAAAATGACTACTGAGGAAAAGGAGTCTTTCTGTTCAACGAAATTCTGTTATCTTTGCAAACAAATGTTATTTGATGATAGAGTTAGAGACCACTCTCATCTTACGGGGAAATATCGCGGCTCTGCACATTCGTATTGCAATCTGAAATATCGCTTACCTCAATTCGTACCAGTGTTTTTTCACAATTTGTCTGGCTACGACAGCCACTTATTTATATCACGGTTAGGACAAACATCGGGACCAATAAAAGTTATAGCTAAAAACAAGGAAAACTATATATCGTTCACTAAATATTTTACAAGTGAGGATAATGCTTAAATGGCAGTGCGCTTTGTGGATTCGTTTAAGTTTTTAGGCACAAGACTCGATTAACTAGTATCTAGTTTAAACACCGAAGATTTTCAGCATTTATTAAATGTTTTCCCAATTAAAGAACAGTTTGAACTGTTAAAAAGAAAAGGAGTGTATCCGTATGAAAAAATAACCAACTAGGAATCATTTAAAAAAATTACCATCACGTGAATGTTTTTATAGTAGTTTAACTAAACAAGTTTATAATAAATTAAACAATGCGGAAATGTGGCCTGTCAATGCTGAATTTAATGAATGGATTTGGTTTCGTAGACAATCCAAAAAGAACATCAAGGAGTAACCTCGAGGTACAAATATTTTATCAAAATGTTAGAGGATTACGAACGAAGTTGGACAAATTTAGAAACAATCTAGAATCAGTAAGTGCGGACTTATACGCAATTACTGAAACTGGTTGCAACGATTCCATTCAAGACGCAGAAATTGTCCCACAAGGATATAAAATATTACGTTGCGACCGAAGGGATGGCAGGAAACAGGGCGGCGCACTTCTCGTGGCCACACACCGATATGAGCTGCGACAGGTACTTGTGTCGGACGCGTCGTTAGACAGCTACAGTTTTGAGATGGTTGGTGCGACTGTTCATTTAAACAATAGATTTTTATTTTTATGTTGTGTTATCTACATTCCACCTGGTAGCACTGAAAATGATTACATGATACTGTTTAGGTTAATAGAAAAATTATGCGATAAATACAAACAAGTAATTATGATAGGTGATTTCAATTTGTATTCTTGTCCAGTAAATATTAGTAGTGATTATGAATGTCTTATGAAAGAAAGAAAGAAAGAAAGAAAATATTTATTATTATAGACATCACAACACAGAACATATAGCAATTATAAACAGAACACAATTTGGTACAAACAGAAAACAAAACATAAAACAATCAAAAATACATAAAAATAAAACAAAAGGAAAAAAAAAAAAAAAAAACCAAAACTATATTCAATCATGTCAAGATAGTGCCAAATGAATATAATGATGTGTTATGACGTCTATTATAAATGGCCCTCACTCAGCTTATGTCACAGCCCAGACAAAGGCCATGACGCTGGTTTTCAGTGAGACCAGCTGAATGAGTGCCACGGACGCTTGTCTATTGTATTTTGTGTACCTAACGTGTATGTGTAATGTGGGTATATATATCTACTAAGAAGAAAATATCAAATAATAATGAGATACATACTGAGGTACATACTGAGATACATAATGAGATACATACTATTAAATTATTTTATTGAATAAATAGGAGTGTGGGTATCTACAGTTTAAATATAAAATTATTACGGCTAACAAATCAAAACAACTTCTAGCGCGCGCATACAGTTATTATGCACCTATAGTTAAGTACCTATATCGACCCATTGCTACCGGACGAGGCATCGATGATGATTGCGGGATCAGTCTGCACTGCAACTGGATGCGCAATGGTCGCCCAACCCATAGCAACAACCACCAATAGCATTCAATGAAATAAAATAAAACGAAATGAACATTATGAAACTGTCATGTGATATAGGAGATTGTATGTATTTATTTATGTGAGGTGCGGATTAGATGCAAGCAGTGCCTACAAGTCAGTGTGTAATAAAAAGATACAAGTAAATAAAATGGAACGTCGCTACGGTCAGTCAATGCTAGCCTGCATGTTATAACCTGCGGTAAGTCATCAACCCGTTGTATCTCAGAAATAAATATGTGTGTCTGCCCAAAAAAAAAAAAAACAGAAGTTATTACACAATAGTAATTCTTTTCTTACTGCCAGTGTGATACAGTTATATTTCTTTTTCCAGTTAATGGGAGTCCGTTGTTACTATACCGTGAAGACAAATAACACAGATCATAATTTTGATGTACCTACTAGCGTGCAAGTACAAGCCTAGCCGCGTCCGAGACGGGACTCTGCAATACCTACCTACTGCCTGCGTGGCTGTAACCAAATGGTATGTTATGTTATTCCCATTATACCTACCTACCATAAACTCAGAATATCGCGGGTTCATTCCCGGATTGAGGCAAGAATTATTATAAATAAATAAATTCACACAAATGTCACAATTAAATTGATTGAATAATAATATTCATGCAACGCCCCACAAAAGGGTATTTGACTCGTTTTAGGACATTTCAATCGTCTTATGATTTTAATCACGTGGTTAAACATGTAGATTTAATCATTTTAATAATTTAAATAATGTATAACACAGTATATTTTAAATAGTGATAGGGTTAAAATACTTTATAATGATTCCCTTGTAGGTTAATAACAATTTATTGATATTTTACTGTAGTCAAATTCCTTATTACATTGCATTCGTTGATTTTGATTTATAAAATTCACTCAAAAAAAAAACATATGTATGCATATACATAAATTATTTATACTTAGTATTTATACATAATTTATACATTTAAAAAAAAAAATAAAAGAGGTTGGTGAGATTCTCTTTCATGTGATAGGTGGCAGACGAGCAGACGAATCACCTGGTGGTAAGCGACTGCCACCGTCCATAGACACCCATGGAGGCAAATATTGCTTTACAAAAACAGCCGTCACAAGTCCTTTTTTTGTTTTTGCAATAGGTATTTTTTAAGATGAGACCTAAACGTGCCTACGGTTTTCAGACATCGCAATGGAGGGGGCAGATCGTTCCAGCACTTGGACGCGGCGAATCTGAAACTCCCCCTGAAAGCCACGGTGCGGTGAGGCGGCAGAATGAGTGAATAGCACGATCGGCGGGTTCTGCACTGCACGTCACGCGACCACTTCAGTTTCCCTAGCAGATAAGACGGCATTTCATTCAATATTGTACCAAATAAGAATGTTGCAAAATGTAACTCTCTGCGTGCATTCATTTTTAGGATGTTAGACCCATTGATAAACGGTGTAACGTCTTATGTCATACTGCGAGTTCACTCAAAATAACACAGTACCCAACTGTTTAGGGCGTCAATTAGATTTGGTTCTGAGTGCAGGTTTTGGCGAAGATGTGTCGGTGGGGGAAGCGGACGAGCCACTCGTGCCGGTCGACGCGCACCACCCGCCGCTCATGGCAAGGGTTCGCGCTCGCACGGCGCCCGCCGCCTCCGTCCGGCCCTCTCCCCCCTGTGAGCCGGGTGACAATCCGGTGCGTGCGCGCAACATTAGGCCGCAGTGGAACTTTTTTAAGGCGGATTTTCAATTGTTATACTCAGCACTTACTTCTACAGACTGGAGTGAGTTGTATGAGATGAGTAATTTAGAGGAGATGCTGGACTTCTTCTATGATACTATTTATAATTTAATAGATGAAAGTGTACCCAGAAAAAATCGTAACCGTAAGTGTTCAAAGTACGTATATCCGGAGTGGTACAATGCTGATATTATTAAAAAAATTAAACATAAAGCTAAATTACATAAGATTTTTAAGAGAACTAAGCTCAAAAATAATTATGATGCATTTTCAAAGTGTAGGGCTCAAGTTAAAAAGGCAATAGAAAGGGCTCACGAAGTTTATAGATGTAGAATTCAAAATCAGTTTGTAAAAGATCCAAAGCTATTCTGGTAGTATATGAAATCTAAGAGAAGTACAATTAATAGGCAAGGTATCGTAAAGGATGGGCGGCATTTATCGGATGAGGAGTGTGCTACTCAATTCGCGAAATTTTTCGAATCGGTATACAGCACCGACGAACCGCGGCTGGACGCAAGGGCAGCGGAAGAGGAGGCGAAGGCAACAAGCGCGCGGGTGCATATAGATAGACTGACTCTCAAGGAAGTGAAGGACGCATTATCCAACCTTAAGCCAAAACGGTCGGCTGGCCCGGATGGCATACCAGCGTTCCTATTTAGGGACTGTGGTTTAATACTGGCTGAGCCGCTTCTTCATATATTTAATACAAGCTTACAGCAAGCGACCTTCCCATGTCGTTGGAAGATTACGCGAGTGGTACCTGTTCCAAAAGGAAAGTCAGGCCCGGAGGTTGATGGGTACAGACCAGTGGCAGTGCTGTCAACTCCGGCTAAAGTTTTTGAGTCAGCGGTCCAGCGCTGCGTGCAGGGACAGGTGAGCAGTCGAATGTCGGACGCGCAGCATGGATTCCAGCCGGGGCGCAGCACAGGTACTAATTTGCTCAACTTCATGACGTTGGTGGTTCCGGCAGTTGATGCAGGAAGACAAGTGGACGCGGCGTACTTCGATTTTAGAAAGGCATTTGATACGGTAGATAATGACGTACTACTATGCAAACTTGCTCAAATCGGATGTACGCCGCACCTATTGCAGTTTTTAGTAAGTTACATGAGAGAGCGGCAACAGTACGTAGACTATAATGGGTATGAATCAGATCCGTACTATACCAGATCGGGGGTAAGTCAGGGCAGCAATTTGGGACCTCTGGAGTTCATAATTATGATAAATGACTTGCCAGAAGTAGTTAAAAACGCTTGTTGTTTGTTGTTTGCTGATGACCTCAAATTGCTGCTTGACGTGAAGAATGAGTCGGACTGTGAATGCCTACAGGAGGATATAAACAGGGTGGTAAAGTGGAGTCATGATAACAAGCTCTACTTTAACGTGGCAAAATGCTCTGTTATAACGTTTACCCGTGCGAAGAACCCTTTACACTTTGAGTACAAAGTTGAGGCGACACCGATGAAACGAGTTACAGAAGTAAGGGATCTAGGTGTAAATCTCACTCCAGACTTAACTTTTCGGGACCATATAATTAAAATAGGTAAAAAGGCATACAGGAATTTAGGTTTTGTTCTAAGACAGACAAAAGGCTTTACGAATATAACTACTGTAAAGGTGTTATACGATGCGTTGGTCCGGAGTCAACTGGAGCATAATGCGGGAATTTGGGGCCCACACGAAGCGAAGTATAGTGTCATGTTAGAGCGAGTACAAAACAAGTTCGTGAGACACTTATACTTCAAATTGTATGGGGTATATCCATTTTATCCACTTATGTACCCAACACTATTCGTGCTTGGGATGGTCGGGTACAATGAGCTAAGGGTGAGACGGGAGTTCGCACTTGCCTCATACGTGGTGAAACTGCTGCGTGGCATCGCGCACAACCCGGGAGTGCTACGTTACCTGCATCTGCGCGTGCCGGACCGGTATGTCTGGCGAAGGAGACGCCCACCATTGCTACTGGTACCAAGGTCCAGGACAAATTTACTGGAAAAAACGCCACTCAGCCGCTCGATCGGCATTATAAACGAGGTCCAAGAAAGGATTGACATTTTCTCATGCTATTTGAGTGAACTCGCAAAAGTGCTCCTATTTGTTATAAGTTATTGCCAATGAAAATGTGATTTGATTTGTTTTGTAATTTAATTTATTTATTATTATCGTTAAAATATAAATATTGACATGTAATTAGTGTATAATATTAGATATAAGTTGACATAACATGTATTAATTATGAAATAGATAAACAAGTAGTTTTTAAGTTGACAATATCAATTTGAATGCAATAATAATATATTTTTATGAAGCTGTACTATCGCATTAAGCGCATGCTTGTAAGGATAGTAAAGTCGTTTTAAATAAATAAATAAATAAATAAATAAATAAATAAACTGAATGTAGTATTTCACAGTCAGATTATGAACACGCGGAACAAGTTTGGAAAACGTTTAAATTAAACAACCTTGGCGAATACACAGATTTATATTTGAAATCAGACGTTATTTTGTTAGCAGACATCTTTAAAAATTTCGTCGTACATGTAAACTAAATTACAATTTGGATCCATCTTTTTATCTTACGGCTCCAAGTTTGAGTTTTGATGCAATGCTTCTGAAGACTAAGGTAAAACTTCAGCTTATTGACGACTTAGAGATAATACGTATTATACAGAAAGGTATCCGTAGAGGTATATGTCTATGCCCCACTAGATATGCAAGGGCAAACAACCAATACCTGAGTGATTATGATCCCTCTTCACCTGACAACTACTTATTTTACATAGACTGCAATAATCTGTACGGTTATGTTATGTGCTCGTATTTACCTTATTCTGACTTTAGAATATTAAATGAATCAGAATTTAATATTTTTGATGTTTTGAACACTCCAGACGACTCTGAGGTAGGTTTTATTTTGGAAGTTGATTTAGAATATCCAGAAAATTTACATAATTTACACAATGAATTACCATTTTGCCGCCAAAAATTTACGCCACCCGGGTCTAAAACATCAAAATTGATACTGAACTTATATGATAAATTTAATTACGTTATCCATTATATATATTTAAAACATGTTTAAATCATGGGTTAAAATTAAAGAAAGTTCACATGGTAATAACATTTAAGCAAAGCCCTTATTTAAAGCAATATATTGATTTAAATACAAAGTTACGGCAAAAAGCAACTTCCACATTCGAACAGGACTTTTTCAAATTTTTTCAAATCCTTGGGAGGGACTAACTCAAGCATGTAACGAGATAGCGGATAGGAGCGAGATTGTCGAACCTCCCTCCCTCCAGATTTCGCGGGAAAAGAGAGTCAGGCGAAAGGCGGAGCCTCCAAAAAAGAAGTCTCGTTGTGCTACATCGTACGTTGTCAACAGAGAGCGGATCAAAGGCTTGCGACTCATACAGATAAGAGTTTGCGATTTGACACGAGTGAGACTTCTTCTGCGGTGGCGTGGGAGCTGGATGACGGCAAAGACAGCGAGAACAACGTAGTGCTCAGTGCGCAGTACGTGGTTACTGAACCCGTTGATGAAATTTATGATATGACAGAGACGGTTATTAAAAAAAATCAAAAAGACTATGTTATTTAAATTTATATGTATATTGTTCTTGTTTTAGTTATTTAATATTACGTTAAAGTATATATCTAGTTAATAATTACTGTATAATCATGTACCTATTTATATAAACCAAATGTCTAAAATTCACTATGCCCAATGTAAAGCAGGTCAACACTAACGTCGTTATGAATAATGAACACATTGAAGTTATTAATTCGATACAGACTATTTTTGTATTGCAGAAGAGGGCCTTCCGCTCCATATACAACCTTAGGCCTCGCGATTCGCTGAAAGAACTGTTTAAGAATATCGACATTTTAACTGTAGCTTCCCAATACATCTTGGACTGTATTTTGTACGTGCGAAAGAACATTGATATTTTTTCTAAAAAATCTGATTGTCATGGTTTTAACACTAGAAATAAACACAAGCTCGCGATTTCAAATCTGAAGCTCCAAAAGATTAATAGTTCATTTGTTGGTCAAAGTATTAAAATGTACAATAAGTTGCCACAAAATGTTATTGAGTTACCAACGCATAAATTTAAATCCCACGTGAAAACCTGTTTAATGAGTAAAGGATACTATAAAATTGTAGATTACTTAAATGATAAGGATTCATGGACATTATGACCTCCGTGCCTGCACACATGTAGTAATTTTATAAATATTTACTGGAATCATTATTATTATATAATTAATCAATTTTAATAAATTAGGCTTAGCAGCATTTATTATTGCATACAAATTGATTAGTATTGATTAATCAAACAATTGACAAGATGCTAACCACCTACTATTGTACACCTCGTCCTGCAGTTTATTAGTATTGGATTAAGTACTCTGTGACCTATGAGGGGAACCTAAGTAGTCATGCTCACTCAAATGTCTCTGAGGTGATGGCTTTATGTGGCGGGTCATTACATTCCCTCTAATATGGTTGAGTGAAATGATGGCTGACACATACGTCATACTTGTGAACAGGTGCCACCTTTGGGGACTGGTCCGCTTCGGTTTACCTCATATTTAGCTTTTAATTTGCTTCATTCTATTTTGTGTTGCATTAGACTGTATGACTTGGTATGAGGATAATAAACCATTGTAAATAAGTTGGCGATTAAAAAGAGTAACTGGCGAGTTTCTTGCCGGATCTTCTCGACCAGAAACAACTTTCCGAGCCGGTGGTAGAATCGCATTATGTTTATTTATTTCTTTAGTATATTTTATGTATCAACATATATATGTATTAACATGTAAATTATACATAAGTACTTATAAATAGTTTTAAGTCATTCAAATGTATGACGATTTGTAAGTGCTGTGTACAAGCCTATGCAAATAAAGAATTATTTGAATAATAGTAATAAATAAATAAACAAAAATTATTTTGGTTTTGACTTCTCACTACCCCAGATAAGGATTTGAAATAATAAACATTGAAAGTTTTATTAAGTACATTTGTTTATCAATAAAGTCACAGTAATTTTATTTTCAAAACACCATTTTTTAATACACAATACATTTTTCAACGCACAATATTTGTTATTTCTATGAGTAAAACAATTAAATGATATTACACCTTTACAGTACATTTCACTTATTTATTTTAAATTAGATAGATAGATACTCTTTATAGCACAACATACAAAACTTAAAAGCTAGGTATACAGAGACACAATGTACAATTTAGGCGGTCTTATCGCTGGAAGCGATCTCTATCAGACATCCTTCAGGTAAAGGACATTAGACAGAAGAGGGGAGGGTGGTGCAATCCTTTTGATTTTGAACATTGATTAAGTAAATTTATAGTATAAATACATATATCTAGATAATAAATAAACACGTTATCATACACTAATATATACGAATGTTACCTTACTATAATACAATATAAGCTACACAAATTTTATAAAATATACTACTATAAGTTATAATAGAGAAGATATATTTTATACCTACAATATATGGATGGATCTGGGAGAGGACTAACGACCACGAGCGTCAATGACAGGGAAGGAAGACAGATGAAGTTACTAAAAAAGGATCAGTTGGGGAGAGGGTTTCAGTTTTTAACCCTAGAACCGTACCCATACAAGAATTTCATTAGCAGTACCCTGGGGTACAGGGATACCCCAAACAAAAAAAAAAACATTTTTTTAAAAATAATAAACTTTTATTAAAAATCAACATACATAAGACTTCTTAAACTAATTTTAGTCTCATTGAATACAATTAAGGCATACACAACTAGGAACTCAAACAATTTTGACAAGTTTTGTTTTGGTGCTCATTACAAATGAAGGCTTTGCACTTGGCACATTTTGTGCGTGATTTACGATCTTTGGACCTTGGACAAAAGAAACGCCTACCAGATTTTAAATTTTCAGAAGATACCGCGGGTAATGATCGCTGTTTTCCTAAAATATCCCCAATACTTATTTGTAGGGACGTCGGCAAAGTACGGTATTCAAATCTTTCTTCGAGGTGAGGTTTGATGAGATCAAATGCAAGTGTCTTCAAATAAATGCGCCTAGCCTTGAAAATTTGCTTATTAGCAGCGTTAGATGAATTTAACAATATCATAGAATTGATCCCCACAATATTCAGTATTCCGTAGAAGACGCAAAGACTCCAGCGACGAGTTTTGCGTGACACACTATACTCATGACAAAGTTGGTCAAATGTGTCAACTCCGCCCTTCGTGTGATTATAAAATGCTATTATCTCGGGTAAATTCACAGCTTTATCTTTATCTGCTTCGTAGTGCATGGTGGAAAGCATAATAACATTTTTCTTTTTTCCTTTGCTAAGCTTTGGAGCCACATAGGAAAGCAGAGTGAGTTGATCATGAAAAGCAAACATTGATGTATTCAGGTCACGGGTTTTCGTATCAGTAAAGAGAGTTGGAATTTCAGTTTTATTTTTTCTCAGTGTTCCGACTGTAGTTACATTTTTCGACAGCAGTTTTTGAGCGGTTGGTATAGACGTAAACCAGTTATCGTATGTTATATTTCTATTAGTATTGTGGATAGTAGTTGATAACTCCAGTGCATAATACTCAGCAACGGGTATTCCTCTGGGAGTAGAGTCTTTTCCTGTGTATATAAGGCTATTTATCATATACTTTGTCTTAGCATCACAAAACATCAATAGTTTTATTCCATATTTGTCTGACTTAGAAGGGATATACATACGGAATGGACACCTTCCCCTAAATGCAAGTAACTGTTCATCTATTGTAGTACAATCCGAAGGAGAATAAAGGTTTTTGGACGTCTCAACCACATGCTCAAAAAGTTCTTTTATAGGCGCCAATTTATTCTCCAGTCGTCTCTCGGCTCTTGTCATACGATCATCAAAACGAAGACAATTGGTTAAAAATTCAAATCTTTTCTCACTCATAGTAGACCGAAAATAACTTATACCAGTATTTTTGTCGAAGATGTCTTTCACAGTCAAATGATTAATTTTTAGTGCACCTGCTAAATAGTAGAGACCAAAAAGAGCTTTCAACTCTTTAACTGACGTATCTCGAACAAACGAAGGTCGAATGCTCGATGGAACAAAATCTTCATCTTCTGTGAGGGTTGGCCTATCCGATTTATATTTTTTACGTTGCTCATAAATCTCTTGATTTGTGTAAGATACGATAGTCTCTAAAATTTCATCAGTGAAAAACAATTGCCAGCTTTCTACTGCATTAGTTATCAATCTAGCAGGGCCTTTGTTACCTGGAGGGTGGAATATGATATTCCTTTGTGGAGTACGTGATGAACGAGGATGAGATCCATGCCATACGAACTTCTCGCCATTTTTCTGTTTTTTTTGTTCCTCTGCCGCGCAAAACATCAGGAACAGTGAGAACAGTGACCGGGTCTTTATTAGAATCCAACTGCAAGGCGTGTTCAAGTTCTTCATCCGAATCTGGAGGTGACTCTGATTCCAAAACATCAGGACTACCAATTGCTCCTTCTTCCACCAATCGAAAATCCTGAATAATTTCATCTGTTTCATCTTCTAATTCCTCACCTAGAACTAGGTCATCACCATCTTCAGTCCCCAACAGAATATTTTCTATTTCACTCTCCTTTAAGTTGCGTCGTGAAGCCATCTGAAAAAAATAAATAAAAAAGAAGCACCAAAATACTAACACAAAGAGGCAAAACTTATGTATAAAATAAACATTTACTAGTAAAAATAACTACCTTTTAAGAAAAGTTAATCATTTACTTAATGCTGTTTTATAAACAAACATTAAAATGTCAATAGTCCTTAAACCATAAAAAAACAAATAAGAAAAAAAAAAGAGTATTGTTAAATACTTACGTTGAAAGTACCCTGGGGTGCTGATGTACCCCACAAGCCGCGTGTCACGTCCACTCGCTAGCAGGACTGCCGCTCGACTACAGTTCCTGTACGTCCCTCCACCCCGCATAAATACAAAGACGCGCGAAACAAACCGTCAAGGAGTAATAAAGTTATGGACATTCTTAATTTATTTTTTTAATTTGTACCCCAGGGTACGGTTCTAGGGTTAAGGAAGTGTGCTTTGACCCGAGCCTTAAAGATGGGCAGGGATGGGGACTGCCTAATTGGTAGGGGTAAGGAGTTCCATAGGCGAATTGACCGGACTGTAAAGAATGAGTATATGAATGAGTGGAATGGGGAGGAAATCTAAGGTGGAGATGTTTGGATGATCGCATATGACCCCGCGTAGGCTGCAAAAACTGGAAACGCTCCCGAAGGTAAGACGGTGATTTTGGACTAAAAAGTATGGAGTATAATAGAAAAAGAATATGGGAGTCACGGTGGAGACGAATGGAGAGCCATTTTAGACGAGTTCGGTACTCTGAGACATGGTCATATTTGCGCAGACCGAAGACAATGCGGATACAGAAGTTTTGCAGACGTTCAAGTTTGTTAAGAAGGTTCTCATTAAGGTCTAAGTAACAGCAGTCTGCGTAGTCGAGATTGGGGAATAGAAGGGTTTGTACAAGTGCAATTTTGGTGGGTATTGGTAGGAAGTTGCGTAATTGGTTAAGAGATCCTGCTGCAGCAAATATTTTCCTGCTGACCTCAGTGACCTGTGCTGTCCAGGCCAACGAGTTATCCAAGTGAATGCCAAGGATTTTTACTATTTTGCTGTAAGGTATTGGAACTCCGTCAAAAAATATAGAAGGCAAGATATTCCAATTGATTTTGGATATCATCCTCCCACTTCCAATGATTATCACCTGCGTTTTATTAGGGTTGACCAACAGCCCAAACGACCTGCTCCAGGCTGAAATCCGTGTTAAGTCTGCGTTTACTATTTGTGCTGTACCGGAAAGGTTATTGAGGCTGCCCTACAAATAAATCTGGAGATCGTCTGCATATAAGTGATAAGAAGAAGAGAGGTTATGAGTAATAGAATTTATGAAGATAGCAAAAAGGAGAGGAGACAGTACGCCACCTTGCGGCACGCCGGCACTAATTTCGCACCATGCGGATAGAGATTTTTTGGCGCGGATACGCTGGCGACGGCCATTCAAGTAACTACGGAACCAATCAATAACCGTTGGAGATATGTTAAGAGAATAAAGTAATCCAAGCAGGATG
Source organism: Marasmia exigua (assembly GCA_019059595.1). NCBI lineage: Eukaryota > Metazoa > Arthropoda > Insecta > Lepidoptera > Crambidae > Marasmia > Marasmia exigua. The sequence continues at coordinate 7,135,150 of CM032493.1, read as the reverse complement.
TCAAAATCTACAGCGTAAAAAGCGTTGCTAAAATCCAGCAGCGCTAAGACGGTAAGGCGCTTTTCGTCCATACCCTTGCGGATATCATCTGTGATTTTGACTAAGGCTGTAGCCGTGCTATGACCTGGACGAAAGCCGGATTAAAATGGATTAAGTAGTTGGTTTTGGGACAGAAATGTGCTTAGCTGCTGATGAACAACACGTTCGAGGACTTTGGAGAGGAAAGGAGGGATAGATATGGGTCTATGGTCAGAAAATGATGATGGGTTCAACTTTTTAGGAAGAGGAGTTACTTGGGCATCTTTCCACGCTGTAGGAAAGGTGTTCGTGCAAAGGGAATGATTGAGTATGTGAGTTATGATGGGAGTAAGGATATCAAGGAGAGGTATGATCATGTTACGGCTGAAGCCATCGCTGCCGATGGCGTTCGAAGCAATGGAAAGTATGTTCCTCTTAACATCACAATCAGTTACTTGATTAAAAATGAGACTAGAATGATCTGGGACTGGAAGAGCAGTAAGCTGTTTAGGGTATTTGCTTTTGTTGTGCCATCAATGGAGGCAGACGTAGAGAAGTGCTTATTTAAAGATTCGATGTCAATATTTTTGGTAGAAGGGTGTTGACGTTTGCTTCCAATTCCCAATGTTCTAAGAAACTTCCAGACTCTAGCTGGATCTCCGTTTTCAACAGATTTGTGGATATGGCGTCTTTGAGCGTCTCTACACAACATATTACAGTGATTTCGAATTGATTTATACTTTCCGCGGTTTTTTTTCGGAAGGGTCCATTTTGTACCTGGTCTTAGCAATATTATTTTTATCTCTTAAGGATTTTAGCTCTTCGGACAGCCAGAGTGCAGGAGGATGTTTTATCTTGACTGGTCGAACAGGAGCGTGCTTGTCATATAATTGTAACAGGAATGAATTAAAGAGGAAGATTTTCTCATCCACACTTTCAGCATTAGCTACCTCGGACCAGTCAATATGAGTAGCATCATTTTGAAGGTTCTCAATGTTCATGCCGCCAAAATTGCGTTGTAGAAGTATTTTCGCCTTACCTTTTGGAGGACGAACTTTGTATGACTTATCAAATAAGGTCATGATAGGAGAACGTATCGGCGTGACACTGGCCGTGATCAGCAACATGGTCAGCAGAAGAGACGATCATAAGATCAAGCAGAGATGGAGAACAATTAGGGAAAAAATGAGTAGCATTCAGAGGGAGAAGATGGAGGTTGCAAGAGTCAATGACGGAGCTAAGGCGAGAAGAACGGGAGTCTTGTTTGAGAAGACAGGTGTTGAAATCTCCCATCAGTATAGTATGACTGTATGAAGGAGTCAGGTCCTCTAGCAGTATCTCAAGAGAAGAAAAGTAATCTACTCTTAGAGAAGGACTGTAGAAGACGCCGAAAAAATTTTTGTATGAGAGAGAGTCAGCTCGAGTAATAAATGTTGTGCTACTTCCAAAGAAGAGGTGGGTGGAAAACTATTAACTATGGAGAAAGGAATGTGCGATCGGATTTAAATTGCCACGCCACCACCAGATAGAATAATGCGATCATTGCGGACCAGTTGAAATCCTGGAAGGGAGTAAGAGGTGGAGAGAAGACAGGGATTCAGCCAGGACTCCGATATAAGAATAGCATGAATGTTGTCGAAGGACGCTAGCATATCGGGATAGTGGGCAGAAATACTCTGTGCATTAATGTGAACAACATTGAAATTCTTAGGCACATGAGAAAAGGTCGAGTCAAGCACGTCGGAGAGTGGAAGCATGGTAGAGTGAAAACTATTGTTAGCTGACGAAGAAGAAGAAAAGGAAATGAAGTGGTTACTATCACTGCAGTCACTACTTGTATTATCCATTCGAAAGTATACGTAGGTATAAAAGACAATATACTTAAACTTAATATAAATGTGTTAAATAGATAAAAATAACAAAATATTAATTAATTTGCTATCTATGATGTACATTACCCGCCAGTTGTGTTTTTAGAAAAAAAAAGGACATCAAATCTACATGTTACAGAAAATAAAAAATGAACTAATAACGAAACGTGACATGACTATGAAAAACCTAACGCTATTTGGCAAATAAAAAACAAAACGCACTGTCATGTCAAAGTGACATTAGAAACGTCATTTGATTTGATACCTAATAAATATTACAATCTTTTTGAAGGTGAAACAAAAATAAAGTTTAAGAAAGTACAAGCAAAAGAAAGAATAACAAATAAATTAAGAATAATAGGGTATCGTGGAAACACTGGCAAAATTCACAGAGAAAACAATAAGTTACTGATCGACAACAAACAAAACAAGAAGATACACAAAAAGTTATTTCTTGGGACGTTTGGACCGAGACGTACTTGTATACTGATTTCCCCTCAAACTGGAAGTAATTGGTGTGGGCGCGCTGACGGCTTGCGCCGGAGGGATGACCTTATTCAGCTCGCACAGCGTTGTGGTGGTGGTGTGATGGTGTGAGCCGTCAGCTGCTGTAGCCACAATTACGCCACTCCTGTTCCAGCATTTCGAGATTCCAACACGCTTGCGCGCCTCTATGAATACGTCATGGCGCGTCCTAGTCAGGAACTCAGAGATGGTTATACCGGAACCCTTGAGCGCCGTCTTGGAAAACCAAACCTTATCCCGGTCTGCTGCCTGGGCAAACTTGATCAGGATTGGCCTTGGTTTCTTACCCGCTGTCCGTCCTAGGTGATGGCATCGCCTGATACTGTCCGGGGAAAGATTGACACGCAGACGCTCTGATGCAATACTAAGTACTGTGGCCTGTGCCTCCTCACCCTGTACCTCCGGAACGCCATGCACCAGCAAGAATTTCCGCCGCCCATGCATCTCGAGCCTAACGCAATCCTGCGCTAAGAGGTCCGCCTATCGCTGCAAATGCATCAGAGATGTGGCCATAAATTTCTTAAAAGCGGCAAACTCTGCAGCCAGGGTCGCAACAGTCGGAGAAGGAGCAGCTTTCTCTAAATTCCTCTGGAACTTTGCTAGCTGGGATGCAAACATCTCCTTCATGTCGCCAATAGTGCTGTGCAGTGACTCGTCTTTGTCCCGAAAATTGTGATTTGTACTGTGATTATTTATTAAGGAGATGTGGCAGGTATTGTACACTGATAATTTAATACATGTACCAATAAATTGATATTATTGTATTATTTATAATTTTTTAACATATGAAAGTAAAAAACTCGACTATATAGGTATACGCCTACCCGGAAAATTAGGTATGCCCTTACCAATGATATCGATTACAGAATAGAATAGAATAGAATAGAATCGTTTATTCCTTTAAAATATGGTGTTACAGAAATGGTCTTAGGGTACATACAATGTTCAGCATATTTTGCCATAATAGGCGTAGGAATGTCATTATTACAGTTAATATTATTTGTATTACATTATTCTAATCGGGTCTGATATTTATATTAATAGAATTCACAGTGCAAATGTCAAAATAAGTAATCATATAAAGTAAATGTCAAATAAAAATGATGTCAAAATAAAATTTATATAGATAATATTATTAGCTTGTCAAATTGTCGTTTAAAAATTGCGTAATTGAATAATAACATTTTTCAATAAGTAACTGCTTTAATTTCTTTTAAATAAATGCATGTTTAAATTTTTAATGTCATTAGGTATTTTATTATAAATTATAGGACCCATGCCAAATACACTTTTACACAAGAGGGCCGTATGAAAACCTCCAGTTCTAAGTAGAGGACGATATTGTGATCGTACTGGTCTAGTTGTTGTATTAATTAGTTTATTAAATAGATGAATATTGCTTTTGACAAATATACACATTTCGAAAATGTACATTGACGGTAATGTTAGTAATTTAAGTGACCTAAATACTGGTATACAGCTTTCAATGTTCTTTAATCCACACATGGCCCTAATACATCGTTTCTGTGATTTAAAAATGTTTTCTCTTTCACTACAGTTACCCCAGAAAATCACTCCAAATCTTAGTGTTGATGCAACAATCCCATGATAGGCTGTGATGACTGAATCCAATTTTAGTTTTTTTGTTATTTGAAAGAGAGCATAGGCCGATTTATTAAGCCTCTTTCTTAATGCTTCCGCGTGAGCCTTCCAAGTTAGCTGACTGTCAATTGTGACGCCTAGAAATTTTGTACACGCTATTTCTTCGATGTTTTGTGATCCGTAGTTAATTGAAATATTTTGTGGTTTAAGTTTTTGAAAGAAGTGCATACATTTTGTTTTCGCCAGATTTATTTTTAGGTTATTAATGTCAAGCCAGTTTACTAAAGAGTCTAATGCATCGTTAATTATTGTTCCGTAAGAGTTAACATCGGTACATTTGATAATAGCGGTACTATCGTCTGCATACAGTACCATGTTATGGTTACTGAGCGCTTTAGGTAGGTCATTTATATAAAGAAGGAATAAGAGTGGCCCTAGTACACTACCTTGTGGCACACCATATTTAATATACTTTTGCTCCGATTTGTATGTCTCTTCAAATCCCGACTTCAAACATATTCTATTTATTTCTACATATTGCGTTCTATTGCTCAGATAAGATTCTATTAATTTATTTGTGTTACCTCTTACACCATACATATCTAACTTCTTTAATAATATTTTGTGATTAACGTAGTCAAAGGCTTTTGTCATATCTGTAAATATGGCACAAACTGGATTTTTTATGTCAACGTTGGTCATGATAGTTTTTAATAGATTGTAAATTGCCATGTCAATATTTCTACCTTTCCTAAATCCCATTTGTTCGTCACATAAGATGTTAAATTTAGTCAAATAAGAATATAATGCATTATAAATTACTTTTTCTAGTATCTTTGAAAATACTGAGGTAAGTGCAATTGGTCTATAGCTTCCAACATCTTCTCTGTCACCTTTCTTATATAAAGGTTTAATAATAACGGGTTTGAGCTTCTTGGGGAAAATACCTTGAATTATTGATAGATTTATAATATAAGACAGGTGTGTGGAAATTGTGTCTGCTACATATTTTACAACAATTACTGAGATTTCGTCATATCCCACACTCTTCTTATTTTTTAGGCCTTTCATTATTTTTAATATTTCTGGTGGTACTACGGGAAACATGAACATTGATTGAGGGTGTTCGGTCTGTGTAAATGTTTCCCTAGCTTCTAAGTTACTTGTTGACGGCTGTACTTGCTCAATAAGATGTTCATTGAAAGCATTAGCGATTTCTTTGGGATCAATAATTATTTCGCTATTTCTTTTAATTTTTATTATAGGTTCTCTTATCTGGGTTGGGCCGTTTATCAACTGCCATGTTGCTTTAGACTTATTATCTGAAGAGTTTATTAAATGATTATTCTGTGCTTTTTGAGTAAGCTTTACAACTTTTCTAAACCTTTTAGAATAATCTTGCAATTGACATTTATTTTGCTTATTAGGTGAATGGCGATACTTCCAAAGTAACTTTCTTAGTTTCTTGCTACAGCTTTTAATGCCTTTCGATATCCAATTAATCTTTTTATTAATTTTTATGGTTACAACCTTTTTTGGAAAACATAGATCGTAAACCAATTTGAACAACTCAATGAAATTACTGTATGCTAAACAAGGATCCGATTCATTATAAACTTCACTGAAAGTTAAGCTCTGTAGATGTTTTTTAAATAATTGAAGATTTTGCGCTGATATATCCCGTATCTTTTTACGCAAAAAAATTAATTTGCATGTTCTTTTTACCGGTACTCTTAATATTTGTGCTGTATGATCGGACATTGCGAAGTCTTTTACTTCGCTTTTGCATTTATCAATTAAATTGTGGGCAAAATTGTCAATGCAACTACCACTTGCTGGTCTTGTACATTGATTTATTTCGAGCGTAAGGTTGTAATTCAAGAGAAAACATTCAAATTCGATGCTAGCGTTATTCCTTTTCAGTATATCAATATTGAAGTCACCGCCCACAACAATCTTTTTCTTACAATTTGTACAAATCAATTTTAGTAGCAGGTCAAATCTGTCGTAGAAAATATTAATATTAGATATCTTGGGGCATCTATACAGACATACTATTATCAAATTATGTTTGATGAGTTCTATTGCACAACATTCAATAGCACCACTTATTGACAGTTTAGAAATATTTTCGCATGTTATGTATTGAATATCATTTTTAACTAGTATACAAGCCCCGCCACGACGTTGACCTTCCCGGGAAAAACATGCTGCTAGCTTGTAATTGGGTATTTTAAGCAAACTCTCGTGTCCTAATAACATGAAATGCTCGGTGATACATAGTACGTCAATGTTAGTATTATTATTTGATAGATTGTCAAGGTGAATGGTTAGTAGGTCGCATTTATTTATTAGTCCAGCTATATTCTGGTGAAGAATCCTGATTTCACTGCTGTAAAATAGACTCTGAGGCACGAAAGGGCTGTTTCTCAACTTCGGGATTATCTTTCCCACTCTCATTATTCATTCCTTCATGTGCATCTGGATCATTAATGGACATTTGTATAGTTGTAATGTAGTCAGCAATTCTATGAAGGATGTTTTGTACTCCATATTTTTTAATCCTTCCGGTACTTTGTGAAAACATATCGAATGTCAAATCCTTATTAGAGTCTATGAGATGTCCATATTTATGTGATAAGATGTCACGGTACAGTAGGTTATTAAATGTCTCAACTCTGTAATTATAAAGTGGTTTACCACAGATGTATGTTGGTGTAGTTAAAATTATATTTGTATTTGTAATTTTATTTAATTTATCTCTTAAAGTTCTAACTAACATCTTATAATCTTGAGAATAATTAAAGTCGGTTCCTCCAATTAAAATTACACAGAAATCTTGCTTAGTGTAGTCCTTTACCTTACTTTCAAGATCTTTCAGGATAATTTCAATCCCCACATTACTTGTTACATAATGAAGTATGTGGAAATAGTCATATGTAGTATTTGTGTTAGTGTTTTGTAGTATCCTCAGATTCTTGTCGGTAGTAATTATACACATTTTATTTTTTATGGGCGGGTTACGTTTTTTAGTAAATGCATTATTTTTTTCCTTTAAGTGGTTAAGTTCTCTTCTTCCGTCCTTGGTTGTTATATTTATTTCAGGTTTTACGACGTGATGTTCCTGTTCCAGATTTTTTATAGTTATGTTTAGTTTACATATTTCCTCTTGAGCTTTTTGTACATCTTGCTGCAGATTTTTTATGGTTTGTTCCAAGTCCATAATTTTCTGTGATTGATCATGTTTTGAACGTAGATCATCCGAAGAAGGTGATATAATATTCATACGACTTCTCATAGTACCGTGTGGTGATGTACAAATATCTTTCAATATATTTAATTCGTTAGAAAGTTTATCTACTTGGCGTCTGAGCTCATTATTTTCTAGAATAGTGTTTTCAAGTTCGTTTTCACAGCTTTGGACGTCAGTCTTTAATTTGCTTATGTTTAGTTTTAATTTATTTACTAGATCTGCATCATCAATAATATTATATTCTGTACTTTTGGATAGAGTTTGAGATCGAAATAGACTTTCTGAAGAGCAGGGTAAAAGTTCCATTGAAAGTGATCGGCGTGACTGTCGTATTGGTGAAGTATCGTCTTGGGATACTAAGAAACCGATAGCGGGGGATGTGCTCTTTGGTGATGAGTTGGGGAATGTAGGGGGGTGGACTGACCTATTCTCGCTAGAATGTTTATTTACTATTATAGGTACATTTGACCGGTGAGGGCGGATGGTAACGTTATCTTGATCCGACGATGACGTATTAACGTTGTGTTTATTCGTAGACTTTCCTATACATTTAGTACATCTCCATGTTTTTTTATTCTCGGCAGTCCATATTTTAAAACGAGCAAAGCTCACATTTGCGCATTCAATATGGTAGTTATTATCGCATATTGAACAGTTTGTAAATTGTCTATTATCTATGACATTCTTACATTTAAGACAGGTTCTTTTAACTGGAGTTGACCGTTGCGCCATTTTTAGTTGTTTCTTAAATTTTATTTATCAGATAGAAGAATCAGAATAATACTATGTTTACAAGTCTTTGATCGTCTTGAAGCTTTTTATTTTCTAAAGCATAAAAACTGCGGCGCCGGCGAGGATCCGAACCACGGAACTTTGGATTCCATACAGCGCTGGTTTTGAACCTAAGCCATTATACCAATCGGCGTATGATTACTTGGGCGAAATTTGTTACTGTAATCGTCGAATTCGTGGTTTTAAATCATAATGTCGGTTACAAATGAATCATCGCTTAGGAATGCTTGCACTATTCACTGTTTACTTTTATTTTTGTGTTATAAATTTATTGTTTCTTCCCTTCACTGATAATTTTCATTAGATTTAAGTGATAATATTTTGTTTTTATACACTGTTATTGAAAAGTATATTAGTTTTATAGTTTTTTCAACTTCTAAGTCTTCAAGGATAAATTGCTCTGGTAATTGTTTATATTTTTGATGAATAACACTCTCACTCGCGTATCACAACTAGGACTTGCTTTTTCAGCGTTTTGTTTGTATTAAATATGACTTTTTCTATTTTTAATGTTAAATAAATACACAGCTCGATCTGTACGTGACAGCTAGCGCCATCTGATCCCCCGAATACATCCGTATGGTTACATAGCTCTTTTACCCATTCGGTATTCTCTTCGCCTTTCACTACAATTTTGCAATCTTTCAAATAGAGTTTAATAATTCTTCTAAATTCTCTATAGTCTATGTAACCCTAACTCCATTGAAATCCTCTATTCGTTTCTGTCCACAAAACATTTTTCTTCTCCTTGTCAGTTAAGGTAGAATATGGGTATGGAGGTTTGATCAAATATAGTTGGGTGTGTTCTTGTGTGGCTCCAGCTAGTTGTTTAACTATAAACTCATTATTCTGATCTTTGAAGCCTTGTAAGTCCACAATAACCGTATTGCTGTTCATGATAGTTTCTTTACAATATTACTTGCTTGTTGTCTCAATAAGGCTTGTATTCGAACATGCAATCGTTCAGTATCCAATAGGCAGGGACCTGATCGGGTATTTCTGCATCGGCTTCTTTTTCCACACGGACGTCGATTGATCCCTTCAGGATTTCGTGTCGAGAACAGTCAACAACGAACAAGGGAGCAATATTTTTAAACTCTTTTAAACCCATCCAAGTTCATCCGTAGGCCGATGCATTTAGAAGAGTCAGCCAGGTCATTTAGCATCTGTTGTAGGTCCTGCAGCGTTTCTGCCATTGCATGTCGTCTGCAAATCGCAGGTGAGAGATGTATTCGCCATTGATGTTGATGCCTCGTCTCTTCCAGTTCAGCGTCTTGAACATATCCTTCATTGCATTTGTGAACAATTTCGGGGAGATGACGTCCCCTTGTCTCACTCCTCGATGCAATGGTATAGGACTTGTTTGCTGATTCTTTACTTGGATGGACATAGTAGCGCCATCATAGAGACATCTAATCACCTGGATATATCACCAATCGACTTGGCATCGCTGCAGGGACTCCAGAACAGACCAGATTTCAACCGAGTCAAAGGCTTTCTCATAATCCACAAATGCTAGACACAGGGGGTTAATTTTACTCTTCTGTCTTCTGTATAATCCGCCGCATTGTGTGGATGTGATCTATGGTGCCGTATCCGCTCTGAAACCCAGCCTGTTCCAGTGGTTGAAATTCGTCGAGTCTCCGCGCAAGATGGTTCGTGATCACTCTTGAGAACAGCTTATAGACGTGGCTTAGAAGGGAAACGGATCGATAGTTCTTCAAGAGGGTTTTGTCCCCTTTTTTGAAAAACAAGACGACCACACTCTTACTCCATGCCTTCGGAGTTTTCCCTTCGAAGAGGACATCGTTAAAGAGCTTTTGGAGTTCCCTCAGTACGGGTAATCCTCCAGCTTTCAACGACTCTGTTGTAACGCCATCCTCACCAGGGGCTTTTCCATTTTTCAGCTGTCCAAGAGCAATCTCGATTTTGCCAATACTGACTTCTGGCAAGTCTTCGGTGAAATGGCGTGTTAATGTGGCCCTAGAGTCCTCATTTTCGGGATCAGGTCGAGATGCATGCGAAGCGTATAATCGGCCATAGAAGTCTTCCACTTCTCGAAGGACCGCCGGCTTTGAAGCAGCAACTTCTCCACGTGATGTGGTCAGCTTGATCAGGTGGCTTCTTCCGAGAGATTGTAGGAAAACCTTCGACCCCCGATTCTGCTCGATAGCTCTTTCAATCGAGAGAGTATTGGAGCACCGGAGGTTGCGTCGCACAAGTTTACTGATCTCCCGGTTTAGAGTCCGTTGTCTCATTAGCCCCAAGGTCTCATCAGAGAGTTTCGACTTCCTACCTTTGCGCTGCATGTTACAAAATCTCGTGCCTTCTTCCCTGAGGACTCGAACCACATTTTCGAGGTTCTGGTCAACGTCCGTTGTGGTTTCCACGGCATTGAATCGGTTTTCCAGGTTAAACTGAAACTTTTCAGATCCTTTCATGGATTGCAGTAGAGTAGGCCGGAGTCTTGACCTCATCAAGCGGACTCTTTCGGCTTTAAAGTTGACTTGGAAAAAACCAAGGTCATGTTTAATGAACATGTTCTATCGGAACCGATTGCAATTCACGGTGCCGTCTTCGAAGCTGTTCAAAAATACGTATACCTCGGGCAGACTTTGCAATTGGGTAAAAACAACTTCAAGGATGAGGTGAATAGGAGAATCCAGTTAGGTTGGGCAGCATTTGGAAAACTACGTCGTGTCTTCGTATCGTCGATACCACAGTGCCTAAAGACGAAAGTCTTCAATCAGTCCGTCATGACATACGGAGCCGAAACGTGGACACTTACGGTACGGCTGGTCCACAAGTTAAAGGTCACTCAGCGGGCTACGGAACAAGCAATGCTCGGCGTCTCTCTCCAAGATCGAAAACGAAATGAGGTGATCCGGCAGAGAACCAAAGTCATCGACATTGCTCACCGAATTAGCAAGCTTAAGTGGCAGTGAGCTGGTCATATTAGCCGCAGAACCGACAACCGATGGGGTAAACGAGTTCTAGAGTGGAGACCGCGTCTTGGCAAACGTAATGTGAGGCGCCCTCTGGCTAGGTGGGGGGACGATCTGCGCAGGTTGACTGGAAAGAGCTGGATGCGAGAAGCCATGGATAGATCACAGTGGCGAACAATTGGAGAGGCCTACGTCCAGCAGTGGACTGCGATAGACTGATGACGAAACCCATCAACAGCTCAGCTTGGCGTCCGTAATAAGACTGTTGAAATCTTTGTTAGTTCTTCTGTGCCTGTCAGCCTCATTTTTGGATTTCACGGCCGCTTACCATCAGGCGGAGTGAGGTCATCCTGATTGGCCTTTCTATAAAAAAAAATCTTGCATATTGTTCGTATATTAATTAATATTTGTTTTCCGAGAAACTAATATTCAGGCTTTCGTATGGATAATAAGTTAAATTTAGGAAAACCTTAACATCCCGTATTGACAATGATCGAATTCTACCATTGACATAGTAACATTATGTTTACGATTCGTTTGCAAAGCAATAACAACCATTCGCGGTTTTTCAATCTGTGATGAAGTTTTAATCGACCAAGTATGTTTCTGGGTTTTAGGTAATAATGGATATTCATACAAGTCCTAATTACGAAATGCAACTGTTATTGCTCAGTCTCTTTCTAAGTGTTTTAACAAATTAATTCTTTCGCGATCTGATACTTTAACATGTGGAACTCGCCAGACAATTTTGTTTATTATTATATCTTGTACAACTTCACCAGCATTTAACTTCAAAGCATTAAGATTTGTGTTACTTCTTAAAAGAACTAGTTCACGTTTACAATTCATAATTATTTTTTCATAATCTTCTGCGAAACCTAATGCTTTATTTAGTAGAATAGAGGCTGCAAATACGCCATTATTGGTATTGGATATACCTGTAGGAGACCAGACCCAAACGTTTGCACATTTAAACTCATTATCATTTAATGATAGATAAGATTTAATTGTGGTTGTAATGCCTGCATTTTTGATTCTATCTATTTCTATACCGTTTATTTCATAACGAATGTCTTGAACTAAAAATAATGCTGGATTATTAACAAAATGCACATTTGATACTCTTTCATTTTCTTTTGTAGTTGTATTGTGTTTATACACATCGGCTCTGCCCTCAATATACAAACTGCTGAGAGCAGGTAACACGTACAAGTCTTGCTGATTAATGGGTATGCGTATTTCATCGTTCTTGTTGAAACTTGTCACATATGGCTTGTACGAATGGAATACAAAACTTTCAATACTGTTATCGTGTGACGGAGATTGAGTAACATTTAAAACGTTCATTTTATCAAACCAAGTGTTTCTTTTTTTTCTCCGTCTAACAGTCATATTAATAGCACTTATTGATCTTTGAATGACAGGAAAGTAAATAAAGTTTTTAGGTATTTCAATAATTCGGTAACCAGGTTGGTAAATTATATGACTTGCTTCTCCGTTCACAAATGATCCGCTCTCAACATCACATTCAATGCGAACGATTGTTGTTGACACAATGTTGACTGGATACCGAGACTCCATTTTTATATTAGCTTTTACAGTTTCAAAGCCAAAACCCAAGATTTTACCAATCGAATCTGTTTGATCGAAGTAAACATCTTCTGAACAGAAAATACTCGGTTTCAAAGTATTGTTATTGGCAGTTAATTTCAATGTGGCATTTTTTATGTTATTCTGAAGATAATCAGATAAATCCTGTAATTTATACGATCCTTCGGGTATTATCATTACTCCATCATTTCCGTAATGAAATTTATTGTTTCTTTCATCTATATTAGGAATAGAGTTAAAGTAGTAAAACTACACACTCTTCATGGAAACTACTGTCTATTTTTTCACATCTCGGTGGAATTGTTAAGAAACTGCCTTTACTTATAGAACCACTGGTCATAGGTATAGAAATACTTCTGACCTTTCATATCTTTTGAGCATAGCAAGCGGTAAGATAGACTGTCCAGAGCTTCTTGAACTTATAGGGCTGCGCATTAACTCGAAGTCTTTCAGACACCCCAGCTTGCTCTTTTTACCGCACGCAAAGACTAATTATAGGCGGAACGCATTTTCCATTAGAACATGTCAACTATTTAATAATTGGGCAAAAGTAAATGTCGACATTGACTTGTTCAACACTTCAGTTGCACCCACAGCCCCGAAATACGGAATGATAACTTTTTCTCAAATGTTATTTAATTTATTTTTTTCCTGATAATGTCAGATGACTTGTGTTGTGATGCCTGAGCTTGGGGATGTTGTTTGAATGATAAAATGTTTAACTAGCACAGAAATTATATTTAACTTTCCACAAAAATGTCCTTATGTTAAAATGTTAATGTTAAGATGAATGTTAATGAGTGCGACCCGATAGCACGGCGGCGATAATTGCACTAAAGTTAATAATTCCTAATATGACAAAGATGTCGTGTACCGGCGGTCAATGGCCTAATTACCGCATCGCGTCATATTATGAATTATTGCTGAGTAGTTAAGTGTTCAATTCAAATAATTCTTTATTTGCATAGGCTTGTACACAACACTTACAAATCGTCATATATTTGAATGACTTAAAACTATTTATAAGTACTTATGTATAATTTACATGTTAATACATATATATGTTGATACATAAAATATACTAAAGAAATAAATAAACATAATGCGATTCTACCACCGGCTCGGAAAGTTGTTTCTGGTCAAGAAGATCCGGCAAGAAACTCGCCAGTTACTCTTTTTAATCGCCAACTTTTTTACAATGGTTTATTATCTTCATACCAAGCCATACAGTCTAATGCAACACAAAAAAGAAAGAAGCAAATTAAAAGCTAAATATGAGGTAAACCGAAGCGGACCAGTCCCCAAAGGTGGCACCTGTTCACAAGTATGACGTATGTGTCAGCCATCATTTTACTCAACCATATTAGAGGGAATGTAATGACCCGCCACATAACGCCACCACCTCAGAGACATTTGAGTGAGCATGACTACTTAGGTTCCCCTCATAGGTCACAGAGTACTTAATCCAATACTAATAAACTGCAGGACGAGGTGTACAATAGTAGGTGGTTAGCATCTTGTCAATTGTTTGATTAATCAATACTAATCAATTTGTATGCAATAATAAATGCTGCTAAGCCTAATTTGTTAAAAATGATTAATTATATAACAATAATGATTCCAGTAAATATTTATAAAATTACTACATGTGTAGTATATTATAAAATTACAACATAAATATTTATAAAATTACAACATATTCCCGGGCGGGGAAGAAACTCCTAAAATGATACAAAACATTGGGGTTAGTAATGTGATGAGACAAGGTGATTCAATAGTGTCTTATATCTAATGAAATGTTATTACAATGTTCGATGATGAATTAAAATTAAAATGATTAACCGTACACACATTTTCACTGAACACTAACTTTTTTGGAATCGACACTGGCTTTAACACTTTTAACTCTAATTCACTTTTATATTTACGCATTTGATAGTGCTATCACTTTCACTAATGTTCGGAAGTTCCACCATGCTGGTGGAGCGGACGGGCATCGTCGCCTCTCCTCGGGGCGAAAGCTTCGGGGGCGTCTCGCGCGGCGCGGGCTGCGGCGGCGCCGGCGTCCTCGCCAGGCACCAGCCGCGCTTTCGCGCAGCTCGTCTGCATGCGACGAAACACATGGTGGCTGTTGCTACTCCAATAATACCATGTAAGAGTGTATATTGGTGTATATCGTGGTATGATACTGAGTATAGATCAGTTGTTGTTTCGGCTTCCTTTAGTCCTTTAAGTTGTTTCTCTATTTCCTTAGATATTGGATCTTGGTTTACGATGTAGGTATCATTCAGTATTGGAATCTGCTCCATGGTGAGGTTAATTATGTGATTTATTGGCGCTATCATGTTAATGTTCAAATCATCTTTGATGGTTATTTCACTTTTTCTATTTTTATGAGCGAATACGGTAAAGTTTTCAGTTTTAATTATACATTCACCGTCAATACTAATTAAACTCGGATATGTCAGCAGGTGTGCGGTAACTCGATCCTGGCATATTGTTCGAACATGACACTGCCCGCAGCACGTGTATAAGTAGTTGTTTACTTTTGATAAGCTGTGCCATTGACTTTGGCACGCGACTGTAACTGATTTGCACTTATTAATTTCTTGTTCATTTCTGACACATAAGTCGTGATCGTTTTTGAACTTATGTACTGGACTGTGTAAGGTACACATAAGGGTTGAAGCATCCTTACTCTGAAATGGTCTCCCCACCCTCTCTATCCAACCTGTCCGCTCGCCTCGTACTCTTTCCTAACTCCTTAGTCTATACTCTAACTCGCTACTCCCTACGCGAAAAGTTGTCTGCAGTCGCGTGTAGAATCGAAGGAATGGAGGTCTACCACTACGGCTCAAATACTGGATCTATAATAATTATGAATTACTATCTAATGCCTACATCAAACCCTAGTATTATAAGCCTGCCGCAGGGAAAACGTAACCCGAGTTTTCCATATAGAAATTGTGATCGTCTAGAATTTAAATTTCGTTTTGGTTTATTACCTTTCTACTCGTTACTTTAGGCCGTATTTTGTTGAAATAGAAATTGTTTTATCCACAGCAAAATGACCTATATCGTCATGATTGGACCGAATTATCTGCCAAACATATTTCTTTGGAACTAGCCACCTTCTACCATATTCAGTTCGACGATATACCTTGTTACCTAATAATTCATAGTCATTAAATATTTTAACATTGAGCTCGGCCTGCCCTGATTCTAATATTTCTCTAATTGCGCAAATTTTAGGGTCTTGTAATTGAACTGCGAGCAACCAATCGCCTTCAGTTATGGTTAATACGCTTTCACTACATAAAGGAGCGGGGTTTCCAGAACTAGGATTCCTGCTGAGCGCATCAACGTGCTGCATTTGAGTTCCTGGTTTGTGTAAAATTTCAAAGGTAAATTCTTGCATCAATAATACCCACCTGCCAATTCTTGAGTTAATTTCTTGTTTATTTATGGTATATTTAACAGCATTACAATCCGTATAAATTTTGAATGTTGAGCCCAACAAGTAATGACGAAATTTTTGCAAGCCTACAACAATAGCCAGAAATTCCAGTTTAAATGAGTGATATTATATACTTATTACAACTGTTCGCCAATTACATGAGGGACAGACGGCAGTACGTGGATTACGAGGGGCACGTCTCTGAGCAGTACTACACCAGATCAGGCGTCAGCCAGGGAAGCAATCTTGGGCCTCTGGAGTTTCTAATAATGATTAATGATCTGCCGGCGGTCGTAGAAGATGCTAAGTGCCTATTGTTCGCGGATGATTTAAAACTATATCTGCCCACGGAAAGCCTAGAAGATAGGAACAGGTTACAGAGAGACATAGACAGGGTGGTAGCGTGGAGTCTAGAAAACCGACTTCAATTCAACGCCTCCAAATGTGTGGTAATAACACTATCAAGAGCACATAAGGCCACCATGCATGAATATAATATCGAAGGAGTTCCTATGAAAAGGGTAACAGAAGTCAGAGATCTGGGGGTACGGGTGACTGCTAATCTTAGCTTCAGAGATCACATAAGTAAGATATGCAAAAAAGCTTACCGTAATTTAGGCTTCATCTTACGCAGATCTCACGGCTTCTCTAACATTAAGGCGGTCATTGCACTATACAACGCGTTAGTAAGAAGTCACTTGGAGTGCAATGCACAAATCTGGGCACCACATGAGGCTAAATACAGTCTGATGTTGGAGAGAGTGCAAAATAAATATCTCCGATTTTTATATTTAAAACTGTATGGAGTTTACCCGTTTTATCCACTCATGTACCCAACGTTGTTTGTTTTGGGTATGGTGGGATACAACGAGCTTAGGGTTAGGAGAGATTTTGCGCTGGTCGGCTATATCGTGAAGGTGCTAAGGGGCCGAATACACAACGCAGAAGTACTGGAGCACTTAAACCTCAGTGTGCCTGACCGGTACGCGGAGCGCCGGCGGCGACCGCCGCTGCTGGCGGTGCCGCGCGCGCGCACCAACCTGCTGGCCGAGGCGCCGCTCACGCGCGCCATGCGCACTATTAACGCGGTATCGGAACTCGCGGACATATTCTGTTGTCCCCTGAGTGAATTCGCAAGGACGACACTATTTATATTATGTTATAAATAGGATGTAGGATTTATTGGTTTAGTTTGTAATGTTTAACGTGTTTAGTTTATAATATATAGATACCTAGCTTTATATAATAATTAGATAGTTACACTATCGCATTAGGCTAAGCCCTGTAAAGATAGCGTAAGAAGAGAAATAAATAAATAAATAAATAAATAAATATTTCTTTTCCTCATTAGAAGTTTGTCTACTGTAAAAATGGATAGGATTTTCCCCATTTTCAGTCACTTGAATCAATATACAGCCTACACCATCACGACTGGCGTCCGTATACAAAATGTTTGGTAAATTAGGGTCAAAAATTGTCAATAAAGCGTTATGCACTAATTCGTGTTTTAATTTATCAACCGCCTGAGATTGTTCTACACCCCATTCCCATACCGCATCTTTTTTTAATAGTTTCGATAATGGTTTTGATATTTGTGCGCAATCACGGATAAATTTTCGGAAATAATTAATGAGACCTAAAAACTGCCTAACTTGGTGCACATTTTTAGGTTCTGGGTATTGCTCTATAGCTTTTAATTTCTTTTTACCAGGGCGTACCCCGTCAGCCGAGATGTCATACCCAAGAAAACTTACTGAACTCTGGAAGAAATGGCATTTCTCTAGGTTTATATTAAGCCCATTGTTTTGCAAAGCTTTCAAAACTTCTTCCAGCACTTTAACATTGTCTTCAACCGATTCCGTGGCTATTAATAGATCGTCCATATAGCAAATGACCTTGTCAAAACGAAGTTTACCTAAAACAGTATGCATCAGCCGTTGGAAGTCTGATGGCGCATTACAAAGGCCAAATGGCATTCTTTTAAATTCAAAATGACCATCTGGAGTCACAAATGCAGTTTTATGAATAGAACTACTACTCACATTAATCTGGTAATAGCCACTTTTTAAATCTAAGGATGTATAACATTCACAACCTTTTAGTTTGTCTATTAGATCTTCAACAATAGGCATGGGATATTTCTCTTTAACAGTAACTTTGTTAAGAGACCTATAATCAACGCACATGCGTTTCTCACCCGAAGGTTTGTCAACTAACAAAACAGGACTTGCATAAGCGGAATGGACAACATTTCATATTTTTAACATGTACATATTGTTTTTTTATATGAAAATAGACATAAAATTAACCGACCCTTATTTTTTCTTTTTTCAAAATTTGTCCATTTTCATGCATAAAATAATTATTCTGTACATTCTAAATAGACGTAAGCGCCAAATGACGTCATCGGACGGCTGAATACAGCGATATTCCTTTGCTTATCATTGTTTTAATAAAAAAAAGGTACTACTGTCAAAGGTAAATAATACTAGTGTCAACATTGTCAACGTCATTCATTCATTCAACGTTGACAAGTTGTCTTTTTTTTTGACAGTTGCATGTCATGGGTTTGGCATTTCGTAAATTTAAAACTATAATGTGCTAAGCAAAGAAATATTTTATATTCTGCCGTCCGATGACGTCATCTTACGTTTTTTAATTTTTAATTTTTTTCTCAGTAAATAAGCAATATAAAAAATGAATAAATATATATTCGAGCAGCGAAAAAGTAAATAAAGAATTGGTATTTTTGTTTCAGAGCTTAGCAATTTTGAAATGTTGTCCATTGCTTTCTTGTATTATTCCATTTTTCAAAAGATCGTCTACTATTTGGCGCGTAGCTAGTTTTTCTGACTCTGACATACGATATGGGCGATGACAAACTGGTTTATTAGTTGTGAGTTCACTGTCTAACTCGACGCAAGACGTTTGTCCCAACGTATTTAAATCTTTTGACACAACTTGAGGGTACTGCTCAAATATCTTATTTAATAAAGGAATATGGTCTTTAGAGTCACTGTTGAACATGGACGACTCAATTAAAGCCACCTGATCGGCTTGGATTGGTCGAAAGGTCAAGTTACTACCCAGTCGTAAATACATCATAGTTTTATCTTCAGTGAAATTCCTACCTATTAAAATTGGACAGCCAGATAACTCATCAAGAATGTACATAGTAACGTTAAGCTTTGCTGTATCAACCTTGACATCAACCTGCACTGCTTTAGTTACATGAGAACAAGAATTAATCTTAAATCCCGTGAGTATGACCTGTTTATCTAACTGAAATGAGTTGAGATTTAACTTTTGTGCTAAACTACTCGTTATTAGTGAGCAACTACTCCCCATATTGTGGTGGTGCAAACCACCAGTAAACATGTCAATAAGCCCCTTATATTTTATTAAAAGACATAATTCTAAAAATTAACACGCAAAACAAAATATTGAATTGTACAAAAAAACTAAAGATGCTTTAAAACTAGCATAAGGCACAAGGAACCGTAAGTGGCCTTGCACGTGTGCAACTTAAGACAAAAGAGCAGGGTCTTCGCAGAATTTGAAAGCGATTGACAGAAAAAATGGGGTAAACCATCTAGAGCGATTTCGTGTAATGAAGATAGCTCAACATTTTAAATATTCTTTAATCAACTTTTGTGGAAGTTAAAAACAATAAATCAGCTCTTAAGATATATCCATGTAGTACGGAACAAGGTCTGGTCAAAAGACTAATGGTCGATCCTCCTATTAAGAGTACTTAATTAAGACGCTTATAAACTGCGAATGCAATTAGATATAATTGTAGAATAAGTTGCCATGCGTTTAAATGATAAGTTGAGTGTACGAATCGTATCTCGCAAGAAAGACAAAGGCTTCAGAGCTTATTAACATCTAGGTATATACTCAGTTCCTAAATAAAAACAAAGGAGTTATAACGTTTAGATATTGGTCAAATTTGCTTGGCAAAGGAACTGTAAAAAGTTTAAAGTTTGGGAGAAGTCTGTCCTTTTCTATTCTTTTGTGTGAAACGATTTGAACACGTGCAAAGCGATAAGCAAAGCGTCGGCCCTTGCGAGGCGTGGGGTTTTTTTTTTGGCACCTTAGCGTAAAAATGCACATTGCGTAATTATATAATGTAGTTCCGAGGGACAAACGGGACAGTTGGTGACAAGGCGTCTTGCTGCACGGTCGTGTTCACGAGAGGCATGGTTCTTCGACTTGATATATAGGACAAGGTCAGTGTCTGAGTGATTTTTGATCTTTGTAAGATTCTTTGTGGTTAATTGTGAGATATCGGTTCGCATACCGAGCTTAAAGGCATTCGGGCCTAATAGAGTTTTGTACTGGGCTCTAAGCTAGTTTGGGATATTGCGGTTGCTAATTGGTTTCAGAATTACCTAGTATTTCTAAACCAAGGAGGAACAGTGGTTGAACAGAATAGCTAACAAGTACCGCAGCGCCGAAACGAGTTTCACGGAGCTTTGGGACCGTCGAAGTGGACCTAGAATAGGGTTCTGGTTTTCCCGCCAGACTCTCAGCAAAAGCTTTGTGGAATTCCTCTTTCGGGGGCGACCAAACACCTTCCTTTCCTTACATTTCCTATTGTGAGAAACCTTCCTAACCTGTAGGCCCGGTTTCTTGCCAGCTAGGGCGTTAGGAGTAGGTTAATTTTGCCACATTCACACACACCTCAAAGATTCGTGGTGGAAACTTTGAGACCAGGTACAGAACACTAGGGCTTAGCAGCTATAGGTACACACACACTTAGGTCGCGTAAAACATTACGTTAAGGCAAATTAGTGATTATTCGTGTAGTGAAGCGAAGTGATAGTTATTGTGTAAAAGTTTATAAAGGCGCGTTTTATTTGTGATAAAGTTTAAGCCTAATTCATTTGGAATTAGTTGCCAGTGTTAAGATTTGTGTGTTACGTGATAATAGCTGTGTACGTGGATCTAGACCGATTCTAGAGAAGCAGAGGCAAAGGGTCGTTGTTATTAGTAGAGGGATATCGCGGCAACGGTATTTATCTAACAATAACTTCGCAGTGGTGGAGCTATTATCAAATACATTTAAATATTCTAGGAAATAGTTTAGAGGCTTTTGCAAGAGTTACATTGAATTAATGATATGCGCCAGCATTTTATTAATTTAATTGACTTGGAGGACTTCCATTTTTTTAGTAGGCTGGAGCCCGTCGCTTAGGTATATCAGAGCTGTTGGACTTTGTCAAGTACTACGACTCGGGTCGACAAACACAGTATCATATACATAAACTTATCAAGAGCGCAAGAGTGCCGAATTTCATTCCGCACCTAATTCGTCGACGAAATATTACAAAAGGGAAAAACACAAAACAGTGCCAGGGTACTAAGTTGAGTTCACTCAACTCCATTTTAATCCATGGATATATAATTTTTAAAACAATATCTCATTGAGATAACAAATTGTACGTACAAATCAAAACATAAAGTACCTGCACAGGGGATAACAAAGAGCTCTTTGTAAATTATTTGCGCTATATCTATAACTGGGGGATCAGTTATTATTTAAATCTTGACTTATGACAAGACTAGACTTGAGTGGCCGTGGTCGGACAAACTTCTTATTTGTTTAAAACTATTCCACTAAGCAATAAAAGTTAGTTTAAAGCACTGACTGTCATATGATATTCTTGTTAGAACGGACTGCGTAAAAATTCTCATTTGGTATTAATATCTCAGCTTCTATTTCTATTTCTACAAAATACGGCCTAAGTAACGAGTAGAAAGGTAATTAACAAAAACGAAATTTAAATTCTAGACGATCACAATTTCTATATGGAAAACTCGGGTTACGTTTTCCTTGCGGCAGGCTTATAATACTAGGGTTTGATGTAGGCATTAGATAGCAATTCATAATTATTATAGATCCAGTATTTGAGCCGTAGTGGTAGACCTCCATTCCTTCGATTCTACACGCGACTGCAGACAACTTTTCGCGTAGGGAGTAGCGAGTTAGAGTATAGACTAAGGAGTTAGGAAAGAGACGAGTCGAGCAGGCGAGCAGGTCTAGTCGAGTCTTAGGGCGGGGTGACCATTACAATATCAATGAAAGCCTGTTGTTTACATCCATTTATTTCAATGTCCTTGAAAAATTTATGTTTTGTGGTTGGCTCCGTAATTAATTTAACCTCACTATCTTTTTCAACTTTTGGATTTGTCTTAGGTTTGGAACGACATGCTAGTTCTAAATGGCCAAATCGATTACACGAGTTACATTTCACATTTTCTTTGTGACTACAGTTTGTCTTTTTGTGACCAAGCTTACCACAACGAAAACATGAGATATTTGGATTAGAAGTCAGAACAGGCGACGACATTATTGACGTATTAGAGCTTATAGAACTCTCAGGTTTTCTATCTAATTGATTGTGAGCTAAACGACTAAAATGTTTATTGAAAGAAATGCTTTGTCTTTGTAAGGGCTTTTTTTCAGGCTCTGTGTGAATTTTTCCATGCAAAAATGAAGCTAGGTCATCACAGTACTTAAAACTGCCGGCCGCTGTGCTTATGTTTATGTCACCAATTGATCCTACAATGATTGAAATTATATCTTGTTCAGAAAAAGACAACCTCATTTTATCTATTTTACTTTTTTGTTGAAAATAGAACTCGTATAACGATTGGCCATGCGTAGGTTTGGTTTGAATCAAATCTTTTAGTAAACAAAACATATTTCTCTTAATTTGAAACGTATCTAAAAGCGTATTGCGCCAATCCTTCCACTTCCAGGTGGTCCAACGTGTCTCATTTTTTTGTAGCGAGTCATACCATGTTTTAGCTGTATTACGTAATTTTTGCAACGCTTGATATTGTAAAACACAATCGGACCAACTAAAAGCGCGCGCATTAGCCTCGACCAGGTTTATTCACATTTGAATATCGTCTACTAGCGGGTCAAACTCCGGTATCACAGAAGATAATACGACATTTTGGCTTACTGCGGGAGACGCACGCCTGGTGCGCCTCGATTTCCTGTGCCGGCGTCTGTCCGAGCTGCTGCTACTCGATGATGATGAACTGGAACTCTCGGAATAGCTAGAACTTGTCGACGGACTCCTCCTCCTTTTACCACGAGTTTTATTCCGACTTCGCGGCATCGCGGGCGTTTTATTTTTCGTTACACTTCTGATGTTAAGGTTAATTCTAAATGAGACACACGTATTCCGCACTGAGACTATTTTTAATTAATATTCCACATGATAACAGTAATTTAATCGTAGTTAACACTCTGTACAAGAAAATACACTTTTTGAACGATGTTGCTCGTAGCACGACAAAAACAAAAGTACGTCACTGTGAAAATCATCCGACTAGCTCGATGCCGCCCCACCATTGCTTGCCGCCAGGTTTACGCGGGAACCAATGGTGAGGCGACCGGATATAGTAACTTTTTAACAACTCAATAATAATTTGCACTACTTTAATTGCGTTAAATATTTAAGTTTTAAATGAATACATTTTTGAAACCTATTTTTAAATTAATATATGAAAATAATCAAATGCTGAATTTTAAATTGACGGCGACAACATAACCGTCAATAACTTTGTCATTTCTAGCAGCCAATCTAATGCAGCCGCCCGACTTTAGCGATTCACTATTTATTTGATGTCTCATTCCATTAATAAGTAATGGTAATTACTTCGAATACTACACATCACTTTTCTTTAACTTTTGTGTTTGGAGAGAGTGCAGCTACCTACACTTTTCGAAAATTGACGAAGAGGAAGAAGACTCCAATTGCAAGGTACCCATCCATTTACATTCGTCTTTCATATTTATTAATTTATATTTCTGTTCCAGTAAATGTTGGCGTAGCGTAAAAAGAACTCTAGCATATTAAATGTATGGAATCCAGTGTTCTTTTTGCGTGACGTCAATTATGAAAGTAAACTTTAATTAGTAGGTATGACTCGTTTAGCGCAGTTGTTAAGAGCGTTGGTTAAGACGTAAGGGTCATGGGTTCGATTCCCGCACCACAAATGTTTAGTGATGAAAAATATTAACCAGGACGATGTTGTATGAATTTATTCATCATCATCATCATCATCAGCCTATCGCAGTCCACTGCTGGACGTAGGCCTCTCCAATTGTTCGCCACTGTGATCTATCCATGGCTTCTCGCATCCAGCTCTTGCCAGCCATCCTGCGCAGATCGTCCTCCCACCTAACCAGAGGGCGCCCTACATTACGTTTGCCAAGACGCGGTCTCCACTCCAGAACTCGTTTACCCCATCGGTTGTCGGTTCTGCGGCTAATATGGCCAGCCCACTGCCACTTAAGCTTGCTAATCCGGTGAGCAATGTCGATAACTTTGGTTCTCTGCCGGATCACCTCATTTCGGATTCGATCTCGGAGAGAGACGCCGAGCATTGCTCGTTCCATAGCCCGCTGAGCGACCTTTAACTTGTGGACCAGCCGTACCGTAAGTGTCCACGTTTCGGCTCCGTATGTCATGACGGGTAGGACGCACTGATTGAAGACTTTCGTCTTTAGGCACTGTGGTATCGACGATATGAAGACACGACGTAGTTTTCCAAATGCTGCCCAACCCAACTGGATTCTCCTATTCACCTCATCCTCGAGGTTGTTTTTACCCAATTGCAAAGTCTGCCCGAGGTATACGTATTTTTGAACAACTTCGAGGACGGCACCGTGAATTGCAATCGGTTCCGGTAGAACATGTTCATTGAACATGACCTTGGTTTTGTCCAAGTTCATCCGTAGGCCGATGCATTTAGAAGAGTCAGCCAGGTCATTCAGCATCTGTTGTAGGTCCTGCAGCGTTTCTGCCATTATGACGATGTCGTCAGCAAATCGCAGGTGAGAGATGTATTCGCCATTGATGTTGATGCCACGTCTCTTCCAGTTCAGCGTCTTGAACATATCCTCCATTGCATTTGTGAACAATTTCGGGGAGATGACGTCCCCTTGTCTCACTCCTCGATGCAATGGTATAGGACTTGTTTGCTGATTCTGTACTTGGACGGACATAGTAGCGGCATCATAGAGACATCTCATTACCTGGATATATCGCCAATCGACTTGGCATCGCTGCAGGGACTCCAGAACAGACCAGATTTCAACCGAGTCAAAGGCTTTCTCATAGTCCACAAATGCTAGACACAGGGGCTGATTATACTCTTCTGTCTTCTGTATAATCTGCCGCACTGTGTGGATGTGATCTATGGTGCCGTATCCGCTCCGAAACCCAGCCTGTTCCGGTGGTTGGAATTCGTCGAGTCTCCGCGCAAGACGGTTCGTGATCACTCTTGAGAACAGCTTATAGACGTGGCTTAAAAGGGAAATGGGTCGATAGTTCTTCAAAAGGGTTTTGTCCCCTTTTTTGAAAAACAAGACGACCACACTCTTACTCCACGCCTCCGGAGTTCTCCCTTCGAATAGGACATCGTTAAAGAGCTTTTGGAGTTCCCTCAGTACGGGTAATCCTCCAGCTTTCAACAACTCTGTTGTAACGCCATCCTCTCCAGGGGCTTTTCCATTTTTCAGCTGTCCAAGAGCAATCTCGATTTCGCCAATGCTGACTTCTGGCAAGTCTTCGGTGAAATGGCGTGTTAATGTGGCCCTAGAGTCCTCATTTTCGGGATCAGGTCGAGATGCATGCGAAGCGTATAATCGGCCATAGAAGTCTTCCACTTCTTGAAGGACCGCCGGCTTTGAAGCAACAACTTCTCCACGTGATGTGGTCAGCTTGGTCAGTTGGCTTCTTCCGAGAGTTTGAATTTATTGTTATTTGTTTAATTTTGTTCTAACAGATCAGACTCCGAGTGTGAAATTGAGCCGGCAGTACCGAAAGAGAAACGCGTCTCTAAATCTCGGTAAGTTCTTGGCTCAGTGAGATGAGAGTGAGTGTATCTTTGTGTTTACCTATGTATGTGTAGGACGGACACCTTATATTGCGGTAACAGATTTTCTCAGCGGTGATGAGTGTGAGAGTTTAAGTGCGAGTTGGTGTATGCGAGTAGAAGCGTATGAGTGTATGCATATTCCCTTTACACACGGACTGTTACAAGATCAAAATGTTTAGTCTGACTGACGTGTGGTTGTTTGTCAATTGATTGAACCTTGTTTTATAAGCTGTATGTTGACTTAAATGAAGATGAATCATTTTGATGAAACGATATAAATTTATTAAAGCGATTGCACTTACTAGAGACATTTATGATAAGTATTTCCAGTCGCGATAATTATGTTTTTGGTTTCAGAGTTCCTTCAAAGAGATCAAAGGATCTCTTCGGTCTCCTAAACGACGAAGACGAGGCACTAGCGGTGGAAAATACCCCACGTCGGAACACTCCTCTGGATAGCAGCCTGACCACTAAGGTGGCCAATGGTTGCGTGCGACAGTCTGCACCACTGAGCGGCGCCTACTACATAGAGGTGCGCGCGTACACCACCAGCGACGCGCTTAACACATCGCCCTTAGAGCGATACAAGAAGGCGTTGGTGACGGCGAAGGTGCAGCTCAACACGGGAACCTCAGAGTGGAATGATCTGCAGAAGCTTATGAAGTCTCTTAAAAAACTCTTTGAATATAGAGAGCCTGTACATTATTCTAATAAAACAAAATTTAAATAACTTTTAAACATATAATTTTAATTTCTTTGAATTTCCTATTCCCTTTCTAGTTTCGTAAGTACAGTTGACCACATATAAGGTAATCCCTTTCAGTCGAAGGAATAGAGAATAGGATAGGCAGGTATTGTTCTAAGGTAATTAATAGCGTTTAAGTTTACAAAGGTTACAGAAGGTTAGTAAAGCTTTTTACAGGTGAGTTATTTTCATTGCACACGTTACCACAGCGCTGAAGGCGTGAAAAGACGTTTTACTTTATATGTGGTAATCTATACTTACTGTTCTGAATTATTAAGATTTCAAAGAAATTCATTATTTTTTAACTTATAAGTTAATTGTACAATAGTTTACATTATAGTTATTTTAAGTTGTAATTAACTTTAAGGTGTTTCTTTCAGCATAAGGTAAAGTAAATTTAAATCATGCTTTTTTGTACCGCTTGTTCCAAGCGCGTGGAAAACAAACATTGGGTAGGTCATTTAAGGAGCAGTACGCACAAAAATAAATGCTTGGCTCCGGCGCACGACGGAGTGGAGACGATCTCCACCGCATTTAAAGGTCGTATGGCTTCGTATAGAATACGAGCCACTCTGGTAATTTTATTCTACCTAATGAGAATAGTGAAACATTTATAATTTGCGTCAGTGGGGCATTACGTAACCTATGTCGAATAATATCATAAATTTGATCATTATTCGGACGCAACCTTTCTTGCCTGAACGAAAGTATAAGAGACAAATACGAGCATGCATTTACAGTATGAATACTTCAACGTAGTTTGATATGGGAGAATATACTGACCTTTATCTTAAAACTGACGTTATTTGTTAACAGACATTTTCGAAAACTTTAGAAACGGTTTGTATAAATTAAATGAAATAAAATAATATAAAGTTATTGTACAAATTGTTACAGCTGGTATCTTAGAAATAGGTACAAGATATTGGCGACATAATAATAAGATACGGTTGAACGTTAACGGCTGTACTAGTTTTTTTTAAAAAACTATGATAGTCGTTAGCGCCCTCCACCGAAATTTACAGGTCTGGGTAAGTTATAGCCATCTCAAAAAAAAAATATATATTTCTACTAATTAATTATTATTATATATATATATATATTTTTTCTTTTATTTGATATTTAACATGAAGTTCTTAAATAATCAGAATGTGTGTGTGTGTGTGTTATGTGTGTGTTTGTGTGTGTATGTGCGTGTGAATGTATGTATTAGGTGTGTTCGTGCGAGCGAGAGCTGCGTGTTTGTAATTATGCGACTGTTATGTGTTTGCCCTAACAGAAGTAGAAAACAAAGATATGTAAATTCAGTTAAGTAGTATTATAAGATAGACATTTTCAAGAGCGCCTCAGTTTCCTCGTATGTTAGCCCCTGCAATCAATACCAGTTTACTATTCCTTAAGTTGGTGCTAAAAATGTTGAGTTCTTTATTAATTTTATTATAAAGTTGAGAACTTTTAATATAGTGTTGCCTGCCAGCTAGGGCAGTTCTGTAAGGGATGTGTTCACATACTCTGTACCTTATCCGTCGGCCCACATGCTGAACACCATCTGCCATCGGGAGCGACCGATGTCTTCGGAGTATAATTGAGAGCACATAGAGCTGCCTGGTGGTAAGTACCTCACAGTCTTTGTACAGATCAACAGTTGGGTACCGGAAATGCTTTTTTGTCATCACTTTTAAGACAGCTCTCTGTACCCGTTCCAGTTTTGAGAAGTGAGTGGAACAAGCACCTCCCCAGGATGGTCCAAATTATCAGTTGGATCCTGCTTTTTACTTAACCGCGCCAAGCTTGTCGTATGACGCAATGTTGTTGGAAACAGGTATTGAGTTGGAATTATTGTCTGACTTAGAAATCATACGTCTTATACAGAAAGGGATTCGAGGAGGAATTTGTTCATGTTCTACCAGACATGCCAAAGCAAATAACGCTTATATGAATAACTACGGTGAAACTAAAACTGATTCCTTTCTTATTTATATTGACTGTAATAATCTTTACGGTTACAGCATGTGTCAGTCTTTACCTGTATCAAACTTTCGTTTTCTAAAAGAATATGAAATAGATCAATTACAAATTACAAGCGTGCCCGACAATTCAGAATACGGTTATATTCTTGAAGTCGATATATTGTACCCAGAAGAATTACATTGCATTCTTCATGATTATCCTTTTTGTGCCGAAAAATTTATACCACCAGGCGGCACAACTTATAAATTAATACCAAATTTGTATTCAAAATATGAATATGTAATTCATTACGTTCATTTGAAGACGTGTTTAAGACATGGTTTAATTTTGCGGAAAATACATCGAGCTATAACTTTTAGGCAGTCTGATTTTTTAGCGGAATACATTAATCTTAATACAGAATTTAGAAAAACCGGCCAAGTGCGAGTCTGACTCGCGCACCGAGGGTTCCGCCGGTATCTTTTGATCGCGTTAACTTAGAAGTTTGATTTTTTCACAGCTTAAAGGGACAGTAGACCTAGGTATTTGGTATAAATTTCAATTTGATATCTTTATTCGTTCGTGAGAAATAAGGTAGTAAATTTCATTTTATTAAAATATTTTTATTATATTATAAAACTAAAAAAATATAATTTTCGCAATTTTCCCTATATTTGCATTATATGACAATGCTTCATGCCAAATTTCAAGATTCTGAGTTTACGGGAAGTACCCTGTAGGTTTTGATTCCTTTGCGAGTGTCGAAAATTTGATGAAAATATCGATATAATCGGCTGTATCTTTTGATTGGCTTGGCTTAAAAGTTTGATTTTTTCACAGCTTCAACGGACAGTAGACCTGAGTAATTGATATAAATTTCAGCTTCATACCTCCACGTGTTTCTGAGAAAAAGGGTCTTGACAGACGGACGGACGGACGGACAACAAAGTGATCCTATAAGGGTTCCGTTTTTTCCTTTTGAGGTACGGAACCCTAAAAAGGCTAAAACACCATTCCAACAAGATTTATTAAAACTTATGAATAACTCTGTTTTCGGCAAAACTTTAGAAGACACTGAGCGGCGAGTAAACGTTAAGTTAGTAAATCAGTGGCTGGATGATCAAAACAAAACGAATCGGTGTCTCTCCGCTTCCAAACTGATTGCGCGACCAAACTTTCATAGTGCCACAATTTTTTCGGAAAATTTCGTTGCAGTTTAAATGAAACCGGAACAAGTCGTATAAGATAAACCAATTTACATGGTATTTGCCGTTTTAGAGCTATCCAAAAGTCACATGTATCAGTTTCATTACTGAGTCATAAAACCTCACTATGGAGAAAAGGTGAAATTATGTTATACAGACACGGACAGCTTCATTTATGAAATACATACAAATGACTTTTATAGCGACCTAAAACAATATTTCTTACGTTATTTCGATACTAGTAATTATGATCATAACAATCAGTATAATCTTCCGATAAGAAATAAAAAGGTTCCCGGTCTGTTTAAAGACGAACTTTTAGGATGTATTATGATGTATTATGAATTTGTGGGTTTGCGATCTAAACTATATTGCATCAAAACAGACTCTCAGGTTGTCAAGAAGGCTAAAGGTATAAGAAAAAATGTCATTAAAAAATTAGAGACAACTGACTATAGTGATGCGTTGCTTAAAGATAAAATAGTGCGTAGAGAAACTATTTTATTCAAATGCATTAAGCATGAGATTTATACTCAAACGGTCAAAAAGGTAGCTTTATCTAATGCTGATGACAAACGTTTTATCATGCATGCATGCATTCTTATCTGAGTTTCTAACATCGAAGGCATCAAGATTATTCTTCCTGGCAAGGGATCTAAGAAAATCAAAGGGTTATAAATACTGCTGGACCTCGTTTGGCCGAGTCTACGTCGGGCGCGAAGACACCTCAGCTATAAAACACATCACGAATGAATCGGCGATTATCGCCCTGTTGAAAGACTGACTAGCTCCTACATTACTCTTAACTGGATCTCTTGGAAATCTTGAAATTTTGCTTTGTATACTTACTATACCACTTGTTTTATCTCTCAATATCTCGTTGAATTGCTTATGCGCACATATATCCTACAATAACTCGCAGACTGAAGTACATTTTACACTTTGTATCGATCTAATTACACCCTCGACACGCTTACTAAATAACACGCTATTAATGTACTCCATACACCCATACTTACACGTTTCTTTTAATGACACATCCAACAACAACACATCTTCTCACTCCCAAACACACTATCCATTATATGAAAATACATCTTTAAGTAAAACATTCCTCGACATAAAATACCAAACTATTATGAAACCCAAAAACAAAATGGTAAATACTTTTAACCGTAACAATACAAGGAAACAACTACTAAATACAACTCACTTAAAAACAAAAACTCTTAATGAATAGTACAATCATAAGCTTACAGGAAATAGACCAGATTGAAACAGCAAAATCAATAAAATGTGACCTAAACGAAATATCTAAACACTTGATTAAAAAGAAATCTGATCTAACTATAATAACACAAAATATTAGAAGTGTTTACAACAACTTAGATGACCTCCAACTAACTCTGTCCCAGCTTGACTTTGATATCAACATACAAATTCTAACGGAATGCAGACTTAATGCCAACAAACCTGCACCAATTATTCCACATCATAACTCATTATCTTCAAGTAACCACTTAAACCAAGCCGATGGAGTTGTAGTGTATGTAAAAAAACATCACATAGCACAAGCTAAAGAAATTATTCTCCAACATGCCTCCTGCCTACAGATTCTGCTAAACGACCTAGCAGTCATATGCATATATCGCTCTCCATCTAATGTAAAAGCGGATACTTTTATAGAGTCGTTAAATGAACATCTCAATACATTGAAAAATCACAAAAATATCGTAATAATGGGGGACA
Source organism: Marasmia exigua (assembly GCA_019059595.1). Lineage (NCBI taxonomy): Eukaryota > Metazoa > Arthropoda > Insecta > Lepidoptera > Crambidae > Marasmia > Marasmia exigua. The sequence goes on along the minus strand of CM032493.1, from coordinate 7,103,521 downwards.
TAAACATAAATCTTATGCAAGGGCCACAGGAAAAATCGCAAGATCGTAAAAATCGACTCAACTACTTAGATATGCTTTCCTATCATGGAGTCTCAACTGGACATACCCTACCCACAAGGGAAACCACTTGCTTAGATCACTGCATGCTGAGACTGCACAAAAAAGGTGCTTTTGTTTCTGTTCTTGAAACAACCGTTACAGATCACTTTCTTGTACTAATTAACCTCACTAATATTATAAACTTGAATAATTACAATAGAACTAAAACAGTAATAAATTATGAAGGCGCTTTACGTACACTAGAAGAAAAAGACATAAAATCACTAACGCAACAAACAGAACCCAATATCATAGTAGATAAGCTTATTAATGTAATTAAAGAATCAATAGAGACTAACACAAAATGTATTAAGGTAAGCAGGAGTAAGAGAACTTGCAAACCATGGATCACAACAGGTATCTTGAGGTGTACAAGGAACAGAAACAAAATGCAGAAAAATTTACGTGATGATCCTGAAAATGAAATCTTAAAAATAAGTTATAGGAGGTATAGAAACTATATAAATAACCTAATAAAAAAGCTTAGACGTGCATACGAAAGAGAAGAACTCATAAAAACAAAAAATAAACCTAAAGCTTTATGGAATACCATAAATAACATTGCAAATTTCAAACCAAATAAATCCAGGAACACTGATTTACTATACATAAAATCAACCGTACAAGAGTCACTAAATGAAGTCAACACGTACTTTGCATCGATCGGAAGTAATCTTGCAAATGAGTTAAATACTGTACGCAGGTTTAACAAACAAATTTCTCCTAACCTTTCACAATCTCATACTAAAGAAGACACCACACCTAATACCACAACACTTTTTAACAATTACTGTACAGAAGCCCGAAATTCATCTTTTGGTCTAATAAATAATGTTTATTCAAATAATAATGTTTATTCAATATCTTTTAAATTACATACATTACAAATGGCTGGGGTCTCTATTTAAGTATGCAATACCTGTGTTTAGAGACCCCGCTCCTCCTTGAAATTTACAAAGATAAGGATCATACCAAACTAATGTGTGTGTGTGTGTGTTTGTGTGCATTTGTTCGTATCTATAACTATGTGTGTGTTGCATGTGTATCTCTGTGTGTGTATCTTTAGTGCGTGTGACTAAAGTGTAAGTATATGTGTGTGTGTCTGTATCTATGTGAGTTTGAATAACGTGTATCTGGTGTGTTTGTGAGTATGTACGTGCATGAGTGTGAGTGCGTGTGTAGTTCTGAATTTGTACATGTGTGTTAGTTAGTTTCGGGTATGTATGTGCTATATAATAAGTATATATTAAAACATAAAACTAGTAAATAATAAGGTTCTCAATCTCATTATAGTCTTGAACCTGTAGCCAATTATGTAATGTGTATTTGCATGAATGTGTTGTTGTGGGGTGGAAATTTAGAATTTTATTTAGTTTGTTATAAATATATGCCGATTGTACTGTAAATTGTCGCCTAGCGTGTGAAGTTCTAACCCTTAGTGTAGGTGCAACACTTTGCTGCCTTCTTTTTTTAATATGTTTAGTGGGCTCATAAGGTAGTTTTCTATGTAGTTTTAGAATCGACTGCAGAATGTAAAGTTTTCGCACAGATAGTAATTCACATTCAGAGTATAGGCTTACGGTTGGATATCTATATGGTTTATGATATATTATTTTAAGTAACAATCTTTGCGCACGCTCTAATTCAAGAAACTTAATTTTGGTAGAAGCACCCCATACTGGTATACAATAATTTAAGATAGATTGGGCTAACGATAGGTATATTTGTTTTAATAAGGCTGCATCAGCAACACGTCTAAGTATTTTAAAAATCCAAGAAAGTTTCCTAATTCTATTTGTCAATAAGTCAATATGTGCGTGCCAAGAGAGGCGTTGGTCAACCATTACTCCGAGATACTTAATTTTTGATATTTTATTTATACTATAACATGAGCAATTTGGGTCACTTAAATCATTACATGTGTGAGTTTTTATTTTGTAGTTAGAATTTGGCTGTGAGCTGTTATAGAGCGTGAAACATATTTAGTTAGTTTTAGAAACATTTAGAGTAAGTAAATTATTATCCAACCAGCAAGCCACTCGGGCCAATCCATTCTCTGCAAAGCTATGCACCTTGTCCCATGTCGAACCAGTAAAAACTATCGCGGTGTCGTCAGCATATGAGAAAATTTTTCCATTGGGAATTTTCAAGTTGCACAGACTGTTAATGTAAATTAAAAAGAGCGTTGGCCCCAGGACACTGCCCTGAGGCACGCCGTATGTAATATCAACAGGATCACTAACGTAATCTCCAATTTTGACACTCTGCTGACGACCACGCAAATAGTCACTTAGCAATGCCAGGGGGGTACCTCTCACGCCCATTGACTCTAGTCTATGGATAAGGGTGGGGACAGAGACGGTATCAAAAGCCTTTTGAAGATCAATAAATACTGCAATACACTTCTGGTTTTTGTCTACTTTTTCTGAGATATGAGATGTTAAAGCAATTACAGCATCTTCTGTAGAGATTCCTCTTCTAAAACCAAATTGACAGTTTGATATAAGTTCGTATTTATTTAAAAAGCGAATTAATCTGCAATTTATAATTTTTTCTAAAATTTTTGACAGCACTGGAAGAACCGAAATAGGCCTATAATTATTTGCTTCGTCTCTGTTTCCACCCTTATGCACCGGCGTAACAATGGCATGTTTAAGCATGGTAGGAAATATGCCCTGTCTTATACAAAGGTTGACAAGATGAGCTATAATGGGAGATATTTCCTTTCCAACATGTTTCAAAAAATTGGTCCCTATACCGTCCCAACCAGCAGCACTATTAGATTTTAGTCCCATTAATATTTCATACACTTCTTCTGGGTCAGTTTCTAATAAAACAATAGAAGTGGCCTGTGGTGAACTATCCGTGTTATTGAAAACTAGGTTTCGATTTGGTTGGCGCAGCAAAATGTTGTCAGCTAAAGTTTTACCAATGTTTGTGAAATAAGAATTTACGAAGTCTATAGATTCTTTGGGGGTTGATTTGGAGTTTAGTAGTTCTTTATTATGAGATTTATTTACTTTTCTATGTGTGACACTATCAATTGTTTTCCAAAGTAACCTGGGGTTCTTTTTATTTTTGAGTAATTGATCTCTATCATAACAGCGTTTCAGTTTTTTTATCAAGGCGTTACAATAATTACGATAGCGCCTGTACGTAATTTTCAGGACTTCATTATTAGGTTCACGTTTAAGCTTTTTTTGCATTTCATTTCTGGTCCTAATACACCGAAGTACGCCTACCGTTATCCATGGCTTTATTATACGATTTTTATTGGTGATTCTTGAGGTTATTGAACTGGCAGAGATACATTTCTGTAATAAATTAATTAATAATTCTGTGGTGATACTGGGATCAGTGTTCAATAGCAAATTTTGAATATTCAATTTCTTAAAATTTTCTTTTGCTAAACAGAGGTCGAGAGAAGTTTTAGTCTTAGAGGGGTGTATTTCATGTTTACTATTAGTTAGCTTAAGAAAAATCATATTATGATCCGTAATGGTGGTATTTAAAATATAGATAGACGCTGAGTTTTTATTTTTGTTTAATTTTAAAATGAAATGATCCAAACAGTTTTTTCCTCTTGTGGGTAGGTTATGGCCTGGTAACATCCCATGAGTCACTAGCATGTTTAAGTAGTTTATTTTATTTTTGCGTTCATATGTTTTATTATTGTCATTGTTTACTATATTTATATTGACGTCTCCAGTTAAAATGATTGTCTTAAATGTTTTCAAACTATTTAAATGCTCGTCTAGCGAGAATATGAAATTGTCAGCATTGACATTTGATGGCGATCGGTAGACACCAAGGATTGTAACATCATTTATAGTAATTTGGAGACATGAAGCATCTGAAAGCATTATTTCATTAACCTGGACTTTAAAACATGATTTAACATAAATTACTACACCGTCGCACTGATTGACGTGATTTGTTGTTGTGAAAGATATGTAATTGTCTAGTTGGGGTATGTGTTTTTTTGGATCTATTCGACATTCCGTCAAAATTATTACGTCAATCAAGAAGTTAAACTGCGACAGTGCAAGACAGAGATCATCCCAATTACCATAAACACTCCTGATGTTTTGGGAAATAACTGTGAGTTCTGTGTTAAGGATATTACCCACCAATTTAGGAAAGTCAGCAACATCACATGTACGTGACGAAGCAACCTCCAATTTGTCAAGTTGAGTTATAGTATTTAATATGTCGTCCATTTTGAATTTTTATTTACGTTTTATTGTTTTTATTTACAGTAGGTTCAAATAAGCTTTGTTCACAAAAGAATAATACTATCACAAAAGGATAATATACGAGTAAGGTTTTCATCTTTGGGTATTTATAATTTACGGTGTGTTTGACTTGTTTAGTCTGAAAGTAGTTTCGTGTGCAAGTACAGATGTATAGACAAGAATTTAAAAATACATAACACTCCTTTTTTGAGACAGTACAACAGTAATTGTTTGTTTTTAACTTAATATAACATTCTGAGATGTTTAAGACATATGGGATGTGAGAACCAGATACTTTTTGTTTGCAACAGAAGAAAAATATTGTAAGAAACATATAAAGTATTATATAAAAAAGGAACAATAAAACTTTCACCATAATGTCACCAGCTAGTCACTTTTGCTGCATAAGGTTAAGTGCTTGGGCTTCATTTCTTATAAGGATAACCGGAGAGTCAGTGGTCTTCCGTACGTATACACGCCCGAATGATGTCCAACAAAATTTGTATGATTGTGATTTTGACAGGTCGCGTGCAAGAAAATAAAGTCTAGCTCCTTTGGCCGTTAGTTGTTCCGATACGTATATCGGAGTGTCTTCGTTCGTTTTGAAGCCCAGGTGTTTAGCTCGCAGTTTCTCTTTGTTTTTAATATTATAAGCCTTGCACTTTTGTAAGACATTGGACTTTAGAATGGTCGAGCAACTTTCTATAATAATTGGAGTATTTTTGGTAGATTCCTTTTTTGGCCGTACTCTATAGATGTCACAGATGTCTTTTTCAGTTAGTGGACAGTCTATTGTTTTTGATAAGCATAAAACCATTTTTATTAACTCTTCTTTGGTCTCAGTAGGTTTAGTTAATGGCACATTTTTAATTTCAAAGTGACTTTTTAGGCTTTCTCTTTTGACATCCTCCAATTTATCTTCTAACAAGACGATGTACTCCTTATCCTTTCTATTTTCACATTCCAATTGTTCTATTCTTTTCTTATATTCTTCATTCTGTGCTGCTAAAAATGATATGGATTCCTCTATGCTTTGATTTGTCTTTTTGATGTCTTGAAGAAGTGGATTAATCTTCTTAAACTCGTTTTGCATCATTGTTTGTAGGGCTGCCATCATTTCTTGTTTAAATTTACTAAAGTTTTCCTCTTCTAAGTCATCTCTTGATCTTTTATTACGAAAAGCTACATAATTAGGTGGCGTTTTATCCCGCCCCTCTGCCGACTGGTTAATGAATGAGTCGGATAGCGTTCTATTTAATTCATTTTCCATTTTTAGGTAAGTATGCAGCGATGTCGTATTCACGAGATATGGGCCGTAGGCGTAGTAGAAGTCGTAGCACCTGCGTAGATCTGCCTCGTAGCCGTACGTCGAAAACACTCCAGAACAGCTATCCGCTACCAGAATACGGCCGTTACCAGAATACGGCCTCTACCAGAATACGGACGCAGAGCGTGCGATGAAGTGACTCACGCACACAAGCGCAACGCTGTGGTCGATGGTAGCGTTTAATTTCGCCGGCGTTGTTCACCTCTTCCGTGGCCGAAATTGTAGATGCTCGAGCCGCGGCACCAAAAGTCGCCGGTTCGAATCCGACGGGGGCTAATAGACACTGACATTGAAGAAGTAAACAGAGTACTCATGAATCTTAAATCCGATAGTGCACCCGGGTGGGATGGGATAACTACTAAGTTCCTAAAACTAACACGTAACTTAACAGTCCCAATTATTTGTCATTTAGCAAATATTTGTTTTACTCAGGGTAAATTCCCTTCAGCGCTAAAACAAGCAATTATAACACCTGTGTACAAGGGTTGTGACTGGAGCTGTGTCAGTAACTATCGCCCAATCTCAGTCATAACGTCCATCTCAAAAATACTAGAAAAACTTATAAACAGTAGATTGGTAGAATTCTTAAATAAGTTTAACATCCTGTCCAACTCGCAATATGGGTTTAGACAGAAACTCTCCACTGAGGATGCTATACTAAAATTGACCTCAGAAATAGTTCAACATGTAGACAAAGGTGATAAATGTCTTGCTGTATTTTTAGAACTATTAAACATATATCCGCTCACAATTCACTCTTGTAAACGGAAACTTGTACACTGGCTAAAGACGCTTAGCTACCTGGATACAGAAATTGTGTTAAAGAAATAAAATCACACAGACGAATATCATACACTCACATACATACGCGCGCGCGCGCGCGCGCACACACGCACACACACACACACACTCACACACAACACAGACACACACAGACACACACAGACACACACACTCACACACAACACAGACACACACAGACACACACAGACACACACAGACACACACAGACACACACAGACACACACAGACACACACAGACACACACAGACACACACAGACACACACAGACACACACAGACACACACAGACACACACAGACACACACAGACACACACAGACACACACAGACACACACAGACACACACAGACACACACAGACACACACAGACACACACAGACACACACACAGACACACACAGACACACACACAGACACACACAGACACACACACAGACACACACAGACACACACAGACACACACACAGACACACACACAGACACACACAGACACACACACAGACACACACAGACACACACACAGACACACACACAGACACACACACAGACACACACAGACACACACACACACACAGACACACACACACACACAGACACACACACACACACACACACACACACACACACACACACACACACACAGACACACACACACACACACACACACACACACACACACACACACACACACACACACACGCGCGCACGCACACGCACACACACACACACACACACACACACACGCACACACACACACAGCACACGCACACACCACACACGCACACACACACACGCACACACACACACGCACACACACACACGCACACACACACACGCACACACACACACGCACACACACACACGCACACACACACACACACGCACACACACACACACACGCACACACACACACACACACACACACACGCACACACACACACACACACACACACACACACACACGCGCGCGCGCGCGCGCAGAGAGAGAGAGAGCGAATATACTATTTTTATTAAATAATAATAATAATTATTATTATATTAAAGTAATTGTTAATCTTGCCTTACATTAACAGTGTCGGATTGGGCGGCGACTGCCTAATACAGGTATATAATTATTTACTTAAAAGGTATGTCGCCACAAACTATGTGAACGATGGGGTTTGTTAACAAATAAACTTTTTTAATTTTTTTGATTTGATTTTGATGCAAGATAAAATTTCCACGTTAGCTTGGGGACACAAGAGCTTGTTTTAGTTGACATGGCAAAAATATAAGTAAGTAATTAAATTGTTTTTCGATAATAAACCTGAAATAGACATTCAAGCATAGTATGTATTTAAATTAACGTGTATATTGTATGAGAGAAAGAAAATAATTAAATGTAAGAAGATTTATAAGTAGAGTAGTTTTATAAGTAGAGTAGTTCTATTATTTTAAATAAATACTTATTTGATACTTTGATATTTGATTTAACTCCTACCATAATTATGTATAAATAATTTTATTCACAGTAATCACTTATTCAATATGCAATAATATATAATTTGACTCTTGCCGTTCGACCTCAATATTGAAATTTGCAACTATGCAGTTTCAAAATGTAAGAGACCTAACTATATTCTGTCATAGTCATTATTAAAATATCACTACTAGAGTACAGACCACAGCAACCTCCTAAAATGGTAAGTATTTGAAATTTGAATTAAAAATAAAGTCAACGCCCGAAGAATCTGCTAATTGTGTTAATGAGTTTTTTGCTAACGTAGGTACTAATTTGTCAAACAATATCTTACAAAAATTAAAACTCTGTGAAGAAAACCTTGCAAAGAAATTTGAATTTAACAACATACCATTGAACATACATTTATGCTATTTGAAACTGATGATTTGGAGATATGTAGGATTGTTAGTACATTAAAAACCGGCCAAGTGCGAGTCGGACTCGCGCACCGAGGGTTCCGTACAAACCGTTTTTTTTTCTTTTCTTTTTTTTTCTTTTTTTTTTCTCTCCTAACTTGCTTACCAGACGGACGTGTCGAGGTGTTCTCCGAAATTCTAATTTAAATATTTTTATTTTAAACTCGTATTTGGGTGCTTCGCCCCTCAACTGGGAAGTGTCGGAACCTGACTTCGAGACTCCGCGCGCAGCCCCTCCGCTTCGCGGTAACGTGCATCGCTGCCATCTGGCGCGCTGATCGTGCGGTGCGCACCGTGGGGTTTGAACCGGGTCCCTCTCGGGTGAGTGATACGGCTGGACCGAGCGCTGCGCCACTGAGCCACCGATACTGCCTTCGCCGCGGCGAAATTGTCTACTGCTTTCTGTCAACACCTGCGGTGACGTCACCGATTACGTGAGTTGGTTGATTTGCTGTTCTTGTCTCGCATCGCTGCTGCGGTCCGTTAACTGTCAACCGGTTTAACGAGTAAACAAAAATGAATTGTAATGCCTGTAAGAATGCGCTCAAATCTAAGGAGCAAATGAAATGCGCGCTATGCATAGGAAGATTTCACTATCAATGTCTTAACATGGATAAAGACCAGTTCTCTGCGCAGACTAGAGAATATAGGTCAACTTGGTTATGTCCTAATTGTACAAGCGTCACAAAACGTAATCGCTCAACAGATAGCACGCCAGTAAGACAACAAAATAGTCTTATGGTTAGTGCAGACATGGACATGTCCTGTGATAATATACCCGACTATAACACAACCTCCCTACCATCCCCTAGCTCGGCAGCAGGATCTTCTAGTGCATTAATAAATGCTAGTGGTGACGTAACAATGGACAAAATCAGCGTTTTATTAGACGAAAAACTTAACGCATCGCTATCACTGTTTATGAACAGTTTTCGGCAGGCATTAAGAGAAGACGTCAAAAACATGGTGAAGAGTGAGATGGAGTTGGTGGTTAAGAATATCAAAGATGAATTTAGCTCCACCACCGACTTCATATGCGCTGAGCAAACGTCGCTGAGGACCGACATGGAAAAAAGTGCCAATAAAATAAAAATTCTCGAGAGTGTGAAAAGTGATCTGCAAGCTGAGATAGTCAGGCTCGAGACACGCGTTGCGTCGATCGAAAAAATGTCCCGGAGCTGCAATATTGAGCTGCAGGCAATACCGGAGCGGAAAAATGAGAATATATTGTTAACGCTTAAAAAACTTGGCGAGTCAATAAAAGTTCCTATCGAAGACAGTACTATTAGCGCCTGCCGTAGAGTTGCAAAGTACAATCCCACATCTAACAGACCACGAAACGTAGTAGTGACCTTTACAACGCCACGCCTAAGAGATATAGTGCTATCGGCGGTGCATAGGTTTAACAAAGCTCACCCTGATCGCGGATTGACATCCGTAGATTTGGACATCCCAGGTGAAACGCGCAGAATCTATGTCACCGAACATCTGTCCCTAGAACAGAAAATGTTGCACGCTGCCACGGGAAAAACGGCCAAAGAATTTGGCTACAAATTTGTTTGGATCAAATACGGTCAGATCTACGCACGTAAAGACGAGTCATCGGCTGCAATTCTTATAAAAAACCTTGAGTCGTTGAGCAGGATGCGCCTCTAGTTCTCCGTGATATAATTTCTGTCCTTTAGTTTTTAGTTATATATATTTGTCTCGATACTTGGATATTATTATTATATTTTCTATGTACAGTGTATTCTACTAAAACTTAGGAAGAGCTAGATCTAAAATTAAAGATATTTACTTAAGCCTACTGGTCAATGATTATGATATTGTCTGCCTATCTGAAACGAATTTTGACAATACTATAAACGATAGCGAATTGATAGACGATCGTTATACAGTCTTTCGACGAGACCGTGAATTCTCATGCTCCAGAAAATTATCTGGGGGTGGCATTCTCATAGCTGTTAAAACCAATATAAATGTACTCCGCCAGATTTCGTGGGAGAGTAGGGTCGAGGATATCTGGTTGACTATCTCGCCCCAGGAGCCTGGTGAAACTTCGCTACATGTCTGCCTCTGTTACTTGCCACCTGATCTGCCAATAGATGACATTACTTCTTACCATGACAACTGCTTGAGAGTTATACTTGATTCTCCAATTACAGACACCTTCTTAATATTGGGAGATTTTAACACTGGAAACATTACCTGGATTCGTCAAGGTGATGATTTATCACTGACGCCACTCAATCCCCAAGACCGCAAAGCTGTATTGTTGATGGATACTATTAGTACATGCAACTAAACACAAGTAAATGGTATTCCCAATGTACATATATAATTAGATATCTGGACTTATTTTTAACTACGTTACCTGTGTCTCTGGTCAACGTACAGGAGACCGACCCCCTCTGTCGTGTAGATTCCCATCATCTCGCCTACTCCATTAGTGTTGAAAAACATAAATTGGTTAAGTCAGTAAGACCTAATAACAAGCCGCGTTATAACTTCAACAAATGCGATTACGTTAGTTTAAGATCTCATCTTATCGGTACTGACTGGAGTCAACTATTATCATCACCTGACATAAACGTATGTGTTACCAATTTTTACAACACACTTAATGATGCAATAGCGACTAACACGTCTCTCACTAGGAATGCGCCACACAAATATCCCGCTTGGTTTAGTCACGGATTAATTAATTGTTTAAAAGAGAAGGCAAAGTTTCATAAGCGATACAAAAAATACAGCAATCCTCGAGATTATGATACATTTTCCCTTCTTCGGAAGAGGTGCAAACTCTTGGTTGGAAAATGTTACAAAATATATTTATCCTCCGTCGAGGATTCGCTAGCTGAAGATCCTAGGGCTTTCTGGCGTTACATAAAGGATAATAAAAGCAGAGATAGCATTCCTCATACCATGACCTACGCCAAAAAAGTTTGTACGAATGGCCAGGGCATATGTGAACTTTTCTCCGAATACTTTGAGTCAGTGTTCGAGAAATCATCCCCTCCTCAAGCTAATAACCTTATTAACATGCCAGATGCTACCAACTCTACTTTATATCATCTACAAATAAGCGAGCAGGACATTAAAGCAAAGATTAAACGGTTAGATACCCGCAAGGGCCCCGGTCCAGATGGAATACCTCCGAAATTTATAAAAGCTTGTTCTAATGAACTATCTCTTCCTTTAGCAATTCTATTTAATAAATCAGTTGCATCAGGTATTTTCCCTTCGCGCTGGAAACTCGCTCATATTATCCCCATTTTCAAAAGTGGCGATAAAACTAACTGTTGTAATTACAGACCCATTAGTATATTGTCTTGCATCGCGAAACTTTTTGAATCGCTGGTATACGCACCGCTGTATAATCACCTGCAATTGCAAATGTCTGAGAAGCAACACGGATTTGTAAAGGGGAGGTCTACTCTTAGTAATATGCTGGAGTTTAAGAATTATTTATGTCACACCTTTGCTGGCGTCGGGCAGGCTGATGCTATTTATTTAGACTTTAGCAAGGCTTTCGACAAAGTGGATCACATTCTACTTTGTAAAAAACTGTCTTATTATGGCATACACGGATCTTTACTCAGATGGATAACGTCTTATTTGGAAAATCGCACCCAACTTGTTACTGTGAAGGGATACTCCTCAACACCAGTTTATATACCCTCAGGAGTTCCACAAGGTTCCCATCTCGGACCTTTATTTTTCGGCGTATTTATAAACGATTTAATCTATCGTATCTCCAGCCCTTCCCTTTTATACGCCGACGATCTGAAGATATTTAGACAGATTGACTCCGTAGATCAATGCACGTACCTTCAAAACGATCTGCATAAGATACAGGAATGGTGTTTACATAATAAAATGATTTTAAATGTAGATAAGTGCTACATAATAAGTTTCACGAGGAAGAAAAATAAGATACTGCATTTGTACTCCATTCGTGACACAATATTGAAAAGAGTGGAAGTTGTTAGAGATTTAGGAGTTCTGATGGACGAACAGTTAACTTTTAGGCCTCACTACGACAATATATTGAAAAAAAGTCATGCCACCTTGGGTTTCATCTTAAGGTCAACTAAGCGTTTCCGAAAACCACAGAGCATACTGAGTCTTTTTTACAGCTTGGTGAGAAGCAAATTAGAATATTGTTGTCCTGTCTGGTCGCCTTATTATGCTGTCCACAGCGACAATATTGAAAAGGTTCAGAGAAGGTGCTTAAGGTACATCTCCCGCAAACATAATCTGGGTCGTACATTACGTTGCTACAGTGATAGATTGTCTAAGTTTGGCGTGACTCCCCTCAAGATTCGCCGCAAACGATACGATCTTCTTTACCTACATAAGATTATTCACTCCGCTATTGACGCTCCTGGACTCCTATCGTCGCTAAACACTAACACTCGATACAAAATCCGTTCACCGAATTTCTTTTCCATGCAAGTACACCGTAACAACACATCTTTCTACAACCCCTTAGTTAGAATGTGTCGAACATACAACGAGGTGGCTCGAAGTAACAAAGAGGTAGACATATTTTGTGCGATTTCCAAGGTATAAGAAAACAGTCAGTGATATTTTGGGGGCCGAGGTATCCTCGACCTTTCACACCTCACACTGATTAAATTTAATCAGTATTTTTACTTTTAAACTATGTAGTGTAAGTTAAATTTTATGCATGATGTGTA
>CM032493.1:7030340-7090339 GCA_019059595.1 Marasmia exigua | reverse complement strand
AAGAACTTGGTAAAAAATGGTTGTGCCCTCTCGGAAACGGAATGTGTTAGTGAGTTTGCTGAATTCTTCCGTTCGGTGTACTATCCGGAGCAAGCCCTACTGGATGTAGCTTCGGTAAGCAAACTGGGAGCGGCTGACACAGCCAGAGTACAGGTGCATGCATTGCAGTTAGAAGATATAAGGCGAGCGTTACGGAAGCTAAAACCAAAATATTCCACGGGACCTGATGGTATATCGCCTTTTACTTTTAGGGACTGCTATATGGTACTAGAGGGTCCTCTTATGCACATATTTAATACATGCCTTGAAAATGAAGTGTTTCCTGATCAGTGGAAGCTGACCAGGGTTGTCCCGGTGCCTAAGGGGGGAGGAGGGGTGGAGGCGCGTGATTACAGACCGGTGGCTATTTTGCCTACGCCAGCAAAGGTTTTTGAGTCCGCCATATACCACTCAATATATTTACAGATAAGACCTCAGCTGTCAGATGCTCAGCACGGATTTCGCCCTGCTTGCAATACGTCGAGTAATCTGTTACAACAGATGACTTATGTAGTGCCAGCTGTTGACTCTGGAAGTCAAGTGGATGTCGCATACTTTGATTTTCAGAAGGCATTCGACACCGTTGACAATGACATTCTTTTTGAAAAGTTAGCCCTTGCTGGCTTCACTCCAAAAACACTGTCATTCTTTGCCATCTGAAAGACAGGCGACAATATGTAGATTGGGGTGGGCAACAGTCAATGCCGTATTACACCAGGTCAGGAGTCAGCCAAGGAAGTAATTTGGGACCCTTAGAGTTTAACCTGATGATAAATGACTTGCCCAATATTGTCAGAGAGTCGGTCTGCCTTCTTTTCGCGGATGACTTGAAGTTGGCTCGTGAAATCCGAAATGCAGTTGACTGTGAAAAGCTGCAGGATGATATTGACAGGGTAGTGGAATGGAGCCACAAGAACAGATTACATTTTAATGTTTCTAAGTGCTCAGTTATGTCCTTTACGTTGTCTAAACAACCGCGTTGCTTTTTTTATACAGTGGATGGGACGCCAATGCAGCGAGTAACGGAAACAAAGGACCTTGGAGTGCATTTTACTACAAGTTTGAATTTCCGGGGGCACATTGTTAAAATTTGTAAGAAGGCGTACCGGAATTTGGGATTCGTCCTACGTCAATCTCAACGTTTTACGAACCTAAACGCAGTGAAAGCTTTGTATGAGGCACTAGTAAAAAGTCATTTGGAAGGTAGTGCATTTATCTGGTCACTCTATGAAGACAAATATAAGTCTATGATTGAACGCATACAGAATAAATTTACCAGATTTCTGTATTTGAAGTTATATGGCGTATGCCCGTTTTACCCACTGATGTATCCTACCCTATTCGTGCTCGGAATGGTGGGATATAACAAATTAGAGGCTAGACGGGGTCTAAACCTAGCGGTGTACCTGCTAAAAGTCCTTCGGGGGCAGGTGTACCACCCAGGCGTGCTGCAGAGCATGGCGCTTTGCGTGCCGGACAGGTACGTCTGGCGCCACTAACACGAGCATTGCGCACATTTAACGAGGTCGCTGAGACAGTCGACGTGTTTAGCTGCTCTTTGACTGAATTTACAAAGGCTACTTTATTTATAATTTGTTATAGCACAAAATAAATTAGGTTAAAAAAGTAATCTACAATATCGCATTGGGGAAACCTGTAATGTTAGTTGTAAGATTTTGAATAAATAAATAAATAAGTGAAAATTAGGGTTCCGTTAAAACTTTAGGTCATTCAATCGTGACTGATGCAGCAGTACAGTCACATTAAACGAAATAATGAAGTTTGTTAAACAAAAAGACTCGCTTAAATTAGAATGCATCTGTCCTGCGTCACCTGACGAACCAAAACAACATGGAAATTTGTTACCGAATACTATACGTTGTATTGTTTGTGGTCCTTCTAATAGCGGAAAAACCAATTTAGTGATAAGTTTATTATTGCATGAAAATGGACCAAGATTCCGTAATCTTTATGTGTATTCAAAATCTTTGTATCAATCGAAATATTTATATCTTGAAAAGGTTTTGTATATGGTGCCCGGAACATCGTTTAGCAAATACAATCATAATGGTGAAATTTTAAGTCCACATGACGCATTGCCTGATTCTATTATAATTTTTGATGACGTTGCTTGTGAGAATCAAAACAACATTAGAGATTATTTTGCCATGGGAAGGCATAAAAATATAGATTGCTTTTACATCAATCAAACTTACACAAAAATTCCCAAACAACTTGTAAGAGACAATTCATTTTATTTAAGCAAGATGACATTAACTTAAGACACGTTTATGAAGAGCATGTTGGGTCTGACATGTCATGGTCCCAATTTCGAGAGATGTGCTCAACCGTTTGGAATAAACCATTCAACTATCTTGTAATTAATAAAGATTGCGACAAAAATAACGGATGTTACCGATCGGCTTTCGATACATTCATAGTGATAGATGAACACACATAAAAGGCAACTGTGTTAGTTTATAGACCACTCCCATTCATGATTTGGTAGAGAGCGGAATACTTTGAAATGGAGAAAACTCTAAAAGAACAAATTGTGAAAACAGCAGCAGCTGTTAAAAGAAAAGTTGCAATGATAAAAGATGTTGAAAATACAAACAGCAAAACGTTAGAAACAATATTTAAACCTATTGTTGAACCGCTTACATTGCTGACAAATACAAAAAAATATATTCCTCTTATGGAAGAGGAACACTTTGAGCCAATGATGAAAAAAAGTAAAACTGACAATAATCAGTCTTTTGAAGACGATAACCAGTCATTATTTGGCTCCGATGAAGATTATAATGAATCTGTTAGTGAAGAAGATGAAGACAATGAACAAGAGCAATATAAGGATTACAACATAACCCTAGTTGTATCACCGTCTGAAGATCACAATATAAGCGAGGGATCATTTAAATCTCTACAGTCGTCGCCAAGCGTTAAAAATCAATCACTATCATGGTCAACATCGTCCGAAGTAATGAAAGATGTTCCGTTTGGAGTTAGAAATGATAGGGGTAAATTGTAACTAGGTAAAACCCGTGTTTATGATGATGGAAGCATTCTTAAAATTGGAACACTTACTGTCAAAAAAACGAATGGCTTGAAAGAACTTTTGTTTAAAAAGAAACCAAATCTAGATATGGTAACAGACGATGATTTACAAAATTACAAGCTGCTTTTAATAGAAACCAATGCTCACCGACGTAATTGTGAATTCTCAAAACCTATAAATAGCAATAAAGGATTTAAATATACGAATGTAATAAAGCCATTGTTCAAATTCTCTCGTAATCCTACCACAAGCGTAGAAAGTATTCTGCAAGGTAAAGGTATTTCAATTTTAAAAACAGTTAAATCAAATACTGATTTAGTTTACTGGGATGATCCAAACGCGTTAGTCGAACGATTAAAGTTACTACTTGCATCTCGGGAAGCAGGTAACACTAGTGTAAATAATGAAATAATTGCAATTATTTCGGAACTGCATGGAGCTGGTCTCATTAATGTAGAACTTATAAAGAAGAAATCAGGAAAATTAGGCAGTATTCTTTCAGAAGTCAACCCATTAAGACAGCAATGAATAAAGATAAGTTTGGTCATCATGTGCATAAGCGTTTGCGATTGACAGAATATATTGGAAGCATTAACGAGACACTGTTAAAAATCAGATACGGGACACTACGATTTAAAATCATCCAAATTAAAAGGACTCTCTTATCCAACTGAAGATGATGAAGCAGTGAACAAAGCATATTTAGACAAAACGGTTCAAGAATTAAAAGATGAAATCCAAAAAATTAAGAACGAAGTTAAAATTCATTTGAAGAATTTAGAAACATTCGCGTCAGATCATTTGAAAAAATCATTTTACTCCAAGTCAGAAATAGACAATTTGATCCATCTGAAAATAAATAAAAAAGAGCAAAAAGGACATAATTGATGAACTACACAAAGCAGCTAGAAGAAAATTTCCGCGTCAATGCACAGTTATAAAAGGAATTGATGATCTATAGCAAGCTGACCTCATAGATTTACAAAAATATTCACATTTTAATAAAGGATACAAGTATATACTGGTAGTGATTGATACTTTGTCAAAGTATGTATGGGCAAGTCCTATAAAATCTAAAGAAAAAAAATGTGTTGCCAACGCAATGCATCAGATATTTAAAAGTGCATCTAGAAAACCTAAAAATTTGCAAACAGATTTGGGCAAAGAATTTTATAATAACATTTTTGGTCAGCTTTTGAAAGAATATAATGTGAACCATTATTCTACTTACTCCGTGAAAAAAGCTTCTATTGTAGAGCGTGTAATACGCACGTTAAAATCGCTTATCTTTAAATTTTTAAGTTTATACGGCTGCTATAGATGGCTAGGCAAATTATTAAATACTGTGATTGAAAACTATAACAGCACTACTCATCGCATTACAAAATTCAAGCCCAAAGATGTAAACAAAAAAAATGAAATGGTTGTATTGTGTAATATTAGTAAAGCGTATAGATGTCGAAAATACTTAAAGCCCAAGTTTCAAGTTGGTGATTATGTACGTATAAGCAAATTTAAAGGAGATTTTTATAAAGGTTATACTCCCAACTGGTCAACGGAAATATTTAAAGTAGCAAAGGTAAATGATACAAATCCACCAACTTATCATTTGGAAGACAAGCGTAAGCAAGTTATTTTGGGGGCTTTTTATGAGTTTGAATTACAAAAAACTAAATTTCCTGATATTTACCTCATCGAAAAGATTATTAAAAGAAAAGGAAATAAATATTTTGTAAAATGGTTAGGTCTCAGCAATGAAGAGAATAGTTGGATAAACAAAAAGCCAGAAAGTTTTGTAATATAATTATATTTTAAGAAAAAAATTTTCATTCTAAACATATCAATGAAGGAGGGGAGTGGTACCATAGACAGCGTTATAAACAATTTACCGTTCGAACTACACTTACCTGGTTATCAATTCTGTGGTCCCGGCACAAAGCTTAATAAACGATTAAAAAGGGGTGAAAGAGGTGTAAATAAGTTAGACCAAGCTTTTATGTACCACGATATCGCTTACAACAACTACGATTTAAACGTTCGACGAGAAGCTGATAAAAAACTTTTTAATATGGCCAAGAAAAGATTGAACGCTAAAGATGCTAAGAAGGGTGAAAAAGTAGCATCATGAATAGTAAAAAATGCAATGAAAGCAAAACTCAAGGCTGGTGAGGGTGCACGTTCATTTATGACAGCTGTTAAAAAAATTAAATCTCAACTAAAAAAGTTAAAATCCGCGAGCAGTCCTACCGCTATTAAGTGCGCATACGCCGCAGCTAAAAAAAATTTTAAGAATAAAAAAGAAACACGCTTGCCTCGCTGTATTCCTCTACCAAAATGTGGAGGACTGCTACCTTTAATCCCGATATTTGCGTGTTTGTCGGCTTTGGGTTCTTTGGCAGGTGGGGCTGCTGGTATAGCAAAAGCAGTGAACGACTCTAAGGCTGCTCAGAAAAGTCTTCAAGAGTCTGAACGTCATAACAGGATGATGGAATCTGTGGCTCTTGGCAAGGGATTATACATCAAACCTCATAAAAAGGGTGCTGGGTTATATTTAAAACCATCAAAAAACTAGTTAAACGGCTGCCTAGACGAGCACTGACAGATTTAGATATATTAGAGCATGCTACTGATATTCCATATTTCCGAGGAGTATTTATGAGAAATACACTTCCAAAGAAACCAAGAAAAATAGAATGTGCGGTTTTAAATCTAGATAGCTCTGGTAATTCAGGAACACACTGGGTAGCCTACGTTAAAGAAAATGATTACTGCGAATACTTTGATAGTTTTGGTGACTTAAAGCCTCCATTAGAATTAATAAGTTATCTAAGAAACATGTCAATTAGTTATAATTTTATACAATATCAAATGTTTGGCACTGTAAATTGTGGTCATCTCTGTTTAATTTTTTTTAAAAACTATTGGAAAAACGTTTAAATAATGAATAAAATAAAGAATCTTTATCAGTATAATCATGTCTTTCACTGTGTCTATAACTGGTAGAGACGCTTCTTCAATAACAAATTACTCACCTACATTAGAATTGAGGGGGGAGTATGAGTGCGGTCTTCTATATTTTTCTACGTTTAACTCTATTCCTAATAAAGATGAAAGAAACAATAAATTTTATTACGGAAATGATGAAGTAATAAAAATACCTGAAGGATCGTATGAATTACAAGACATTTGTGATTATCTTCAATGTAACATAAAAAATGCTACATTGAAACTAACTGCCAATAACAATACTGTTACGGACGCCGGTGCTAGCCCGTTGATTTGTGACGTAAAGTGATTTTAGTGACTATTAATTTGTGATTAGATATAAGTAAATTGTAATAATTATAAGTTAGTATAAGGAAAATTGTATTAGAATAAGTTTTTTAGAAATAAATAGTTGATTATTGGCGTTTGATTGATATCCCGTAGGTTAAGTCTGATGTACTGGTAGGAAATAGGTAGAATAGGTCTAAGTGTACGCTAAAAATAGGGTTAGCCTACACTTAGAATAGATAGGAATGAGAGACAAGCACGAACGACGCGACAATACATGCGTCCTTGTCTCTCAGACAAAATTGATAGCTCCCTTACATAGCGGCTAGTTCCGCTATAGAAATGGGAATATCAATAGGGTCGGTTGCCATAGAAAACACCGACGACACATGACACGACACAGTTTAGTTTTTTTTCGACAACCTAAAAGAACCCTCCTCAAGACGCCAGTACACGGACGGGCCTAGGGGTATCAAGCGCCTGCGACACTACATAAAAAACGGGTTTCTTATCAACGCCCCGCGCCCCGCACCCCGCTCCCCGCCCGACGACGCCTCGCCATATCGGTGCGTGGACGCTGACACCGACGCGATATAAAGAAAGAAAAAACCCCAACATACAGTCCACGACATCTGCTGGTCCTTCGAGGGTCGGATCGATTGGAAGATATCAGCGCTAATTGGACGCCGCTGCGCCGCCGTTACCAATGGTGGTAACCAGGAGCCAAGGCGACGCAGAGGAACAACGACGCGCGCTTGAAGAACAACGCATCGAAATGGAGAGGCAGCGACGATTATCGCTGGATCCTCCGACCTCACCGGAGCGACGACATCGAAGGAGGGAAGAATTACTGATGGCAGCGCAACCGGAGCGTGCCATACCACCGACGGTCGACGCAGGCGAAGAAAAATTGCTGGTAGCAGACAAAGTGCAACTAGCTCCTGACAAGACACAACAGAGGCCTACTTCACCGGCATTATCGGTGCGCTCGCAGCGATCCAACGCCAGCGTAGCGCTTCGAACCCAACTCGCAGAACTAGAAGCAGCTGAGAAACTCACCGAACTTAGAAGACAACAACTTCAACTGGAAGCGGAATTAATTCGAAAAAGGCTTGCTGTCGAAGTAACTGCATTGCAAGAAGAGGCTCAAGACGTCGTAGCGGGACAAGGAGTTGAAGATCTGAGAGTCGACAACTGGCTGAGAACCAACCCCGCCCCCACCCCGCGGGGGGAGAAGGGGGAGAGGGGTGCTGCGAGGGAGGAGCCAAGGCAACTGCGCTTCGAGCCAAAGAGAGCGCGTTCACCGACGCCCACGCGATCGAAGAGTGGTGTAGAGCAGCTTGCAGAAACATTAGAGAGGATGGCGAGACCACGATTGCGGCATGTTGATTTGCCGACCTTCAGCGGTGCAGCCAATGAGTGGCTACCATTCAAGGCCGCGATGCGGGACAGCACGCGTATGTATGACGTGTCGCCGGCTGAGAACATACAACGGTTGAGAAGCTGCCTTCGCGGTGAAGCGAGAGACGCCGTAGCCGCTTTACTACACACGGCTACGAACCCGAACACAATTATGAAGACACTGGAGCAATGCTTTGGACGACCGGAGGTCATTATTGATAAAGCATTAGATGACCTCAAGAAGCTTCCAAAACCTGGCGCTTCATCGGCGGACTTTAACAACTTCGCGATCAAGGTGCAGAACATCATTTACGTGCTCAGAAGTATGAAGATCGACCGACGCGGATACCTCTACAATCCGCTACTTTCAAGAGAGGTGCTAGATAAACTGAGCCCGCATCTACGATCAAGATGGTGCGACTACGCCAGCGAAAACGACGGATCATCAGAACCGGAAATAGTTATGCTTTCTCGCTTCCTTATGCGAGAGGCGGACCGGGCGTTGCGCTACACTTACGCATCGCCTACCAGCAGTACACCAGTGGCAGCAATCAAGAAAGAAACCAGGCCTGCTGCAGTACAACCTCCGAGACGAAGACCACCACCTGTCTACACCGTCGTAGCCGAGCCAGCGAAGGAAGAAATAGATACTTGCCCCAGCTGCGAACAAGCCCACCCGCTGACACAGTGCTCAGCCTATAAGGCACTGTCAGTGGACCAGCGGTGGGATTTTGTACGAGAGAAGCGGCTGTGCTTCAAATGTGTGCAGCGAAGACACCGATACACCGGCTGCAAGGCGAAGAGCTGCGGAATCGGTCAGTGTCACCGCCCACATCACGCGACACTGCACCATGAAGAGAGAGCAACGACGAGCCAGCAGTCACCGAGTACGCCACCTACCAACAACGCGACGGCGCTATCGGTGGCGTCCCCAACCAACACCACCAGCCAACGATCGGTCCTACTCAAAATGTGTCCGGTCATTGTGGTTGGGCCGCGAGGCGAAGCACACACTTTCGCGCTGCTGGACGAGGGAGCTACTATCACTCTCATCGACGAAGACTTGGCGCGAGACATCGGCGCAGAGGGGCCGACGCAACCACTTCATCTTCACGGCGTCAACATGAAGCAAGAAGAGAAGAGAAGCAAGCTCGTCAACATCAAGGTGCGGGGCCGACACGAAAGCGCGATATACGATTTGCGCGCCCGCACTATGAAAAACCTTCGCCTACACCAACAGGCAGTACCAGAGGCGGTCATGAGGCAAGACCACCTTCGAGACCTAGACAAGGACGCGGTGTGCTATGGACTAGCACGCCCAGGCCTCCTAGTGGGCTCTGACCACTGGGAGCACATAGTCTGCAGGGAGCTTCGAGTCGGCGGCCCGAATCAACCGGCCGCATCAAGGACGCAGCTCGGCTGGGTGATACATGGCACCGTACCACGCAGCTTCATCTACCAGCGAGAGAACGTGCTACATATCTACGAGCCCGATCGGCGCGTAGTTGACAAGACACAGCACGACCAGCGACTTCACGAACTGGTGGAGCATCACTTCAAGATTGAGGCGCTCGGCGTCGCGCGAGAACCGCGCGTGAGTGACGCAGATCGACGAGCGACTGACATTGCAGAAAAATCAATCAAGAAAATCGCTACTGGATATGAAGTTGGCCTGCCGTGGAGAGATGATCACCCATCCATGCCGCCGAGCTACAACGCAGCACTACGACGACTAAGAAAAATTGAACAGAAGATGGACGCGGCCCCAGACTTTGCCGCACAATACACCGCGCAGATAGAAAATCTGCTGACGAAGGGGTATGCCGTGCCATGCGACGGGACAGAAAAATCGAGCCCCGTCTGCTGGTACCTACCTCACTTTGCCGTGCAGAACCCGAACAAGCCCGACAAACAGAGACTGGTTTTTGACGCAGCAGCGAGAAGCCATGGCGTCTGTCTCAACGACTACCTGCTGGAGGGACCCGACCTACTGCTATCTCTCCCGGGCATTGTGTATCGCTTCAGAGAAAAACCCATCGCCGTCACTGCTGACATCCAAGAAATGTTCCTGAGGGTCAAAATCCGACTTGATGACCAGCCAGCGCAGCAATTCTTATGGCGGGGCGCAGACAGAGACAATCCTCCGCGACACTACAAGATGGCCAGCATGATATTCGGGGCGGCGAGCTCGCCCTTCCTGGCTCACTTTGTGCGCGACTACAACGCGCGCACACGCCGACGAACATCCGCGAGCACTAGAAGCCATCACTCGAAGCCACTATATGGACGACCTGGTGGCCAGCTACGAGGATGAAGAGGAAGCCCAGACCGCCATTGAAGAAATAAGAAGAGTGCACGTTGCGGCCGGCTTTACACTGCGTGGGTGGAGCGCGAACAATAAGAAAATTCTCAACGACGTGCCGACCGAGTTGCACGCGACGACGCCCGCAACACTGGGGGGAGACGGGCCCGAAAACAAGATCCTCGGACTCGTCTGGAATGCAGAGGAAGACCAGCTGGGGTTCAACACTTCTATGAACCGAGTACCGCCCGAAGTTCGCGCACAAGAACGCGCGCCGACGAAAAGAGAAGCGCTCAGTGCGGTCATGTCCATCTATGACCCGCTGGGGCTACTCAGCCAGTACACGATTCGGGCGAAGATTGTGTTACAGAGCCTATGGAGACTACAAATACCCTGGGACAACCCTATTCCAGCAGAAGAGCAAGAACTTTTCGCGGAGTGGCTATCTCACCTACCAGAGATAGCGCGCCTCCGCTTACCGAGATGCTACGCACCGAGAGGCTACGAGCGCGTACAATTACACGTGCTATGCGACGCGAGCGAGCAGGCCTACTCAGCAGTGGCTTACTGGCGGATTGAAGACAAAGATGGAAAAATCAACGTCGCGCTAGCAGCTGCCAAATCAAAGGTGGCGCCGCGACGCGTCCAGACCATTCCCCGCCTCGAGTTGCAAGCCGCTGTCATCAGAGCCCGACTCGCCGACGCGTTGAAAAAAGAACATAGCATCGAGGTCAAGACAACAAGATACTGGACTGACTCTTCGACGGTGGTGCATTGGGTGCGCAACGATAAGAAGAGGTACACACCGTTCGTCGCACACAGACTGGGCGAGATAGCGGAGCTCACACATCGAGATGAGTGGGGATGGCTGCCCACCGACGATAATGTGGCCGACGACGCAACGAGATTCGCACGCACAAGCATCACCGCGAGCGACCGCTGGTTCCTCGGGCCCAAATTCCTCTATCTATCCGAGGAAATGTGGCCTAGGGAGCACCAACCCGCCGCAGACGACGACGAACACGAAGTTCTGCATACATATGACGGCGGGGACCGACGCGACGCGGAATGGCTGCCTGATCCGTCACGCTTCTCCAAGTACGAGACGCTAGTACGAGCAACGGCGCGTGTGCTGGCATTCATTGACATTTGCCGGCGCCGAGCGAAGCGCCTCGAACACCGACACATCGAGCGAGCGGAGCGCGCCCTTATACAGCGCGCTCAGCAAGACGACTTCGAAGAAGAAATAATAAATAAATAATAAAATAAAAATATCTTTATTTTCCACCTTACATTACAAGTTAACTATAATCTAACCCTTACATTACAAGTTAACTATAATCTAATGAGGTAGAACATTATAAGTTAGGAGATAGGGCCATGCAATGTTGGGGAGGACTGGAGCCTAAGGTAGGATAATCCTGTATTTCAGGACTCCAGGGTCTCCCACCCGGACTGTTATAACTAACTTAAATTAATTATAATAACTAACGTACCACCAGAAATAATAGCAATACCTACTAAGATCTATTCATCTAATATTAACGGTTATGTTTGTGGTGTGTATTATTATGTGTTCGTGAGTGTATGTTAGAGAGAGTGTGTTTGAATGTGTGTGTGCATGTTTGTGTGTGTGCGTGTGTGTGTGTATGTGTGTGTGTGTGTGTGCGTGTGTGTGTGTATGTGTGTGTGTGTGTGTGTGTGTTTGTGAGTGTAGAAGAGGGCGTATGTGGGTCGTATGTCTGGTTTGTGTGTGTGCTTTTATTTGTTTGTTCATTTTATTTTATTTTTTTCCTAAGCATCCATCTATTCTGTTACTGTAATAGTGATTCTGTGTCAGCATAGTTTAGTTCCAACAGGAATTTTTTGATGGAGATTCTACATTTGTAAAGAGTTTTGGGATATAAATTCAGCTTTGAGTTAAGTGTGTTGTATAAGTGTTTGGCTAGATAATAAGTGTGGCGTCTAATAAAAGTGGTGTTATATTTTCCCATTTTAATTATCTTTGCCGGTCTACGATTGATGGGAAGTGACGCTGGTATGAATGGTAACTGTTTGTGCTGCCGCAGCGTAATTTGCAGGATGAATAATTGCCGAACTGTCATAATTTCCGCGTTTTTGTAAAGTTCATGTGTGGGGTACATGAAGTGTTTTCTAAACATTACTTTTAATAAAGAACGCTGTGCACGTTCCAACTTTAAGCCCGTGGTTTTGCATACCCCCCCCCCAGACCGGTATGCAGTATGTCAGTACCGACTGGACGAGGGCGTAATAGACAGTTTTTAGTAGTGTAGGTTTGAGTATGTTCCTAAGTTTTTTGAACAGCCAGATTAGTTTCCTGGTCCGCGAGGCTAAATGGTCTACTTGGGTTTTCCACGATAGTGTTTCGTCTAATTGGACGCCAAGGTATCTGATGTCTGTTACTTTTTGCAGTGGAGTACATGAGCATGATAATGTGCTTGCGTTATCACATGTATGTGATTTTAGTGTTATTTGCTGTTTGTTAGGTTGGGTAGATTTATTTATAGAAAAAGTGATATAATTAGACTTCTTTACGTTTAAAGTTAGGAGATTCTTCTTGAACCAGGCCGACGTTTGTAAGAGTCCCTGCTTTGCATGTAAGCGTGCCTCGTCCCAAGTCCCCCCCTGAAATACGAGAGCAGTGTCATCAGCATAGGAGATTATGTTGCCATTTTGTGGTTTGAATTGACACAGCTCGTTTATGTAGATCAGGAAGAGGCTTGGGCCCAGGACGCTTCCCTGAGGAACACCACAAGTGACAGGGAGGGAGGAGCTCACAAAATCACCTATTTTTACACTTTGCTGCCTATTGGTGAGGAAATTTTGAAATAGCATTAATGGTGTACCACGGATTCCGATCTGTTCCAACTTGCTTAGTAGGATTTCGGTAGAGACTGTGTCGAAAGCCTTAGCCAGGTCGAGAAAAACGCCAATGCATCTCCGGCCACTGTCCAGGTTCCCGACAATAGTATTAGTTAGCTCTATTATTGCGTCTTCCGTAGACTTTTTTGCCTGAAAGCCATATTGCGATTCGGAGATTATTTTGTCTTCCTTAAGGTAATTCATTAGTCGCTTATTGATGACCTTTTCAAGGAGCTTGGACATTACGCTTAACACAGCTATCGGACGGTAGTTTTCGACACAGTCTCTATTTCCGCTTTTGTGCACAGGGTGAATTAGGGCACGTTTGAAGCTTTCGGGGAAGGTCCCGTTCTTTATGCACAGATTAAATATGTGAGTGAGAATTGGACTTAAGGTGTCTTTGACACGTTTAATAAAGACTACCGGGATTCCGTCCCAACCTGTGGCTGAATCATTTTTTAGATTAAGTATTAGTGATGAAACTTCACTTTCATCAGTTTCTAGTAGGACAAAGGAGTTAAGCCGGGAAGGAGTAGTGATTGTGCATTCCGATTGTGAACAATAATTGTTTCTTATTATTTCGTCGGCTAATTTTTGGCCTATGCTGGTGAAGTATTCGTTTATTTGGTTCACAGCCGATAGAGCGTCATTTTGGTTGAGTTTAAGAAGTTCATTAGCTGGATTCTTTGTAGCCGCTGTGTTTGTGAATTTTTTGATGAGTTTCCAGGTCTCTTTGGGATTTTTACATTGACTAATTTCTGAGCTTTCGTATTCTTCTTTTACTTTTTTAATTATGTCGTTACAGTAATTTCGATATCTTCGGTAGGAGATTTGGAGAATTTGGTTGTTTGGTGATGTAATTGATTTCTTGTGGAGAGAGTCGCGGTGGGTGATACATTTTAAAAGGCCTGGAGTTATCCACGGTTTAAGAAGATATTTCCTGTTGGGGATTTTACGGGTTATTGTGTTAGTTGTCAGGACTTATTTTATGATGTTTATTAAATTGTCAGTAGCTGTGTTTGGGTCACTTATGTCGAGGATACTTTTGAGATTTACGTTACTAAAGTCTATGGCGGCTTTTTCTAGATCAGTTACTTTTTTATATACTACATTGATTTCCCTTTTTTTGGTGGGGGTTAAACTTAGAATAACGGGTAGGTGGTCGGTTATGTGGGTGTTGATGACAAGCACTTGAGCTTTTACGTCGGTTTTAAGGTTTATATGGTCAAGGCAATTAGGTCCTCGTGTTGGTATAACGTGTCCCGGCAAAAGGCCGTTTTCTGCAAGAAGGTTTAGGTAAAGGTGACTTTTGGGGTCCGAGTTTAATGGTTTAATGTCAATATTTAAGTCGCCGACTACAGCTATAGTTTTATAAGATTTGATGTTTTTTAAATTTGAATCTAAAGAATTAAGGAAACTATCGATGTTCTATGAGAGGGCGATCTATAAATACCGAGAACAGCTGTGGTGGAAGTTTTTAGAACTAAGCAGTTTGCGTCCTGAAAGTCGGGTTCCTCCACTTTGTGTTTGATGCCCTCATGGACGTACATTACAACTCCGTCGTTTTGATTTTGGTTTACAGTGGTGTAATGTAGCTTGTAATTATCCAAATTAGGGGGTGGTTTGTGTTTTGATAACCAGCATTCGGTGAGTACTATTATGTCAGCGTCAATTTCGAGTTTTTTAAGGAATACGAGGAATCCATCGAAATTGCGGTGTATACTTCTAATGTTAAGTGTTATAATTTTCAAACCATTTTTATGCTGCGACAACTTTTTGCAGCAGTTTTCAGGTTCCTCCAGGGACGATACGGAGATGGATGTGTTATCAAGTTCATTGTGTATGTTTATGATGTTGTTGGAATGCGTTCCAGTGGCAGACATGTTATCACTATCATCAGGAGCTTTACTTAACATAAATTATAAGAACAAAATAATACAGTTCAGTAGGAAGATTCAACGAAAAAGATAAATAAATAAAGAACTAAGATAATAACTAAGAGTTAAGAGGGGATTTGACTATTTGGCAGTAGCTTAGTGCTAATCTTAACAAGATCGCTCTCGTCGTTCACACGCACTGGGGGCTGGTCTTCTTCTCCTTTGACGTAGATCTTGCCGTAGGAGGTCCAAGCAGATGCTATTTTGCGATTTTTTACTAGTTCTCTTGCGTGGTAAAAAACGCGACGTGTTTTGGAAGTCAAAGCTTCAGACAGGAATACCGGTTGGTTTGGGCCAGGGATCTTTAAGGCCACGGAGTCGAGTGTGGGTTTGTTGGACTGTCGTTGGTGTTTGTTGTATTTCTTATACTTTTGTACTAGGTCTTCCTTTCTAGATGTAGATGTGAAGCTGACAACAATCGCCTCGGATTTAGTTCGGTAGATATCTCTTATCTCAATATCTTGAATAGGCGGGTTAGTGCCAATCGCTGTGCCGAGATTTTTAATTGCAGAGTACAGGGATTGCTTGTTTTCCTGGTTAATTTTTGGAACGTTCCGTAACTCGATCGTTGTGGTTTTGGAGTCTTTTTCCAATAAGTCGATTTTATTTTCTAGCGTTTTGACGTATGACTTGAGGTTTAGGTTATCCTTTTCTACTGTCTCCAGCTTTGTTTCCAGAGCTTCGTATTTCGCGGACATTAAGTCCATAGATTGTTTTATGTTGGTGTTTTGTTCGACAAGGGTATTAATTTTGGTGTTTAACTCTGAGAATTTGGTCTCTTGGTGTGTATGTAGTTTGTCAAACATAAGCTTAAACTCGGTCAAGATTTCGTTTGAGCTTCCCGGTGTATCTGCCAGCCTGCGTTTCGCTCGTTTGGTGATATTAAGTAGGTTATCGTGTTTTGTACCAGTAGATGACAAGTTTAGATCAGAGTCTGATCCGTAGTATGTAGGGGAATTGCCAGCCGTGGTATTAGATGCCAGTACACCACTCTGTGGCGGCGAGCGTTGAATATTAGGCATAACTTATTAAATTACAGCGTTCAGTGTAGGCCTAAATACGGCGCAATTGCCGACGGCACTTAATACTTGGTCAGGGCGGAGCTTGCACAGCTAATCACCGCTATAGCAAGTGGGAGGTGCGTGTATGGCGCGTGCTGGTGCAATCTATGGTTGTCTCGCTCACATGTGGGCGGGGCTTGCGTGTGCGCACGGCGTTGGACTGCGGTAACTATGTCGCTTTCGCTCGCACCGGTGTATGTCTCTTTCACTAACCGTTCGATTATCTTCAGTGAGTTCAGCGCTCCTGGAAGCTTCGTCGAATATTCACTTAGTAATTTATGATTATTTTAGAGAATAAATACGGATAACTATTTGCACGTCTGAACTCCTCAGAGGTCCGGGGGGGAGAGGTCAGAGGTCCGGGGGGGAGAAGAAATGAAGAAACTGCAGTCATCGCGCCCGATTACGCGGTCTAGTAAGCTATACAAGCTAGACCCCGTGATTGAGGACGGCGCCCTGCGAGTGAGAGGCCGCATCGGTGCAGCGACCGCGCCAATCGACACGAAGAGGCCACTAACAATAAGCAGGCGGTCAAAATCGGAGACGTCGTGGCTGTCGTGGACAGCACTCTGCCTCGCAACGTGTGGCCTATGGGTCGCATAGAGAAGACATACCAAGGACCAGACGGCGGCATACGAGTTGCCGACGTGAAAACGAAGACTGGCCTATTTAAGCGACCAGTCAGCAAACTCGTCGTCCTGGTGGAAGAGGCTACGCAAGCTACGCCGGGGGGAGAACTGTTACGGACGCCGGTGCTAGCCCGTTGATTTGTGACGTAAAGTGATTTTAGTGACTATTAATTTGTGATTAGATATAAGTAAATTGTAATAATTATAAGTTAGTATAAGGAAAATTGTATTAGAATAAGTTTTTTAGAAATAAATAGTTGATTATTGGCGTTTGATTGATATCCCGTAGGTTAAGTCTGATGTACTGGTAGGAAATAGGTAGAATAGTCTATCTTATCTTATCTTATCTGTTAGGGGCCATTTTCATGGGGCACGTCGACCCTAAGGGATCTTTTGTACCTCCCCTTTCTTTTGCGCTCTTACTCACGAAAGATTCGTTTCATCAGCATCACGATGTCTTTCGGATTGAAGTGCCTGTAGTCTCCTGGTTTAGGATAAGCGTTACCTAGAAGACACATTCTGCCTCTGGCTAATGAGTCGCATTCACATAAAAGATGTTCTATGGTTTCCGTCTCCTCCTTGCATGCTCTGCAGTCGCTGTTCGATGTCATGTTCATCTTCATCAGCATTTTGTTCGTTGCATAATGCCCTGTTAACGCTCCTATGAGCATCCTTGTCTGTTGTCTATTGCCTCCGAGAATATATTTCCTCCATATTTTTGTATTGTCTCCTATGAAGGCCTTTGAATGTTTCATTCCTAGTGTTTTCTTCCATTCCTTAGCTTGCTCTTCGCATACATATTGCCGGAAGGCCATACTGATGGTGCAGCTCGATAGTCCAACAAAAGGTTCCGGTCCAATGTATTTTGCTTTAGAGCCTTTTCTTGCTAGCTCATCTGCCTTTTCGTTTCCCTGTGTAGCCTCTGGACCCGGTATCCACAATGCCCTTACCTTGTTGTGTCGTCCTAAGCTAGTTTTAGGGTTTTGATGGCATCCCACACAACTTGATTCCACTTTCGGCTTTGACCAATGCCATTCATGCCGCGTGGTGACTAATGTTAAAGGATTGATCTGGTGGCTTGTTAAGTTTCTGTTCACTAAGAATGTATATAGTCGATTCTTATGTTAAGTAGTGTTTTACGCTATTCCTGACTTGTACCATGGAGAGTAGTTAATGTCTACGTTTTCACTTGAAAACTGTTGTCAATGTTCTCCCCAGTACTTTGATTTCCCTTCATAGTTTTTGTCCGTAAACGCGCCTGCTCCCAAGTACCTGTCCTCCATCTTGAGCCATCTGTGTACCAGATCAGACTGTCCTTTTATCAGGTTTTGGTGGTTTCTTTTTCCACTCTTCCCCTAGATTGGATGATTATCTTGAATCCCTTTTGAAACCTATATCTGGGACATAATCTTAATCATTCCCATTTTGGTTATCCGTTTTGAGATGAGGTGCCTCGTTCCATTTAGTGTGTGTCTGGTTCGAGGTTTTGTTTTCGTCCCATATTCCTGCCATTTTTAGCCTTTGAGCAGCTTTCCTTGCCTCTGTTTCGGATGCAGCTATATGCAGTGTCGGAAGGTCCTAGCAGGAGCTCTATTGCTGCAGTTGAGTTGTTTTTGAAATGCTCCCGTGTTGCAAGATGCCGTTCTCTGCATCTTTTCCCAGTTTTAAATTCCGGCAGGTCTTGAAGCCTTGTTTTCTGTACCACCATGCAATGCTACCATAAGTCAGTATTGGGTCTGACCATCATCGTGTAATCCATCTTAATATCTTCGGCTTAGTCCCCATGTTTGTCGCGATAGGTTTGTCCGAACACATTGAACACCCTTAGACTTTTTTAATGGCTTGTCCATGTGCTGCTCCAATTCAGTTCTTTATCTAGAATCCCACCTGAAATACTTACTTCTTTCGAACTATGAGTTGTGTCCATATCGAGTTGGTGTTTTGAGACCCTCCTTTTTTTTTCCTTCTCGTAAACGGAACTAGCGTGGTTTTTCTCTGGATTCACTCGATCGGTGATTTTTTTTTGCACCATTCCTTCTTCGAGATCACTCATTGCGTTTTGCCGATAGTTCCGATACCGTACTGGGAAATTTCCCATTTAGCATGATGACTCATATCATCTGCGTTCCAACTGTGAACAGCGGGCCCTTCATATGAGTTTATTTGATTAGTGTATCCACAACCAAGCTCCAGAGTAGGGGGGTATAGGAGCTCCCCCTTGGGGGGGCATCTCTTGTGGTCTTCACGACCTAATTTCTCACCTTGTATTTCTGAATGGATGAGGTCTACCTCTAAGCATTCATCTATCCACCTGCAGCTAGTCTCCGTTAATAGCCATGTATTTTTGCTGCATTTTCTTATGGACTCAAAAGGTTGTGCGGTCGAAGGGCCCCCGTTTTCTATAGTCATTCCAAACAATACTCAGCTCTACACAAATTCCTGTTGATTCCATAGTGCGGCCGGTCTGCCCTCTCACCTTTTACGGTGGTGGTGTGTTAGCTTGTTTCTGTTGACTTTCCC
Source organism: Marasmia exigua (assembly GCA_019059595.1). Taxonomy (NCBI): domain Eukaryota; kingdom Metazoa; phylum Arthropoda; class Insecta; order Lepidoptera; family Crambidae; genus Marasmia; species Marasmia exigua. The sequence goes on along the minus strand of CM032493.1, from coordinate 7,071,236 downwards.
GGCTGATATCCACAATTGCAGTTTCATGCAGCGGAAACTTTCCTGAATAGTGCCATCCCTTAGTATGTTTGTCAATCATCTTCTCAATGCCTTTAGTGCAGAAAGTATTGGACTGATCGGCCTGAACGGAGCCTTTGGTTCCTCGTAGTTCCGGTTTTCCTGTTTTGGTAATATTATTACCTTTACATGTCTCCACCTTTTGGGTATTATATACTAATGCTGAACGCATGCTCTGTAATAGCCTACATAAGTGTGGGTTTAGAATAGCAATTCCATGTTGTAGCACGATATTATTATATTCACCGTCTGGTCTAGACAGGTTGCTTTATAAATGGTTGAAAAGCTCTTTAAGAGGCGCCAGCTGACTTGGCTTTCGTCTACTACCTTTTTCGCTGTGAGCCAATCGCTCTTAGCCGTTTCCTATTTTGGTCTTCTATGCTGATCTTCATCTTCTGTCCCTCTGGCAAGACCTCTGAGCCGGGGAAATGGGTATTCGTCATTATCCTTAGGGTTTTCTTTCCCAGTGATCGCTGTGCTTTCCCCATTTGCTTTTTTCACCGTTACTAGTTGAATAGCTTTAGAATGGAGATTTCCTTTGTAAGCCTCATCCCTCTGGGATTGAGCATATCTTTCAACAGTGCGTTCTCCAAGCTTTTCTTTTGCTTTTTACGAACGCACTGCTGTACGCGTTAGTGCTTTTTTGTACTGGTTGTGAAGTCGTTCTGCTCTTGAGGCCTCATTGAACGCCCTTCGCATGTTTCTTTTCTAATTTGAGCCACCTCCTGGGTCCACCATGGTAGCCTCATTGCCAAGTCACTTTGTTGCCTTCTTGGGCATTTATTGCCCTGCCACGTCATAGCTAATCGCATTGTATATCCTGTCGAGCTTCTAGCTCCAATATCTATTATTGTAATTAGATTTGCTTTCAGGTTTTCCTAGTACTGATCTTAAGTCCGTTTTTTCGAGTAGAAATCCTCCCAGTTTGTGTTCCTAGGATCTTCCTTGGTACAGTGCAAAGGTTTTGTCTGTTCTTGTACCTTAAAACATATGTAGTTGTGATCCGAAAGTGATACTCCAGATGGATGTATGCGTTGCATGATACATGCCAATTTTCCAATATTTGACAACCTACTCTCGCATTGGCCAGCGTCCAGGGGGTGCTAAGACTTGTGACATCTGGGCATTGAAGAAATTGCTTATTGCCTTTATTTATGATATGTAAGAAGAGCTTACCATATAGTCTATACTTTTTCCCCTCTTCTGTTTGATTCCTGAGCTCGCCCCAGACTACATTTATGTGGGGGCGTTGCGTCGCACCGCGAGGTAGCGGCTTCCCATGTTCTCGGCCGGCTTGCCTTGACCTACAGAGGATCCTGTAGCTGCTCCTTTGACGCGGGTTCGCCTCTTCGCGTATAGGGAAGGTTAATGCTGATGCGAGTAATACAAACTTCGTCTGCCCCTCTTCCCCTCTGTCCCCCCCCCTCCTTCTGGATTCTGACGCTGTTCAGATCCCTGTAACAGAAATTCAGTAGAGGGCCCCGCCATTTATTCCATCTCTGACATATATGCAGTCCTCATGTTATTCATTGAAAAATTATGGTACACATTTACCACCAACTCCATGTAGCCTTTCAATTTCACTCTTATAGTATTTTAAGGTGTCTTGTATTAGGGCAATGTCATACTTTCGCCTTTGGAGCTCGTGAGCCAGGAGTGCAAGTCGATGCTCTACAGTGATGTAGGTTAATTTGTACTAACGTAGCTCCATGGTGTACTCGGTTACTCCGAGACACCTCTCACTCTTCCATTGGCTGGTGAGGTTTGATGCCCAAGTGTAGCGAAAACAACGTTCGATCGCCCCCATCCCACATCTTCGTGACCTGGAGAGGAACATCCGCATCTCGCCGAGAGGCAAGCGCGGGTGTCTCGACCAGGTCCCGTTCGAGGTCGGGGGCCCCCCATCCCATCCTCTGCAGTCTCTGTCCCTTCCCTTCCTCTACATCATCCAGGAGATCTTCCACCATCCTCATCTCCCCTTTCCTATCCACCCTCCTCAAGGATTTTGAAGAGGCATGCGGAGATTCCCTGATTGATGTAGAAATCCCTTTTTCTTTGATGAGGTCCGCTGATGCCCTACCGATCCATCATCACGATCCGACGGGTAGTGGTCCCATTTCCTACCTTGGTGTGCCACTATCCTCCATTTCGCGCCCGTTCCGGAGTCCCGGCACGCTCTTCTTCTTCAATCAGTCCCTAACTAGTCCTGGAAACCTTCGATCGTATGGTGGGATGAGTCTCCTGGCCATCTTAATGGGAGTCGTATGCGAATCCCACGTGGCGGTGAACACCCACCTTATGCCTTGGTCCCCCTTGACTGTCTCCTCGGTCGAGGACTCCAGTCGTAGCCACTGCGCCGTTGCGTCTCCGGTTCGCCATCTGACATATGATCATGTGCCCGGATGTTACGGGGACCCACGTGCTGTTTCAGGGGATCCTGGAATTTTCTCCAGCTCATCAAATATGAGGTGCTGGCGATGCTCAATCATATATAGCCTCCTCGAGCATTGTTTGCCTGTGTGGATGTTTTGTAGGCGGTGATGGCCATTTGTAAACGGTCCCCAGTGCTCGCGCATACGACCCGGAAGCCTTATGCGCTTAGCACTGTTTTCCTTTTGGCTGTCCCCACTTACGTCTCGTCCCTCTCTTCTGACTTTCGCCTGAGGGGATATCCTCGACCGCTGTCTCTGCAGGCTGAGTATTTCTACTCTTGTCTCCCTAGTGCCTCTTCTTCCGGCCCTCTTCTTTCCTCCCCCAGCCCATCAGTCTCTCCCCTTAGGGGTCGTCAGTCTCGGTCCACCTTTTGGATCCCGTTTTGAAGTCCCCCCTAGAACTGCTAGACGTCCCGGGAACAGGTTCGAGTTGGTCCCTACGGCAGCAGGAAACGTTCTCGAGCCCTCGGGATTTCCCCTCATCTGTACTGTCCTACTTCGGGGCCTGGCGGTTCTTTTGGAACACCGGCCCAACTCGGTCCCGACGTCGTGGTTGCTCCTTCGAGGGCGAGTCTCCCTTGGTAAGGTCAAGCCTCTCCACACCAGGCGGGCCTACAGCCTTTCGGTTGAAGTCCCACCTGGTGGGATTGGCCTCTTTCCTTGACCAGGGTAATTGGTTTAGTATCCGCGACCTTCCCCCCTTTTATGACCTGAGGCCCTACTAGACTCTACTGTTGCGCCATCCTCTCACCGTCAGCCGGATCCCGGGTTGGACCCTTCCTCAACTGGCCCTCGAGATTGGTTCCACGCTGTCCGTAATTTTTTTGACCGGTCCTCCATCCTGGAGTCCCTGTCCTTTTCTCGTTCTCTCTGGCCGAGACCGCAGGCTTCTTAGCTTGTTCGGTCACCACCGCCGCTAGTGGTCCCTAATCCTACCACTTCTTCTCGCAAAATTTTGCCCCCTCCCAGAAATACGAGGGGCATCCTGAGCTTAGCTCAGGGAGGGATTCTCCTGCACCACCGTACCAACTCCCTGGGGTAATTTACTTTTTAAACTTTCGTCATGATTATTTTTTTCCTTGTGTCGTCTAGCTGCTAGAATCTCGGCCCCTAGCCACGCATACTTTGGCCCGCCAGCCTTGATTGGCGGATTTGGCAAGGATAGGGTTTAGGTTAGGAACGGTATGGGGGTGTTTGGAATGGATTGTAGGCTAGGAACCTTTTGGGTTTTAGGAGTCAATTAGGACACTACTGTCTCAGGATCTGGGGGTGAGACAGAGTGGCTCGAGGTTGTCGGGTTCGCGTACCCGTACCCTGTCCACAGTGCTGCCGGACTAGGCACTGCTTCGGCCCCCTGACAGTGTAGCGCCACGGTGGTTCCTGTACGGAATCTATTTCAGTGTGAAGTGAACTAGACCAAAAACAGGGCCGACCAACCTCGAGACGGTTTTTAGTCCACCGCACTTGCCTTGAGAATCAATCACGACTGTGCTCTTTCCGCCCAAGTACCACGGCACCTTAGCTCCCCATAAAAGAAGAGCTAAGTAGGCCTTTACTATATAATGCAAGCAAGCAAGAGACCAAAGCAAAGCAGCGAGCCTATAAACAGTTAAAGAGCATAGAAACAGACCCGCCCCTAGAATATGTCTAAGTGGTACTGCTAAAATAGGGTTAGCCTACACTTAGAATAGACTAGGAATGAGAGACAAGCACGAACGACGCGACAATACATGCGTCCTTGTCTCTCAGACAAAATTGATAGCTCCCTTACATAGCGGCTAGTTCCGCTATAGAAATGGGAATATCAATAGGGTCGGTTGCCATAGAAAACACCGACGACACATGACACGACACAGTTTAGTTTTTTTTCGACAACCTAAAAGAACCCTCCTCAAGACGCCAGTACACGGACGGGCCTAGGGGTATCAAGCGCCTGCGACACTACATAAAAAACGGGTTTCTTATCAACGCCCCGCGCCCCGCACCCCGCTCCCCGCCCGACGACGCCTCGCCATATTCGGTGCGTGGACGCTGACACCGACGCGATATAAAGAAAGAAAAAACCCCAACATACAGTCCACGGACAATCTGTGGTCTTCGAGGGTCGGATCGATTGGAAGATATCAGCGCTAATTGGGGACGCCGCTGCGCCGCCGCGTTACAATGGGTGGTAACCAGGAAGCCAAGGCGACGCAGAGGAACAAACGACGCGCCGCTTGAAGAACAACGGCATCGAATGGAGAGGGCAGCGAGATTATCGCTGGATCCTCCGACTCACGGAGCGACGACATCGAAAAGGAGGGAAGAATTACGGATGGCAGCGCAACCGGAGCGTGCATACCACCGACGGTCGACGCAGGAGCGAAGAAAAATTTGCTGGTAGCAGACAAAGTGCAATAGCTCCTGACAAGACACAACAGAGGCCTTACTTCACCGGCATTATCGGTGCGCTCGCAGCGATCCAACGCCAGCTCGTTAGCGCTTGAAACCCAACTCGCCGAATAGAAGCAGCTGAGAAACTCACCGAATTAGAAAGACAACAACTTCAACTGGAAGCGGAATTATTCGAAAAAAGGCTTGCTGGTTCGAAGTAACTGCATTGCAAGAAGAGGCTCAAGACGTCGTAGCGGGCCAAGGAGTTGAAGATTGAAAGTCGACAACTGGCTGAGAACCAACCCCGCCCCCCACCCGCGGGGCGGAGAAGGGGGAGAGGGGTTGCTGCGAGGGAGGAAGCCAAAGGCAAACTGCGCTTCGAGCCAAACGGAGAGCGCGTCACCGACGCCCACGCGATCGTAAAGAAGTGGTGTAGAGCAGCTTTGCATAAACATTAGAAGGATGGCGGACCACGATTGCGGCATGTGATGGCCGACTTCAGCGGTGCAGCCAATGGAGTGGTACCATTCAAGGCCGCGATGCGGGACAGCACGCGATGTATTGACGTGTTTCCTGCGGGTCGCGCTGAGAACATACAACGTTGAGAAGCGCCTTCGCGGTTTGAAGCGAGAGACGCCGTAGCCGCTTTACTACCCACGGGCTACGAACCCGAACACAATATGAAGACATGGAGCGAATGATTTGGACGACCGGAGTCATTATTGATAAAGCATTTAGATGACCTCAAGAAGGCTTCCAAAACCTGGCGCTTCATCGGCGGGCTTTAACAACTCGCGATCAGGTGCAGAACATCATTTACGTGCTCAGAAGTATCGACCGACGCGGTACCTCTACCAATCCGCTACTTTCAAAGAGGTGCTAGATAAACTGAGCCCGCATCTACGATCAGATGGTGCGACTACGCCAGCGAAAACGACGGAATCTCAGAACCGGAAATAGTTATGCTTCTCGCTTCCTTATGCGAGAGGAGGACGGGCGTTGCGCTACACTTACGCATGCCCTACCAGCAGTACAACAGTGGCAGCAATCAAGAAGAAACCAGGGCTGCTGCAGTACACCTCCGAGACGAAGACACCACCTGTCTACACCGTCGTAGCCGAGCCACGCGAAGGAAGAAAAAGAAATAGATACTTGCCCCAGCTGCGAACAAGCCCACCCGCTGACACAGTGCTCAGCCTATAAGGCAACTGTCAGGGACCAGCGGTGGGATTTGTACGAGAGGAAGCGGCTGTGCTTTCAAATGTGTGCAGCGAAGACACCCGATACACCGGCTGCAAGGCGAAGAGCCTGGGAATCGGTCAGTGTCACCGCCACATCACGCGACACTGCACCAGAAGAGAGAGCAACGGACGAGCCAGCAGGTCACCGAGTACGCCACCTACAAACAACGCGACGGCGCTTGGTGGCGTCCCCAACCAACACCACCAGCAAACGATTCGAGTCCTACTCAAAATGTGTCACGGGTTAATTGGGTTGGCCACGCGAGGCGAAGCACACACTTTCGCGCCTGCTGACGAGGGGAGCTACTAGCACTCTCACGACGAAGACTTGGCGCGAGACATACGGCGCCAGAGGGGCCGACGCAACCACTTCATTCTCACGGGCGTCAACATGCAGCAAGAAGAGAGAGAAGCAAGCTCGTCAACAATCAGGTGCGGGGCCGACACGAAAGCGCGATATACGATTTTTTCCCCCCCCTCCCGCCCCGCACTTATGAAAAAACCTTCGCCTACACCAACAGGCAGTACCAGAGGCGGTCATGAGGCAAGACCACCTTCGAGACCTAGACAAGGACGCGGTGTGCTATGGACTAGCACGCCCAGGCCTCCTAGTGGGCTCGGACCACTGGGAGCACATAGTCTGCAGGGAGCTTCGAGTCGGCGGCCCGAATCAACCGGCCGCATCAAGGACGCAGCTCGGCTGGGTGATACATGGCACCGTACCACGCAGCTTCATCTACCAGCGAGAGAACGTGCTACATATCTACGAGCCCGATCGGCGCGTAGTTGACAAGACACAGCACGACCAGCGACTTCACGAACTGGTGGAGCATCACTTCAAGATTGAGGCGCTCGGCGTCGCGCGAGAACCGCGCGTGAGTGACGCAGATCGACGAGCGACTGACATTGCAGAAAAATCAATCAAGAAAATCGCTACTGGATATGAAGTTGGCCTGCCGTGGAGAGATGATCACCCATCCATGCCGCCGAGCTACAACGCAGCACTACGACGACTAAGAAAAATTGAACAGAAGATGGACGCGGCCCCAGACTTTGCCGCACAATACACCGCGCAGATAGAAAATCTGCTGACGAAGGGGTATGCCGTGCCATGCGACGGGACAGAAAAATCGAGCCCCGTCTGCTGGTACCTACCTCACTTTGCCGTGCAGAACCCGAACAAGCCCGACAAACAGAGACTGGTTTTGACGCAGCAGCGAGAAGCCATGGCGTCTGTCTCAACGATCTACCTGCTGGAGGGACCCGACCTACTGCTATCTCTCCCGGGCATTGTGTATCGCTTCAGAGAAAAACCCATCGCCGCTTCACTGCTGACATCCAAGAAATGTTCCTGAGGGTCAAAATCCGACTTGATGACCAGCCAGCGCAGCAATTCTTATGGCGGGGCGCAGACAGAGACAATCCTCCGCGACACTACAAGATGGCCAGCATGATATTCGGGGGCGGCGAGCTCGCCCTTCCTGGCTCACTTTTGTGCGCGACTACAACGCGCGCGCACACGCCGACGAACATCCGCGAGCACTAGAAGCCATCACTCGAAGCCACTATATGGACGACCTGGGTGGCCAGCTACGAGGATGAAGAGGAAGCCCAGACCGCCATGAAGAAATAAGAAGAGTGCACGTTGCGGCCGGCTTTACACTGCGTGGGTTGGAGCGCGAACAATAAGAAAATTCTCAACGACGTGCCGACCGAGTTGCACTCGACGACGCCCGCAGACAACACTGGGGGGAGACGGGCCCGAAAACAAGATCCTCGGACTCGTCTGGAATGCAGAGGAAGACCAGCTGGGGTTCAACACTTCTATGAACCGAAGTACCGCCCGAAGTTCGCGCACAAGAACGCGCGCCGACGAAAAGAGAAGCGCTCAGTGCGGTCATGTCCATCTATGACCCGCTGGGGCTACTCAGCCAGTACACGATTCGGCGAAGATTGTGTTACAGAGCCTATTGGAGACTACAAATACCCTGGGACAACCCTATTCCAGCAGAAGAGCAAGAACTTTTCCGCGGAGTGGCTATCTCACCTACCAGAGATAGCGCGCCTCCGCTACCGAGATGCTACGCACCGAGAGGCTACGAGCGCGTACAATTACACGTGCTATGCGACGCGAGCGAGCAGGCCTACTCAGCAGTGCTTACTGGCGGATTGAAGACAAAGATGGAAAAATCAACGTCGCGCTAGCAGCTGCCAAATCAAAGGTGGCGCCGCGACGCGTCAAGACCATTCCCCGCCTCGAGTTGCAAGCCGCTGTCATCAGAGCCCGACTCGCCGACGCGTTGAAAAAAGAACATAGCATCGAGGTCAAGACAACAAGATACTGACTGACTCTTCGACGGTGGTGCATTGGGTGCGCAACGATAAGAAGAGGTACACACCGTTCGTCGCACACAGCACTGGGCGAGATACGGAGCTCACACATCGAGATGAGTGGGGATGGCTGCCCCACCGGACGATAATGTGGCCGACGACCGCAACGAGATTCGCACGCACAAGCATCACCGCGAGCGACCGCTGGTTCCTCGGGCCCAAATTCCTCTATCTATCCGAGGAAATGTGGCCTAGGGAGCACCAACCCGCCGCAGACGACGACGAACACGAAGTTCTGCATACATATGACGGCGGGGACCGACGCGACGCGGAATGGGCTGCCTGATCCGTCACGCTTCTCCAAGTACGAGACGCTAGTACGAGCAACGGCGCGTGTGCTGGCATTCATTGACATTTGCCGGCGCCGAGCGAAGCGCCTCGAACACCGACACATCGAGCGAGCGGAGCGCGCCCTTATACAGCGCGCTCAGCAAGACGACTTCGAAGAAGAAAAATAAATAAATAAAAAATAAAAATATCTTTATTTTCCGCCTTACATTACAAGTTAACTATAATCTAACCTTTACATTACAAGTTAACTATAATCTAATGAGGTAGAACATTATAAGTTAGGAGATAGGGCCATGCAATGTTGGGGAGGACTGGAGCCTAAGGTAGGATAATCCTGTATTTCAGGACTCCAGGGTCTCCCACCCGGACTGTTATAACTAACTTAAATTAATTATAATAACTAACGTACCACCAGAAATAATAGCAATACCTACTAAGATCTATTCATCTAATAATAACGGTTATGTTTGTGGTGTGTATTATTATGTGTTCGTGAGTGTATGTTAGAGAGAGTGTGTTTGAATGTGTGTGTGCATGTGTGTGTGTGCGTGTGTGTGTATGTGTGTGTGTGTATGTGTGTGTGTGTGTGTGTGTGTGTTTGTGAGTGTAGGAGAGGGCGTATGTGGGTCGTATGTCTGGTTTGTGTGTGTGCTTTTATTTGTTTGTTCTTTTTATTTTATTTTTTTTTTCTATGCATCCATCTATTCTGTTACTGTAATAGTGATTCTGTGTCAGCATAGTTTAGTTCCAACAGGAATTTTTTGATGGAGATTCTACATTTGTAAAGAGTTTTGGGATATAAATTCAGCTTTGAGTTAAGTGTGTTGTATAAGTGTTTGGCTAGATAATAAGTGTGGCGTCTAATAAAAGTGGTGTTATATTTTCCCATTTTAATTATCTTTGCCGGTCTACGATTGATGGGAAGTGACGCTGGTATGAATGGTAACTGTTTGTGCTGCCGCAGCGTAATTTGCAGGATGAATAATTGCCGAACTGTCATAATTTCCGCGTTTTTGTAAAGTTCATGTGTGGGGTACATGAAGTGTTTTCTAAACATTACTTTTAATAAAGAACGCTGTGCACGTTCCAACTTTAAGCCCGTGGTTTTGCATACCCCCCCCCAGACCGGTATGCAGTATGTCAGTACCGACTGGACGAGGGCGTAATAGACAGTTTTTAGTAGTGTAGGTTTGAGTATGTTCCTAAGTTTTTTGAACAGCCAGATTAGTTTCCTGGTCCGCGAGGCTAAATGGTCTACTTGGGTTTTCCACGATAGTGTTTCGTCTAATTGGACGCCAAGGTATCTGATGTCTGTTACTTTTTGCAGTGGAGTACATGAGCATGATAATGTGCTTGCGTTATCACATGTATGTGATTTTAGTGTTATTTGCTGTTTGTTAGGTTGGGTAGATTTATTTATAGAAAAAGTGATATAATTAGACTTCTTTACGTTTAAAGTTAGGAGATTCTTCTTGAACCAGGCCGACGTTTGTAAGAGTCCCTGCTCTGCATGTAAGCGTGCCTCGTCCCAAGTCCCCCCCTGAAATACGAGAGCAGTGTCATCAGCATAGGAGATTATGTTGCCATTTTGTGGTTTGAATTGACACAGCTCGTTTATGTAGATCAGGAAGAGGCTTGGGCCCAGGACGCTTCCCTGAGGAACACCACAAGTGACAGGGAGGGAGGAGCTCACAAAATCACCTATTTTTACACTTTGCTGCCTATTGGTGAGGAAATTTTGAAATAGCATTAATGGTGTACCACGGATTCCAATCTGTTCCAACTTGTTTAGTAGGATTTCGGTAGAGACTGTGTCGAAAGCCTTAGCCAGGTCGAGAAAAACGCCAATGCATCTCCGGCCACTGTCCAGGTTCCCGACAATAGTATTAGTTAGCTCTGTTATTGCGTCTTCCGTAGACTTTTTTGCCTGAAAGCCATATTGCGATTCGGAGATTATTTTGTCTTCCTTAAGGTAATTCATTAGTCGCTTATTGATGACCTTTTCAAGGAGCTTGGACATTACGCTTAACACAGCTATCGGACGGTAGTTTTCGACACAGTCTCTATTTCCGCTTTTGTGCACAGGGTGAATTAGGGCACGTTTGAAGCTTTCGGGGAAGGTCCCGTTCTTTATGCACAGATTAAATATGTGAGTGAGAATTGGACTTAAGGTGTCTTTGACACGTTTAATAAAGACTACCGGGATTCCGTCCCAACCTGTGGCTGAATCATTTTTTAGATTAAGTATTAGTGATGAAACTTCACTTTCATCAGTTTCTAGTAGGACAAAGGAGTTAAGCCGGGAAGGAGTAGTGATTGTGCATTCCGATTGTGAACAATTATTGTTTCTTATTATTTCGTCGGCTAATTTTTGGCCTATGCTGGTGAAGTATTCGTTTATTTGGTTCACAGCCGATAGAGCTGTCATTTTGGTTGAGTTTAAGAAGTTCATTAGCTGGATTCTTTGTAGCCGCTGTGTTTGTGAATTTTTTGATGAGTTTCCAGGTCTCTTTGGGATTTTTACATTGACTAATTTCTGAGCTTTCGTATTCTTCTTTGACTTTTTTAATTATGTCGTTACAGTAATTTCGATATCTTCGGTAGGAGATTTGGAGAATTTGGTTGTTTGGTGATGTAATTGATTTCTTGTGGAGAGAGTCGCGGTGGGTGATACATTTTAAAAGGCCTGGAGTTATCCACGGTTTAAGAAGATATTTCCTGTTGGGGATTTTACGGGTTATTGTGTTAGTTGTCAGGACTTCGTTTATGATGTTTATTAAATTGTCAGTAGCTGTGTTTGGGTCACTTATGTCGAGGATACTTTTGAGATTTACGTTACTAAAGTCTATGGCGGCTTTTTCTAGATCAGTTACTTTTTTATATACTACATTGATTTCCCTTTTTTTGGTGGGGGTTAAACTTAGAATAACGGGTAGGTGGTCGGTTATGTGGGTGTTGATGACAAGCACTTGAGCTTTTACGTCGGTTTTAAGGTTTATATGGTCAAGGCAATTAGGTCCTCGTGTTGGTATAACGTGTCCCGGCAAAAGGCCGTTTTCTGCAAGAAGGTTTAGGTAAAGGTGACTTTTGGGGTCCGAGTTTAATGGTTTAATGTCAATATTTAAGTCGCCGACTACAGCTATAGTTTTATAAGATTTGATGTTTTTTAAATTTGAATCTAAAGAATTAAGGAAACTATCGATGTTTCTATGAGAGGGCGATCTATAAATACCGAGAACAGCTGTGGTGGAAGTTTTTAGAACTAAGCAGTTTGCGTCCTGAAAGTCGGGTTCCTCCACTTTGTGTTTGATGCCCTCATGGACGTACATTACAACTCCGTCGTTTTGATTTTGGTTTACAGTGGTGTAATGTAGCTTGTAATTATCCAAATTAGGGGGTGGTTTGTGTTTTGATAACCAGCATTCGGTGAGTACTATTATGTCAGCGTCAATTTCGAGTTTTTTAAGGAATACGAGGAATCCATCGAAATTGCGGTGTATACTTCTAATGTTAAGTGTTATAATTTTCAAACCATTTTTATGCTGCGACAACTTTTTGCAGCAGTTTTCAGGTTCCTCCAGGGACGATACGGAGATGGATGTGTTATCAAGTTCATTGTGTATGTTTATGATGTTGTTGGAATGCGTTCCAGTGGCAGACATGTTATCACTATCATCAGGAGCTTTACTTAACATAAATTATAAGAACAAAATAATACAGTTCAGTAGGAAGATTCAACGAAAAAGATAAATAAATAAAGAACTAAGATAATAACTAAGAGTTAAGAGGGGATTTGACTATTTGGCAGTAGCTTAGTGCTAATCTTAACAAGATCGCTCTCGTCGTTCACACGCACTGGGGGCTGGTCTTCTTCTCCTTTGACGTAGATCTTGCCGTAGGAGGTCCAAGCAGATGCTATTTTGCGATTTTTTACTAGTTCTCTTGCGTGGTAAAAAACGCGACGTGTTTTGGAAGTCAAAGCTTCAGACAGGAATACCGGTTGGTTTGGGCCAGGGATCTTTAAGGCCACGGAGTCGAGTGTGGGTTTGTTGGACTGTCGTTGGTGTTTGTTGTATTTCTTATACTTTTGTACTAGGTCTTCCTTTCTAGAAGTAGATGTGAAGCTGACAACAATCGCCTCGGATTTAGTTCGGTAGATATCTCTTATCTCAATATCTTGAATAGGCGGGTTAGTGCCAATCGCTGTGCCGAGATTTTTAATTGCAGAGTACAGGGATTGCTTGTTTTCCTGGTTAATTTTTGGAACGTTCCGTAACTCGATCGTTGTGGTTTTGGAGTCTTTTTCCAATAAGTCGATTTTATTTTCTAGCGTTTTGACGTATGACTTGAGGTTTAGGTTATCCTTTTCTACTGTCTCCAGCTTTGTTTCCAGAGCTTCGTATTTCGCGGACATTAAGTCCATAGATTGTTTTATGTTGGTGTTTTGTTCGACAAGGGTATTAATTTTGGTGTTTAACTCTGAGAATTTGGTCTCTTGGTGTGTATGTAGTTTGTCAAACATAAGCTTAAACTCGGTCAAGATTTCGTTTGAGCTTCCCGGTGTATCTGCCAGCCTGCGTTTCGCTCGTTTGGTGATATTAAGTAGGTTATCGTGTTTTGTACCAGTAGATGACAAGTTTAGATCAGAGTCTGATCCGTAGTATGTAGGGGAATTGCCAGCCGTGGTATTAGATGCCAGTACACCACTCTGTGGCGGCGAGCGTTGAATATTAGGCATAACTTATTAAATTACAGCGTTCAGTGTAGGCCTAAATACGGCGCAATTGCCGACGGCACTTAATACTTGGTCAGGGCGGAGCTTGCACAGCTAATCACCGCTATAGCAAGTGGGAGGTGCGTGTATGGCGCGTGCTGGTGCAATCTATGGTTGTCTCGCTCACATGTGGGCGGGGCTTGCGTGTGCGCACGGCGTTGGACTGCGGTAACTATGTCGCTTTCGCTCGCACCGATGTATGTCTCTTTCACTAACCGTTCGATTATCTTCAGTGAGTTCATGCGCTCCTGGAAGCTTCGTCGAATATTCACTTAGTAATTTATGATTATTTTAGAGAATAAATACGGATAACTATTTGCACGTCTGAACTCCTCAGAGGTCCGGGGGGGAGAGGTCAGAGGTCCGGGGGGGAGAAGAAATGAAGAAACTGCAGTCATCGCGCCCGATTACGCGGTCTAGTAAGCTATACAAGCTAGACCCCGTGATTGAGGACGGCGCCCTGCGAGTGAGAGGCCGCATCGGTGCAGCGACCGCGCCAATCGACACGAAGAGGCCACTAACAATAAGCAGGCGGTCAAAATCGGAGACGTCGTGGCTGTCGTGGACAGCACTCTGCCTCGCAACGTGTGGCCTATGGGTCGCATAGAGAAGACATACCAAGGACCAGACGGCGGCATACGAGTTGCCGACGTGAAAACGAAGACTGGCCTATTTAAGCGACCAGTCAGCAAACTCGTCGTCCTGGTGGAAGAGGCTACGCAAGCTACGCCGGGGGGAGAACTGTTACGGACGCCGGTGCTAGCCCGTTGATTTGTGACGTAAAGTGATTTTAGTGACTATTAATTTGTGATTAGATATAAGTAAATTGTAATAATTATAAGTTAGTATAAGGAAAATTGTATTAGAATAAGTTTTTTAGAAATAAATAGTTGATTATTGGCGTTTGATTGATATCCCGTAGGTTAAGTCTGATGTACTGGTAGGAAATAGGTAGAATAGGTCTATCTTATCTTATCTTATCTGTTAGGGGCCATTTTCATGGGGCACGTCGACCCTAAGGGATCTTTTGTACCTCCCCTTTCTTTTGCGCTCTTACTCACGAAAGATTCGTTTCATCAGCATCACGATGTCTTTCGGATTGAAGTGCCTGTAGTCTCCTGGTTTAGGATAAGCGTTACCTAGAAGACACATTCTGCCTCTGGCTAGTGAGTCGCATTCACATAAAAGATGTTCTATGGTTTCCGTCTCCTCCTTGCATGCTCTGCAGTCGCTGTTCGATGTCATGTTCATCTTCATCAGCATTTTGTTCGTTGCATAATGCCCTGTTAACGCTCCTATGAGCATCCTTGTCTGTTGTCTATTGCCTCCGAGAATATATTTCCTCCATATTTTTGTATTGTCTCCTATGAAGGCCTTTGAATGTTTCATTCCTAGTGTTTTCTTCCATTCCTTAGCTTGCTCTTCGCATACATATTGCCGGAAGGCCATACTGATGGTGCAGCTCGATAGTCCAACAAAAGGTTCCGGTCCAATGTATTTTGCTTTAGAGCCTTTTCTTGCTAGCTCATCTGCCTTTTCGTTTCCTGTGTAGCCCTCGTGACCCGGTATCCACAATAGCCTTACCTTGTTGTGTCGTCCTAAGCAGTTTAGGGTTTTGATGGCATCCCACACCAACTTAGATTCCACTTTCGGCTTGGCCAATGCCTTCAGTGCCGCTTGGCTGTCACTAAGAATGTATATAGTACGATTCTTTGCTTTAAGGTTTATATTCCTCCTTGTACATGTGATTATGGCATACGTTTCAGCTTGAAAAACTGTTGCCATTTCTCCCATACTTTGACTTTCTTCATAGTTTTGTCCGTAAACGCCTGCTCCAGTACCTGTCTCCATCTTGGAACCATCTGTGTACCAGATCAGACTGTCCTTTTCAGGTTTTGGTGGGTTCTTTTTCCACTCTTCCCTAGTTGGTATGATTATCTTGAAATCCTTTTGAAACCTATATCTGGGACATATCTTATCATATCCCATTTGGGTTATCCTGTTGAGATGAGGTGCCTCGTTCCATTTAGTGTGTCTGGTTCGAGGTTTGGTTTCGTCCCATATTCCTGCCTATTTTTAGCCTTTGAGCAGCTTTCCTTGCCTCTGTTTCTATCACTATATGCAGTGGCGGAAGGTCTAGCAGGAGCTCTATTGCTGCAGTTGGAGTTGTTTTGAATGCTCCCGTGATTGCAAGACATGCCGTTCTCTGCATCTTTCCCAGTGTATTCCGGCAGGTCTTGAGCCTTGTTCTGTACCACCATGCAATGCTACCATAAGTCAGTATTGGTCTGACCATCATCGTGTATATCCATCTTAATATCTTCGGCTTTAGTCCCCATGTTTTTCCATAGGTTGTCCGACACATATTGAACACCCTTAGAGCTTTTTTAATGGCGTTGTCCATGTGGCTGCTCCAATTCAGTTCTTTATCTAGGATCACACCTAAATACTTAACTTCTTTCGAACTATGAAGTTGTGTTCCATATAGAGTTGGTGTTTTGAGACCCTCCATTTTTTTCCTTCTCGTAAACGGAACTAGCGTGGTTTTCTCTGGATTCACCGATAGGTGATTTTTTTTTGCACCATTCTTCGAGAATCCTCATTGCGTTTTGCGATAGTTCCGATACCGTACTGGGAAATTTCCCATTTATCATGATGACCAGATCATCTGCGTATCCAACTGTGAACAGCGGACCTTCATTGAGTTTATTGATTAGTGTATCCACAACCAAGCTCCAGAGTAAGGGGGATAGGACTCCCCCTTGGGGGCATCCTCTTGTGGTCTTCACTACTAATTTCTCACCTTGTAGTTCTGAATGGATTATTCTACCTCTAAGCATGCAGTCTATCCACCTGCAGATAGTCTCCGTTATGCCATGTATTTTTGCTGCATTTCTTATAGACTCAAAGGTTGTGCGGTCGAAGGCCCCTTCTATATCAACAAAAATACTCAGACACAATTCCTTTGATTCCAGTGCGGCCTCTGCCCTACTCACTACGTGGTGTAATGCTGTTTCTGTTGACTTTCCCGGCTGATATGCACATTGCAGTTCATGCAGCGGAAACTTCCTTAAGGGGCCATCCCTTATATGTTTGTCAATCATCTTCTCCAATGCCTTTAGCAGAAAGGATTGAAGACTGATCGGCCTGAACGCCTTTGGTTCCTCGTAGTTCGGTTTTCCTGGTTTTGGTATATATATTACCTTTACATGTCTCCACCTTTTGGGTATGTATCCTAATGCTACGCATGCTCTGTATAGCCTACATAAGTGTGGGTTTAGAATAGCAATCCCATGTTGTAGCACGATAGGATATATTCCGTCTGGTCCAGGTGCTTTAAAAGGTTGAAAGCTCTTTAGCGCCCAGCTGACTTTGCTTTCGTCTACTACATTTTTCGCTGTGAGCCAATCGCTCTTAGCCGTTTTCCTATTTTGGTCTTCTATGCTGATAGCATCCTCTGTCCCTTGCAAGACCTCTGAGCCGGGGAAATGGATATTCGTCATTATCCTTAGGGTTTCTTTCCCAGTATCTGTGCTTTCCCCATTTGCTTTTTTCACCGTTACTAGTGGAATAGCTTTAGAAATGGAGATTGCCTTTGTAAGCCTCATCCCCTCTGGGATTGAGCATATCTTTTCACAGTGCGTTCTCCAAGCTTTTCTTTTGGCTTTACGAACCGCACTGCTGTAACGCGTTAGTGCTTTTTTGTACTGTGTGAAGTCGTTCTTGCTCTTAGCCTCATTGAACGCCCTCCTTGTTTCTTTTCTAATTTGAGCCACCTCCTGGGTCCACCATGGTAGCCTCTTGCCAATCACTTTGCCTTCTGGGCAGTTATCCTGCCACGTCATAGCTAACGCATTTGATATCCTGTCAGCTTCTAGCTCAATATCTATTATTGTATTTAGATTGCTTTCAGGTTTTCCTAGTACTGATCTTAAGTCCGTTTTGAAATCCTCCCAGTTTGTGTTCCTAGGATTCTTCCTTGGTACAGTTGCAAAGGTTTTGTCTGTTCTGTACCTGAAACATATGTAGTTGTGATCCGAAAGTGAGACCTCATCTGATACATGCCAATTTTCAATATTTGACAACGCTCTCGCATTGGCCAGCGTCAGGTCTAAGACTTGTGACCTCTGGGCATTGAAGAAAGTTGCCTTATTGCCTTTATTTATGATATGTAAAGGAGAGCTTACCAGATAGTCAAATAATTTTTCCCCTCTTCTGTTGATGTCTGAGCTCCCCCAGACTACATGATGTGCGTTGGCGTCGCACCCGATTACGAGCTCCCAGTTCTCCCGGCTGCCTTGACCTACCAGGTCCTGTAGCTCCTGTGACGCGGGTTCCGCCTCTTCGTAGGGAAGGTAAGCTGATGCTAATACAAACTTCTGCCCCTCTTCCCCTCTGTCCCCCCCCCTCCTTCTGGATTCTGACGACTGTCAGATCCCTGTAACAGAAATTCATTAGAGGCACCGCATTTATTCCATCTCTGACATATATGCAGGTCCTCATGTTATTCATTGAAAAATTATGGTACACAGTACCACCAACTCCATGTAGCCCTTTAATTTCACTCTTATATAAATAAGGTTCTTGTATTAGGGCAATGTCATACTTTCGCCTTTGGAGCTCGCGAGCCAGGAGGGCAGTCGCTGCTCTACAGTGATGTAGGTTAATTTGTACTAACCGTAGCTCCATGGTGTACTCTTACTCCGAGAGCAGCCTCTCCTCTTCCATTGGCGATGGAGAGGTGATGCCCAAGTGGAGCGAGTCGATCGCCCCCACCACATCTTCTGACCTGGGAGAACATCCCGCATCTCGCCGAGAGGCAAGCGCGGGTGTCTCGACCAGGTCCCGTTCGACGGTCGGCCCCCCCATGCCCATCCTTGCAGTCTCTGCCCTCCCTTCCTCTACATCATCCAGGAGATCTTCCACCTCCTCATCATCCCCCTTTCTATCCACCTCCTCAAGGAGTTTGAAGAGGCAGGCGGAGATTCCCAGATTGATGTAGAAATCCCTTTCTTTGATGAGGTCCGCTGATGCCCCATCCATCATCACGATCCGACGGGTAGTGGTCCCTTCCACCTTGGTGTCCACTATCCGCCAGTTCGCCGTCCGGAGTCCCGGCACGCTCTTCTGCATCATCCCTAATAGCCTGGAAACCTCGATCGTGGTGGATCGAGTCTTCCAGGCCATCTTAATGGGTCGAGGCAGATCCCGTGCGGACACCACCTTAAGCTTTGTCCCCTTGACGGTCTTCTCGTCGAGGACCCCTCGTAGCCACTGCGCCGATTGCTCTCCGTCGCATCTGACATAGATAATGCCCGATGTTACGGAGCCCAAGTGCGTTTCAGGGGGAGGTCCTGGAATTTTCTCCAGCTCATCAAATATGAGGTGCTGGAGATCATCATATATAGCCTCCTCGAGCATTGTTGCCGGATAGTTGTAGGCGGTGATGGCCATTTTAACGGTCCCCAGTGCTCGCGCATACGACCCGGAAGTCCTTATGCGCTTAGCACTGGTTTCCTTTTGGCTGTCCCCACTTACTTCTCTCCCTCTCTTCTGACGTTCGCCTGAGGGGATATCCTCAGCCTGCTGTCTCTGCAGCTGAGTATTTCTCCTCTGGGCTCCTGTCCTCTTCTTCCGCCTCTTCTTTCCTCCCCCAGCCCCTTCAGTCTCTCCCCTTGAGGGGTCGTCAGTCCGGTCACCTTTTGGATCCCGGTTTGAAGTCCCCCCAGAACTGCGAGACGTCCCGGGAACAGGTTCGGTTGGTCCCACGGCAGCAGGCAAACGTTCTCCCCCTCGGGGATCCCCACATACTGGTCCCTCGGGGCCTGGCGTCTTTTGGACACCGGCCCAACTCGGTCCCGACGTCGTGGTTGCTCCTCGAGGGCGAGTCTTACCCTTGGTAAGGTCAAGGCCTCTCTCACCAGGCGGGCCATCAGCCTTTCGGTTGAAGTCCCATCCTGGTGGGATTGGCCTCTTTCCTTGACCAGGGAATTGTTTATCCGCAACCTTCCCCCCTTTATGACCTGAGGCCCTACTAGACTCTACTGTTCGCCATCCTCCACCAGTCAGCTCGGAGCCCGGGTTGGACCCTTCCTCAACTGGCCTCAGATTGGCCACGCTGTCGTCATTTTTGACGGTCCTCCAACCTGGAGTCCCTGTCCTTTCTGTCTCTGCCGAGACCGCAGGCTTCTTAGCTTTCGCACCACCGCCGCTAGTGGTCCCTACTCCTACCACTTCTCGCAAAATTTTGCCCCCCCCAGAATACGAGGGGCAGCCTGAGCTTAGCTCAGGGGAGGATTCTCCGGCACCACCGGTACCTCCCTGGGGTAATTTACTTTTTAACTTTGCGTCCATGATTATTTTTTTCCTTGTGTCGTCTACTGCTAGACTCGCCCCTAGCCACGCATCCTTTGGCCCGACCAGCCTTGGATTGGCGGATTTGGCAAGGATAGGGATTTAGGTTAGGACGGTATGGGGGTGTTTGGATGGATTGTAGGCTAGGACCTTTTGGGTTTTAGGATCAATTATGACACTACTGTCTCAGGATTCTGGGGGTGAGACAGGAGTGGCTCGAGGTTGTCGGGTTCGCGTACCCGTACACTGTCCACAGCTGCCGGACAGGCAACTGCTTCCAGTGCCCCCTGACAGTAGCGCACGGTGGTTTCTGTTACGTCTATTTCTGTGAAGTGAACTAGACCAAAAACAGGGCCGACAACCTCGAGAAGGTTAGTCCACCGCACTTGCCTTGAGGATCAATCACGACTGTTGCGCTTCCCCCAAGACCACGCCACCTTAGCTCCCCAAAAAGAAGAGCTAAGGTAGGCCTGTACCTATACTATGCAAGCAAGCAGAGAGACAAAGCAAAGCAAGCGAGCCTATAAACAGTTAAAGCATAGAAACAGACCCGCCCCTAGAATAGGTCTAAGTGTACGCTAAAAATAGGGTTAGCCTACACTTAGAATAGACAGGAATGAGAGACAAGGACGAACGACGCGACAATACATGCGTCCTTGTCTCTCAGACAAAATTGATAGCTCCCTTACATAGCGGCTAGTTCCGCTATAGAAATGGGAATATCAATAGGGTCGGTTGCCATAGAAAACACCGACGACACATGACACGACACAGTTTAGTTTTTTTTCGACAACCTAAAAGAACCCTCCTCAAGACGCCAGTACACGGACGGGCCTAGGGGTATCAAGCGCCTGCGACACTACATAAAAAACGGGTTTCTTATCAACGCCCCGCGCCCCGCACCCCGCTCCCCGCCCGACGACGCCTCGCCATATTGGTGCGTGGACGCTGACACCGACGCGATATAAAGAAAGAAAAAACCCCAACATACAGTCCACGACAAATACTTTGAAAACTTGTATATTCTGTGCGGAAGATGTTTGTTTCGATAAATCAGATTCGATTGGCAAGATCTTGGGGTTTGGACTTGAAACTGTAAAAGCGAATAAAAAAACCGAATCTCGGTATCCTGTAAACATTTTACCTACGACAATAGTACGCATCGAATGTAATGTTGTGAGCGGATCATTTGTGAACGGGAAAGCAAGTCATATAATTTATGAATTTGTGCCAAATGTGCCACCTGGCTACCGAATAATCGAAATACCTAAAAACTTAATGTACTTTCCTGTTAATCATAGTTCAATAAGTGCTATCAATATAAGATTATTAGACGGAGAAAATAAACAAATTACCCTACGTGGTGAAGAAGTACAGCTGTATTTACACTTCAGGAAAAAATGTTAAATTTCTATAAAAACCCAGCTGTCTCTCGAAATCAAATCAGTTCCAAAAGAACATTGCATAAAAGAGCACCACTCCATACTAAAAAGAAGCTGACCAAAAAAAATAAGGCTTTTTTAAAGATACTTGGATTGCTAAAATGAATGTTTTAAATATTGCTCAATCTCCATCACATGACAACAGCATTGAAAGTTTTGAATTTCATTCATACAAGCCATATGTAACAAGTTTCAACAAGAATTATAAAATACGGATACCCATTAATCAGCAAGATTTGTACGTGCTACCCGCGCTCAGCAGTTTGTATATCGAGGGCAGAGCTGATGTGTACAAACATAACAGTAGTACAAAATAAAAAGAAAGAGTATCAAATGTGCATTTCGATAACAATCCAGCCTTATTTTTATTTCAAGACATCCGTTATGAAATAAACGGTATTGAAATAGATAGAATAAAAAATGCAGGCATTACAACGACAATGAAATCTTATTTATCGTTAAATGATAACGAGTCTAAATGTGCAAATGTTTGGGGTTGGTCCCCTAGTGGTATATCCAATACTAATAATGGTGTATTTTCAGCTTCTATTCCACTAAATAAAATCTTAGGATTCGCAGAAGATTATGAAAAAATCATTGTTAATTGTAAACATGAATTAGTTCTTTTGAGAAGTAACACAAATCTTAACGCTTTGAAGTTAAATGCCGGGGAAGTTGTACAAGATATAATTATAGATAAAATTGTCTGGCGAGTTCCGCATGTTAAAGTATCAGACCGTGAAAGAATTAATTTATTAAAACATTTAGAAAGAGATCGAGCGATAACACTTGCATTTCGTAATTGGGACTTGTACGAATACCCATTATTGCCTAAAACCCGAAAACATACTTGGTCTATTAAAACTTCTTCACAGATTGAAAAACCGCGTATGGTCGTGATAGCTTTTCAAACGAATCGTAAACATAATGCCACTATGTCAATGGCAGAATTCGATCATTGTAATATACGTGACGTAAGAGTTTTCCTTAACTCAACCTACTATCCATACGAAAGTCTAAACATTAGTTTTGCTGAAAACAAATATTCATTAATATACGAACAATATGCAAGATTTCAACAGTCTTATTATGGACGTCGACCCGAACCTTTGATGAATTTGAAGTCTTTCAAAGAAACAGCCCCAATTTTTGTAATTGATTGTAGTCGCCAAATAGACCATTTGAAAACGACTGTTGTTGATGTAAGAGTTGAAATAGAAGCCGACGCGGAAATACCTGATCAGACTTCCGCCTATTGTTTGATACTGAACGATTGCTTATTTGAATATAAGCCTTTAAGTAATATTGTGAGGAAACTATCATGAATTCGGTTATTGTGGACTTGCAAGGCTTTAAAGATCAGAATAATGAGTTTATAGTAAAGGAATTAGTTATAGGCACATCAGAACACACTCAAATATTTTTAATTAAACCACCATATCCATTCTCTACGCTTACTCTCGAAGACAGGAAGCACGTTTGGTGGTTAGAAAGAAACAGAAGATTCCGATGGAGTGAGGGACATATTGACTACAGAGAATTTAAAAGACTCATTAAACCTTACTTGCGGGAACGCAAGATTATAGTGAAAGGAGAAGAAAAAGTTAAATGGGTGCGAGAATTATGTGGACATGAAAATGTTTCGGATATTAGTAAAACAGGAATACCTAATCTAGAAACTCTAAGTAAACTATACTGTAAAGATATGTTTGCATACAATTGTTTTAACCCCATAAAATATTGTGCTTTGAAAAATGTTTTGTGTATTAAAATGGTGTGTAGAAAATAATGTAGTCATCTAATTGTTTGTTTGTAATAAAATTTAATAGTTGATATTTTATTGAAAGAAGTGTTCTAGTTTTTATATACTTTAAATAAAAAAGAGTACCTAAAGCTTTCACTGCATTTTTCATTCCAAACGCCGTGAGCGTTTAAAATGTAATGTGTTTACAAACTGGTGCTATGACAATTAAATTTTAATAAACTCTTTGACATAGATTGCTTTTTTATTCTTTACAACTTCTTTAGATCATCAAATATCAACCCTAGATAAATGAAACACAAGTTATTAATTATTTACATGTTTTATTAGTCAAAAATAAAATAGCGGTAAAACTACAATAATAAAATTTAACTTATAAGTTATCGCAACATAGCTTTTTAGAATTTTTTTTTATCACTGTATCCGTCAAATCCATAATCTCGTCTCCAGGATCAGTCACCACATATTGTGCTCTGTACAACACATTCTCTCCATTATCGTTTTGCTCGTCGGGTTCTAGTGACATTGAATAGGAAGGCTCGCTTGTCAGGTCACATACTCTAATCTGTATAAGTCGAATGCCTTTTGTTCGGTCCCTGTTCATGACATACGACTCATACGGCTTTTTGGATAAGCAAGCCTTCTTCTTCATAGGCTCAGTCTTCCGCCTAACTTTCCTTTCCCGCAAAGTGGTAGGCTCGTTGATATAATGCTGTTCTGCTAACTCTTGACATGCCTGTGTCAATCCTTCCCATGGGTCATCAACATATTGCGATAGCATGATGTCTGAATCGACAGTATTCTGCATGATCTGAAAAAAGCAAAACATGTTAGTCAATGAATGATAGGTATAGATAATTTAAGACATTACAAATAATAACTTACAAAAACTGATTCTGAACTGATCAGAAGTTTTTCGTCTGTACTCGTTCAGTGCTATATAATTAATGAATCAAAAATACTCAATAAGTTATACAAGTAATGTGAGCAAATTTCTGATTTTGCAAAAATTAAGTGCGCTTGCAAAAATATCGCTTACAGACAAACACGTGCACACACGTGCCGCAAACTTAATATGTTATTCACACCTTACATTACGTAATTTCACTGTCAGTATGGAATCATATAGGTACTTATAACAGGAAATGAAAAAACATGAATTTTAGATATGGAATTTAATTTTTTTCAATTCTTATTCCACCTACAATGTTTACTAAATTATTTTATTTATTTTGGCAAACAAACAGACGTTTATACAAAACAATTATATTTTATAGTTAAATTAAGTAAAAACCTTACAGTGATTAATACTTCTCCTATAAATTTATAGTACTTATAATAATCCTTATAACTATCATCAATCTTAATACTAAATGGAACATTTATCTCAGCTTGAATGTAAATCAATACATCATAATGATTTGAATAAAATCAAATCAAAGATTTATTCAAATCAAAGAGTAATGTCCCCATGATTTTGTGGAAACTTTGTCAGGCATAATAAAACGTTTATCATCAGCATTAGATAAAGCAATTTTATTGACTGCCTGAGTGAATATTTCATGCCTAATACATTTGAATAGAATATTTTTTTTGCGCACCATTTTATCATTTAGTAACGCATCACTATAATCACATGTCTCCAAGTCTTTAATTATATTTTTTCTTATACCTTTTGCTTTCTCGATAACTTTAGAGTCAGTTTTGATACAATATAATTTAGATCTCAGTCCCACAAATTCTGTCATAATATCTCCTCCAAGTTCATCTTTAAATAAGCCCGGCACCTTTTTATTCTTAATTGGAATGCCGAATTGATTATGTGGATCGTAATTACTGGTATCAAAATATTTTAGGAAATGAAGTTTCAAATCGTCGTAGAAATTAAATGTTTTTATTTCATAGATGAAACTATCAGTATCGGTATAACATAATCTTACTCGCTCTTCGTGTGGTGTGGTTTTATTACAGAATAATTAAACTGGTACATGTGACTTTTAGATAGTTCTAAAACGGCAAAACCTATGTAAATCGGCTTGTCTAATATGATTGGTTCCGGTTTCATCTGAATAGCAACTAAATTTTCAGAAAAAAATGTTGCACTGTGAAAATTTGGTCGTGCAATTAATTTAAAAGCAGCAGCAGACAAACAACGCTTGGTACTGTTGGTGGTGTCCTGCCAATGCGTTACCAATTTAACGTTGACTCTACGTTCTGTATCTTCCATCGTTTTCCCGAATACAGAGTTATTCATAAGTTTGAAAAGATCTTGCTGGAATGGTGTTACAGCTTTTTTTCTTAGTTCAGTATTAAGGTTAATATATTCAGCTAAAAATCTACTTTGCCTAAAAGTAACAACCCTATGAATTTTCCTTAAAATAAGTCCATGTCTGATACACGTTTTTAAGTAAACATAATGAATGGCATAGTGATATTTTGAATATAAATTAGGTATCAATTTAGAAGTCGTACCACCGGGTGGTACAAACTTTTCTGTACAAAATGGATGGTCATTATGTGCACAATGCAAGTGTTCCGGATACGATAGATCAACTTCAAGTATATATCCAAAATCAGCGTCATCTGATACATTCTCAATTTGTAATCGGTCTATTTCATACTGATCTAAAAATCTAAAATTGGATTCTGGCAAAGACTGACACATGCTAAAACCATATAGATTATTACAGTCAATGTACACAAGAAAAGAATCAGGTTTAGTATCATCATAATTGTTCATATAAAGATTATTTGCTTCGGCATGTCTAGTAGAACACAAACAAATTCCACCTCTGATTCCTTTTTGTACAAGACGTATTATTTCTAAATCTGAAAGTAACTCTAATTCTATGCCTGTTTTTAATAACATTGCGTCAAACGATAAGCTCGGAGCTGTTAAATAAGAAGCAGGATCTAGCTGATAATTTTTCTTGCAAATCGCTCTAAAGTTTTCAAAAATATCTGTTAATAGAAAAACATCAATTTTAAGATATAAATCGGTGTATTCTCCCATGTTATTTATTTTCAAAGTATCCCAAACCATTTTCGCGTGTAAATAATCTTCATCACTAATACCCTCATCAGTTAGTGCATTGTGAAACTTTTCTTTTGGAGGTAGTTGTCTCTCAGAAAACGATCTCCATGATTCCATGTGATCGTAGGGATACACGCCTTTACGAGTCATCAGAATAAATTCATGTTCTTTCGAGAAATATTGTTTTAAATGTATAAAATCATTTTTATCTAAACCATTTGCTAATTTCTCCAAAAACTTAAAAGAGTCCACAAACCTAATTTGAGCAAATTTGCCGTCTTCTATCTTTACAAATTTTGTGAACGAAATATAGTTTTCTTTGTTCTTAGGTATTACTTTTATGGGACCTAAACTATCAGCTAATTCCTTAATGAACAGATGGCAATCATAGCCTGCTAAATTATGAAAGAAAACGGGAACTAGCTTAGGCAAACTGTATTGTAAATTGCAATGCTGATGAGCAGCACCTCGATAGCGACCTGTCAAATGACAGTGGTCTCGTACCTTATCAAAAATCAAAGGGTTATTGCAGATGTGGCAGACTTCAGAACGAGCAAACATTTCGGCATCTTCCTCATTTAAAACCATGGGTACCTCAACACTTAAAACATCACAAATTCTTTTTATATCTTTATACAAGTATTCTAGAAATTTTTGGACACAGTCATTTCCGCGATATTGTACAAAACGATTGAGACTACTATCAAAGGAGCAAACAATATAGTAAGCAAAGGCTGCGGGCAAGTGCTGTTTGTGACTTAAGGTGAAACTATTGTTTGATTCACAGGTCATTATCGGAATAAGTAAAGTTTCAAAATCAGCATAAACAACAAACGGAACGTCTTGTTTGCGATTAAAATTTTTGAAATGAAGATAGCTACCTTGTCGGGGAAGAACGGTGGACACACCGCCGCAAATGTGTTCGTCAAGTTTATTTTCAGATGAAAAGAAGAGCAAACAATCATCACAAAAATATAACGCGCCATGATGTTTCGTTATTTGAGTGCGAACAAGACGTGACAAATTCTTTATTAAAACGTAGTGTGATTTATTTCCAATTTCTAATAAGAGCAGATTGATTCTAACTTCTCTTTTGAATTCAGATTTATAAACTGGTCCTACAGTGCGACCGTTTTTTAAAGAGTAAACGTTTATGCTTAATCTGGTATTATTTTTTTCAAATGTTTTTATATCTGCGAAAGTGGCGGGAAAGTTTAAATTATCAACATTCAGGACATCAGCAAAGTGAGTGCGATCACAATTGGTTTTAGCAGGATAGAGCGCTGCTACAATACTCCATAAAAAACAACAGTTGTCTTTGTTCCGAACATTAATACAAGCTTTTTTCTTTTTTAAATTCAATGGCAAATCTATATAAGTTGCGCCCACAAACTAAGTAGAAGATACTACGTATCAGACAGGAATGTCCCATAGTGCTCCATTAGACCATTTTTAGAACGACTGAACGGAATCAGCAGCAGATTTTGACAGATTTGAATGAATTGTCATACAGCAGTTCGTTCACTCAATGAACGAATGATTAGCAATGACCAAATTAATCTAGATAAAATTAATATTCAGATTTTTTATGACGCCATTTAACAACAAAAATAAAATAAAAGCTACTTATAACACGATTTATTATCAAAATATCACGAAACACAATAGTATTCACTTTTGTTGCCTCATATACATCCCTTTGAAAATAGTAATTTAGACTAGGCCGCAGTTTATGACGGGAAATCCAGGACTGCGTGTGCCGCGCTGTGCTGCAGTGCAAGCATGCAAGTGGAAATCCTTGTGACATCTTCTTGGGTCCACAATCTTCGATAGGTGAAAAATATTGTTACCTACCAAGAATTTCATCGAGCGAACTTAGAACATATTATAAATATCTTTACGCTTCTGCACATTGTTTAGTTTTCTTTAACGTAATAACAAATGTCCACAACGTATATTTGCACTTAATTTACAATTTTTTTAACAAAATTCTATAAATTTTTCTTCTTGACATAACTGCCATTTTGTTTTTCCGAGTGAATGAATGGTGGTGACAAGTAGGGATATTCCATATACATCGATGTATTGAAAACATCGATGTTTACAATGCGATACATCGAATAGATTCCGATGTTTTGAAAAGCTATCGTTATACTCAATGTATCATTGTTTTTTCATAAAATATTGAATTGATGATAACCGGTTTATGTCAAAATACTCAAGTTTATGTAAATGATATTTAAAACTAATATTAATATGTTTTTATATCCAAGGCTTTTTTTTTCAAAATAAATGGCTTTGTATATATATCCTCCAACCTATTACGGTTATGGCGGCCAATATCCACGATCAGCCACGGATGGAGGATATATTAGAGTGCTCAAGTAAATGCGCAAACACAAGTGCACTCACTATTCCCTTGCCCCCATATTCCGATGGGACACCAGTCTGACTCGACCTGAAAGAAGTCGGGTGCAGGATCAACGACATAACGTGCTTTCCGAGGCACGGGGGTACATTACCGACGACTTCCAGACTCTTCCAAATTTTTTTTAAATATATTTTGGCGCAAACAGTCATTACAGTAACAAGTAATTAAATAATAAGTTATACATATTTTTAACAGACAACGAGTGCCGAAACATATATTTATTTTAACATTAAATTAAAGTGTGCTTGTTACATGAACTACCTACAATAGTTGGTTCTTACAAATGTACTAGTACGAAATATGGAAAACAATAAAATCAAAACGAATAGTGTACAAAAATACTTTAAGGAATTTAAACTAAAACTAAAAGAAGTTTAGCAAAATACCAAACCCATTACCAAACCCCAAGAAATGCCTATCTTCCATCAGTGTACGAGGGAAAACATGTACATCCCACAGTTCAGCAAACAAACATTTTAGTATATATTTTCTTCGTAGAATAGGTGGTACCAATGTTTGAAATACACGTTAGGGGCGAACTGGGAGGCGGAATTTGCTTTTGAAGTTTATTTTAGCTAATAAAGAAGGACAATCGTTTACGGCGATCAAAGAGACTTAAGATGAGTGATAAGAAATCAAGAGACTTAAAAACAAAATTATTGACCTATTGCGCAGCCGTCGCTTTACAGCGCGACCCAATAACCACTACGCCACCGAAGCAGTGAATGGAGGTGGGGTAGGGGGCGGTTGTAGTATACATAGATTCACAGAGACAACGAAGGAAGTTTGATCTATTATTTTATGAAAAATTAAAATCTAAACTATAATAAGATACTGGATTTAGCTTTTTTTATAACCTTCAAATACAAACATTTTCACTTTGAAATGATGACCTGTTCTGACACGTTTTTTTTGACATGACTTTAGCTTTGCAATATACATTAGAAAAAGTACTCAATATTTTCATCCGATACATCGAAAGACATCGATGTACAGTTTTGATGTATCGAATCGATAAAAATATCAA
The DNA here is from genome assembly GCA_019059595.1 of Marasmia exigua. Taxonomy (NCBI): domain Eukaryota; kingdom Metazoa; phylum Arthropoda; class Insecta; order Lepidoptera; family Crambidae; genus Marasmia; species Marasmia exigua. The sequence continues at coordinate 7,041,627 of CM032493.1, read as the reverse complement.
TGATTTTTCAAAGTGGACACCCCTAGTGACAAGTCAAAAAGCTCATCAATCATGAAATGAACCAATGAGATGATGGCTTTCAAACATTCATTCGAGATTCTGACCTGAAAGATGATAGCATAGACAACGTGACTAATTTCTTTTCAAGAGGATTCAGAGCCATGGTTGCGCCGGAACCGCATAATGGATCGAACTTATTTATGTTTATTTCAATATAAACATTGTTTAAAAATGCCCACCCACTGTCACGGTCTTGAAATTCTTCGACCTTCTTACACAACTTGTCAACGATGGCTTCAAATAGCTGATCGTAATCGAAGTTCCGATGTATTATTAAATTCTCGGTAGCAAACGATTTCATTTCTGCACTGCTACTTTTGAGTAGAATGAAATTAGCAAAAAACTCTAAGTTTATCTTTATGCTGATATACTTGTTTAATCATTTGTTTATAAGCATTAATAATTTATCACGTATACTACGTAAAAATGCGATTGGTGTGGACGGTTCATGTTCACCGGTTGCAAGTATTCTATAGGAAGCGATTCGACCTTTGAATGCAGAAGCGATACTAAAAATTAATTCTTCGATCGAACTTACGCATTTATTTTTATGCGCTCTACTTCGCAAATGTCCAATCCAATGTTTATTTTTCACGGCTAAACAACAAGCTGTACAATAAGGCATGGTTATAATTAATAATCAGTAAAACTTACAACTTACTTCAAGCTGAAATAAATATTTAACTAAACCTAAAAGCGTTGAAACACGTTCAAATTACAAGTACGGTTTTACGACCGCGCTTATTCTGTGTGTTGGCAACTCACAACACAAGCAAGGTCGTCGAGCCGTGCTGAGCCAAAGGTCTCGCTTGAATGTACTTGCTTGAACGTCTTCCAAACACTTTACTCAATTAACTAACTAAAAATCCCTAACTTTTATAGCCAAAACAATCAAATCTAAAGTTAACTAGGAAATCGAAACTTATAAGAACCAATTACTAACCTGAACCTACAAAAACTAATTATGTGAACAAAATTTGATGGGTTTGACTATAAAACATTAGGAATTTGGAATGAAAAATTAAAAAGACTAAATAAAAATTTAATTTATTATTTTATCTAAACTACGGTATTACTTAAATTTTTTTTTATCACTATAAAATAGAGATGGTTTATCTTCGAAGAGAAGCTTAGCACCCGTCATGAACCGCTGAAGGTTCCGCCACTCCGGCGTATCGGTGTTGAGCTGGCTTTTCAAAGTAACGAGTGCTTTCTTGTACCGCTCCTCCGGCGCCGCCTTGAACGCGTCTCGGGTGTTATACACCTCCACGTAATATGCGCCCGCGAGCTGAGCCACCTTCCGCACGGCGCCGTTTGCAACCTTAGTTGTCAGGCTGTTGTCCAACTTGCGGCGCTCGCTCTGCTGCTGGGCGGATTCAGCGGTTGCGTCTTCGTCCGATAGCAGTCCAAACAAATCCTTACTCTTCGACAACGATCTGTAAAAAATAAACATTAACGTAAATGACCATCCTTTTCTATTACAGATGCACACATATACTCGTAATTAGACAGCACAAACCTATCATAAATTATGATCGAACATAACCATAATATTTGACAATGAGAGAGAAGCATTTCGGCATTAATGGATCAGCTTGACCGTATTACCACAGAAAACCGGCGTGTGGCAGCGTTCGTGCTGTGTTTCACTGCGTGAGTGAGGGTACCGGAGGCCCAATCCTGGTTGGTAGCACACAGTGACTCCACTGGTGTTGCAAGTGTCCATGGGCAGCGGCAATCGCTTACCATCAGGTAATCCGTTTGTTTATCTGCCACTTATCACATACGAAAACAATAACAAGAATGTATTTACCGTTGCGTAGAGATAGATTTCTTTTTCGGCACTGCTGGAGGAACAGATTCGCACTCGGAATCGGATCTGGAAAAAATTACAAGAAGTCAAAAAATAATGTTGTTAAACAATCTAAAATAAAATTGTCAGTATATCAACTTTGGCTGCGTTCCTAGTCATAGCGCATCGCGGATACGGAGCGAATACCGTGCGAGCGGGACTCGTATGGGAATACACATCGAATTCCACATACGCGGTGCGCTTTGAAGACATACCTTTATGTCGTAGGCGCAGTCTTCCTCCGTTTCGTATTCTTGCGTGAGGTCGCGGCTCTAGCAGAGGAGGTTGAGCTTCCTCCAAGTACGGTTTCAAACTCTGAATCAGACCTGCAATGAAAGGAAAGAATTAATGAAATAATGTTTGTAGAATTCAGTACATCAAATGAAATATCTCAGTCTTTCAAATAAAATCACTGTTCATCAGACAGAATCTGTCTCGTTCATTAGTAGTCTCGTTATGGTCAGTCAACAAGTCATGTGCTGAGAACTGTAAAAAAAAAAAAAGGTTTATTAGACTTACATTTTACCTTGTGAGTGGCACTCGAGCAGATTTGATAAACACTTGGACAGGACTTGAGCAGCACTTAGACGGCTCTTGAGCAGCACTTGGGTAGCGGTGTGCAGAAGATCAGCGGACACTAGCGACTAAACGTTGTAGCACTTGGTACTTGTTGACGATAATGTGGTGATAATCAATGCTACGCCCGATTTTAATGAGCAATTACTGCTTAGGTTGCTTTAATGCATAGGGCTGTCTACATAGTGATTTCCGTAGGAGCTTTGCAAATAAAATGAAATGTGTCCGAATTCATAAAAATATTTTGAAAGTTTACTAAATAACTGCTACCCGCGACTTCGTCCACATCAGATAGTCCTTAGTAAATAAAATTGATATGTGTTTATAAATACAATAGGAGCTGATTATGTATAATTATGTAATTGGGTTTATCCCGTATGATTATATTAAATAAATAAATAAATAAATGAAAAAAAATAATAGTAACTCTGGGCAGGAGTTTTTTTTACGAAGATAATTTTCATAGTTTAATAATAAATATTTCACTGAATTATTTACCTACATATAAAAATGAGTTAGGGAAAAAGTATTTCACGGGAATGAGTGGTTTACCCACGGTAAAAAGTTACAACTTATGTTCATTCTCAGGGTCATATCTATCTAAGTCTGAGCCAATTTTCATCAAAATCGGTCCAGTGATTTGGAGGTGAAAGTAACATACAGACAGACAGAGTTACTTTCGCATTTATAATATTAGTATGGATTAAAGCGATTTCAACTAAATCCTAGTTTTCAGTAGTAATATCCTCACTGATGTCTCATGTTATCTTGTCATGTTAACAGCATACAAAATATACATATTTGGTTTGTTTGTAAATACGAACAAAGAAAAGAATTATTTAAAGTTAATTAAAATATTTTATAAAAATACTTCTTTGCTACTTATAGCTTTTATATAAGTTGGTAGTAGTGGCCGTGTGGTGCCCGGCAGAGTAGAATAGGCCACCCTCACTCTTACCGAGGTGTCGTAAAAGGCGACTAAGGTAAAGCTGCTGGCATGATCATCAGCACCCAGAGAAGGAAAACTCTGCATTTATATCAAAACCCTCGCCAACCCGTCTGCCAAGCGTGGTGAGTATGGCAATTACCCCTCATGTGATTGAGGGAGGCCCGTGCCCCAGCAGTGGGGACTTAAATGGGCTGACGATGATAAGTTGGTAAGAGAGGTTTTATTATTTGTACACAGAACCCTAAATTACCGATATTGCAGTAATTTCACTATATTTAGTAGTAAAGAACTAATCTTTTTATATGTAGGTAACTAGGTGTACGTTCAAAATATTGCCAGCCCTACGAATACTTCGTCGTGACTGCAAAATATCGTATGTGTTAACACATAGGAGGTTTTAAAAGCGCTACGATGAATATTGCAACCATGCAATTTCAAAACACATGTCTCCTAAATGATTCGCTTATTTGTTTGACCTCGATTAGTTTCAATGAAATTTTCCATAGTCACTTAGATATTTCTTTTTCTAGTATGAATGAAAAAAATAATATTATTATGTCAATAGGTAGTTCAATCTTTATTTATTTACTTGCAATTCACATGATACAGATGTTACAAAATGAACCCTATGCTTGAAATCCGTCTGTTCAACTGCCACCTTTTGAATAAATATCATTGGAAGAGCCATGCTTTGGCATGAATAGGCCGGCTTGACCGGAGAGATACCACGGTCTCACAGAAAACCGATCAATAAGCCAACCTTATTCTGAAAATCCGTCTGTTTGATTGCTACCTTTCGCATAATAATCGTTGGAAGAGGCACGCTTTGGCATGAATGGGCCGGCGCGATCGGAGAGATACCACAGTCTCACAGAAAACCGATCAATAAGCGAACCTCATGCTTGAAATCCGTCTGTTCGACTGCTACCTTTCGCATAGAAATCGTTCGAAGAGCCATGCTTCGGGATGAATGGGTCGGCTCGACCGGAGAGATACCACGGTCTCACAGAAAACCGATCAATAAGCGAACCTTATGCTTGAATCCGTCTGTTTGACTGCTACCTTTCGCATAGAAATCGTTGGAAGAGCCATGCTTCGGCATGAATGGGCCGGCACGATCGGAGATATACCACGGTCTCACAGAAAACCGATCAATAAGCGAGCCTTATGATTGAATCCGTCTGTTTGACTGCTACCTTTCGCATAGAAATCGTTGGAAGAGCCATGCTTCGGCATGAATGGGCCAGCGCGATCGGAGATATACCACGGTCTCACAGAAAACCGATCAATAAGCGAGCCTTATGCTTGAATCCGTCTGTTTGACTGCTACCTTTCGCATAGAAATCGTTGGAAGAGCCATGCTTCGGCATGAATGGGCCAGCGCAATCGGAGATATACCACGGTCTCACAGAAAACCGATCATTAAGCGAGCCTTATGCTTGAATCCGTCTGTTTGACTGCTACCTTTCGCATAGAAATCGTTGGAAGAGCCATGCTTCGGCATGAATGGGCCAGCGCGATCGGAGATATACCACGGTCTCACAGAAAACCGATCAATAAGCGAGCCTTATGCTTGAATCCGTCTGTTTGACTGCTACCTTTCGCATAGAATTATAATGCATTGATACGTTCTTCTTTGGAATACTGCAGTGTGGTGTGGAGCCCTCGTTATGAAGTGCATGTCAAACGCATTGAATCCATACAAAAGAGGTTTTTATGGCATCTGACTTTTCAACATAATATGACTAAACAGCTTATTTCTTATAATGATAGACTAACTTACTTCAAAATTCAAGGTTTGCATATACGTAGACTACTACAGGATCAGTTATTTTTCCATAAAATTATTAACGGTACCATGGATTGTCCTTTTTTACTGAATCAAATTAACTTTAATGTTCCACGTAAGTTGGCCAGACGTACACGTTACAAATTATTCTCACCAAATTTTTTTAAATCTAATCTGGGGCATTTTTCGTCTATAGACCGAATCCAAAGTCAGTTCGTTGGTAATGCTGCTAGTTCTGAGTTAGACCTTAGTTCCAGGTTTCTTAGGTTTAGGTCGGATTTACACAATATCTTAAAATCTCCATAGATTTTAAGATATTGTGTAAGTATTAATTCCTCTTTCGGGCGTGTGAATGAGTAGACAAATTTTCCAAATGGGTTTTTTTTTCTCGCGAAGGAAGAAATAAGGACTTATCATGTAATAATAGATTATGTAAGAATTTGGGTTTATTTTTCCACTTTTTTTTTTTTTGTAAGAAATAAATGAATATGTATTTGGAAAAGTTAGCCACATATTGCAGATTTGTTCCTCTTACAAGTGTAACATAAATAAACGTCTCGTATAATTATAATAAACTCATATTTACACTTGTTTCCTCTAAATAAAGTTCCTTTATATATTTAAATGAGATTTGATGATAGTATATAATATAGTATCGCTTCGCATGCCGTGGCAACCTATAATTAAGTCACCACTAAGAATTTAATTACCTACTGCGTTAGTCTTAAGAATGTTGTAGTATATGCCTTGTTGGTTGTCCAAATAAATAAATAAATAAATAAATAGAAATCGTTGGAAGAGCCATGCTTCGGCATGAATGGGCCAGTGCGATCGGAGATATACCTACCACGGTCTCACAGAAAACCGATCATTAAGCGAGCCTTATGCTTGAATCCGTCTGATTGACTGCTAACTTTCTCATAGAAATTGTTGGAAGAGCTATGCTTCGGCATGAATGGGTCGGCTCGACCGGAGATAGATAGGTCTCCCAGACAACCGGCGTGAACCAGCGTGAACCAGCGTCTGTGCTGTGTTTCGCCGAGTGAGTGAGGGTACCGGAGTCCCAATCTGGGGAAAAGGGGGGCTTCAAAGGAAGGCAGCACACTAATAACTCCAGCGGAGTTGCGTAGCGACAATTGCTTACCAAAGGTGTTCCGTCTGTTCATCTCCCACCTATCAGATAAAAAATAGCGCTTGGAGTGATAAACAACAGTTATTAATTAATTAGAGATTAATAATAATAATAATAATTCTCAACATCACATATATTGATCTGACTCCGAGATAGGTAGCTCAAGCACCTGTGTTACGGATACCAGAATCAACAGTGGAATTACAAATGTATACATGTAATACTTTTTTTTGGCAAATACATACTTATAATACAAATAAAACACCCAGACCAGTACAAACAGACATGTTCATGCACACAAATGTTTGTACCGTGCGGGAATCGAACCCACAACCTTGGACCAGAGGCGGCATTCACTACCGCTGATCCAAACTGGCCCTTAATTATTAATCAAAATAAAATATCAGAAACGGGTGCACAAGGCACAAAAAATAGGTAACTACATAGGCGTGGTGTCACGTTGCATTTCCGACCGCGCATTGCGCATGGCTCGGGTGTTGCGCAAAGGTGCTTAGGTAGACAGTTACTACCGGTGCTATGTGCCTATAATTTGTAAACAAAAAATAGAAATAATTCAATGGTCAAGTAATTGTGTCTGATCAACCGCCAACGCATTAGGCAAGAGTGGTGATTATTTAAGCTTAATCCCATCATAGTAGTGACGACTTGATTTTCGAGACCACTACACTGGAGTGGGAGAGTATAAGGCTCATCGTCTCATTACGGCGTGTTATCTCGGAATAAATCAAATCAGCATGCATGAGTATTCGTTTAGACTATTATATCCATATGATGTTGGGTCGGTATATCGTCTAAAAGAGCTCAAGCGATAGCTTGAGCCGCCGAAAGGTATGGAAATTTAAATGAAGCGATGGTTCGGTCGCACTCCTATCGTTTCTTTAGACTATTGTATCCATAATGTTATTGGGCTGCTATATCACCTGAAGGGAGCTCAAGCGACCGAAAGGTGATATAGTCCGCCCAATAACATGCTACTGAGGCAGACATTATACCTTCCTCGTTTTATTTCAAATATACGTTTCAACGTATTTCACATTTTAAATTAGTTTTTCTTTTCGCTCGTAATCCTATTTCCCAATAGGTTATGGGCCCAGCCATACTTTCTAAAGTATTGTGCTGTGCTATAAAAAAAATTAACTTAGTAGGTAGTTAATCAATTCGTAATGGATAACCTAAAGACCAAAAGGAACATTCAACCTTTCAACGGTGAAAAATATAGTATCTGGAAATTCCGAATTCGCGCTTTGTTAACCGAATTGGATGTCATCAAGATTATCGATGAAGAGCCTGTGCTACAACTAGACACCTGGGAAAAGCAAAACCGAACCGCGAAAAGCGTAATTGTTGAGTATTTGGCAGACTCCTTTCTCAGTTTTGCTAAAGAAGAACTGACTGCCAGAGAAATCTTCAAGAACCTAGATGCCTTGTACGAGCGAAAAAGTTTGGCGACGCAGCTGGCAATACGTAAGAAGCTGCTGTGTTTAAAGCTGCAAAGTGATACTCCACTAGTCAAACATTTCACGGTATTTGACGACTTTATGACCAAGTTGCTAGCTGCTGGGGCGAAGCTTGAAGAAACCGATAAGGTATCTCATTTACTTTCCCAAGCTTACCTTCCCAAGTTTATACGATGGCGTCATCACGGCTATCGAGACATTATCAGAGGATAACTTAACATTATGTTTTGTGAAAACAAGATTATTAGACCATGAAGTAAAATTGAAAAACGAGGGTAGCGACACTTCGACCAAAGTACTTCACGATCGCGCAGAGACCTCCGGGAGACGTTTTGATATAAGATCTAAACAGAAGAATTTTAAGGATACCAAGAAACTACTTAAATGCTACCATTGTGGACGGAAGGGTCACGTCAAGAAGGATTGCTATTACTTCAAGCGCCGCAATATTCAACATACGTTTGACCGGCAGAATCAACCTAACCAACAGCGGAAACAGGTGGATCGGCCCCGAACTGTTCAGACGGTGGAGGTAAAAGAGGGAGCAACCATGTCTAGTGAAGTCAACGGATTTGCCTTTATGTCCGGTACTAGTAGGTTATATTTGTTCGTTCTAATTCACTTTCTCATTCGCGTCCGCTCATTCGTGAATTAAAACGAACAATCACTTTTGTGAATTAGACCGAATAATCACTTTTGTGAATTAGAACGAACTTTGGTGAATTAGAATCCTTAACCAGTATTTTGTTGAATATGAATTAGACCGAGCAATTACTACAAGTGAATTAGAATCCTAAACCAGTATTTTGTTGAACGCGAATTTAATATGAAACGACTTCCTAGTGAATCGAACACCCCTGTATACCTACACAAAACACGTTGTATGCGTTATAACACCAATGCTCTTTATGCCAGTAGCCGTTTGCTCAAGGTTTAATTTTAGTCCGATTGATCGTACTAGCATTTGACATCAGATGTACTATGATGTACTTTCTAAATTGTTTTCAGAATCTAAGTAGTGCCTAGAATCGCACAGCGAGTCTAGCCAGTTTGGTCGTACCAGTTAATCTTTACTTTGCATAGAAAAGTAATCAAGGGAAATGTTAACTAAATGTTAGCACCTAAAACCAAACCTTCACATAACAGTCGAGAGACTGACATTGAACAATCGCTCGAGTAGCGAATCACGTCATGAATCATTGTTGTAACAGTCAATATAAATACAGTATTTACAACAAAGGTTCCGTATGTAGGCATAATAGAGAAAAACATCATCAAGTTTACGATTCACTATCTGAGCTATGATTGTGTTGTTGTAGGCAATTTTATAAATCGCATCATGACTTTCGGTTTTAAGTCTCAATACAGTAATTACTAAGGAGTATTTTAATACGATTTTTCTTTTTTAATTTAATAAATAGATATTGATATAATGCTGACTAAAAAAAGGGAGAGGTTATCTCTAACACAATATTATTTTGAGACAAACCCGAGGTATGTTCTAAAAATTCTAAACATACTTTTGTTCGGCCCGGGAATCGAACCCAGGATCCCGAGATCACAGTCCGGTACTTGAACCACTAGACCAACAGGGTGTTAAAATGTGATAATGAATTTTAAGGAACCCTAATCGTATAAGTTGTAACGTAACGTAAACGTGCAAGTCTTCTATATTACTTCTGAAAGTACAGTCAATAGTAAAATTACCAAATGTAGGCAGGCATTTGACAATAATCTCACCTGATGTTAAGTGACGACGCTATTTTGATAATGAGTAAACAAGCCTATGATGAACCATAAAATATAAAAATACTAGTTATCCCCCCGGCAGTATACGGGGTATGTTTATTTATATACCTAGGCGTTCTCATGAATCACTATATATTGGAAAACATTACATGAAAACCCATGGTGCAGTTATTGAGTTTTTACAGTCAAACAGAGGAGCGCGGCGGAGCAACTTAATTTGTAATAATATGCAGTAATATAAAATGATAAAAATGCAGTTATGATTACCGTTTCTATGAACTATCAATGAAAAATACAAAATAATACAATTATTAACATCATAGCTCTTTCCACGATCAGTTTATATGATCACAAGCACCTTTACATGATATGTTTAAGCATTAATCTAAATTATAACAATAAAAATATCCTAATATGAAAACAAAGTCAATTTCATCATTTAATATTTCCGTTGACTGTACAACGATTATGCGAACGTCTGAAGTAAAATTGAAACTTTTGTTTTTCACAAATTTTATTGTGGAACATTTCGCAATACTCGCCGGATATTTTTCTAGAATCAGCAATTACTTCTAGAACATTCGACCAGAGATCATAAACAATGTTTTTGATGGCTACTTTTATAAATATGCGTTATATTTTACCGTTTACTACGCGGTTTAAAAGGAAAAAACGTTGACAACTACTTTGCTAATCTTGCATTATTTTTCCGTAATCCAAATCGGTACGATTAAATCATTTCAATACTGACTGCCACACGGTGCACATCCAACCTTGAAGGTATTCTTCAGCTTCAAAACCAATCTACACCAACGAAATAATGTTCGTAAGTTTTGTATTTTTTACTTTTTTTTGTTTGTATGTTTTATGAGAATGTTGAATACTTGTATTTCCTACGTTATTTTTTCTTATAACTAATAACTCTTTATTTTACAGGTGGGACATTGAGTACAACCCGAAAGCAGCAGCCAAGCGGTTTGGCAATAAACGCGAAGACATAGATTCTGAAGAGGAAAAATCTAGTAAAAGGTGAGATTTTATAATACCAAGTAACATACCAATGATAAAATCGATTTCGTTTGTTTTAAAAAGTGAAATTAATAAGGGTTTGAAACTAATTTGATCGTTTGAACCAGAGACCTCGAAAAGCAGCCAAAAACTTTTTCTCTGAGTCTGAAGACGAACCAGTTAATAAACCGTAAGTGTTTAATGACTTTTTATGATTGAGGTCTACTTTAAAGCCCTTTCTCTTCTATAAATTCCTTAAAAAGTAATTGTTGAAGTGTTCGCCTTGAGTATTTTTCTAAGCAAAGTACAGATTTATTGTATTGTATACAGACCACGAGTGACAGCTGGTTGAAATTGTCCCGGTTTTATTTTTGTAATTAAATATTAATTTTAATAGAAAAAATCATACAAGTCATCACTAAAACATACGATTAGTATAATAACAGTGTGTGTGTATAAAAAAACTTGTTTATTTTAAAGTGTTGTAGTGATTCTGACGAGAATTCATAAGTTCATAACCTAACGGTTGTCAGTTCGAATTTGTGAAACATTGTTTTACTCTCTTAATAGGTTCTAACTCCTAAAACTGCTAACATTTCACAGGTTTAATTAGTGTCTAACTCGTAATCCGTGATATTTAACATAATACGGCGGTGATTCATCGAAACTCGCGCCGCGTGTCGTCCTTCCTACC
>CM032493.1:6969318-7030240 GCA_019059595.1 Marasmia exigua | reverse complement strand
ATAGACCTGAGTATTTGGTATAAATTTCAATTTAATACCTCTACGCGTGTATGAGGAAATGGGTAGTAAGTTTGAAATTATTAAAAAATATATATTATGTGATGTAACTAAAAATTTATGGTTTTCATAATTTTTCCTTTATCTACGCTATAAGACGTTGCTTCGTACCAAATTTCAAGATTCTGAGTTCACGGGAAGCACCCTGTAGGTTTTGATTCCCTTGCAAGTGTCGATAATTTGCGGCATAAACGGCTGTATCTTTTGAGTGCGTTGGCTTAGAAGTTTGATTTTTTCACAGCTTCAAGGGACAGTAGACCTGAGTAATTGATATAAATTTCAGCTTTATACCTCCACGCGTTCCTGAGAAAAAGGGTCTTGACAGACGGACGGACGGACGGACAACAAAGTGATCCTATAAGGGTTCCGTTTTTTCCTTTTGAGGTACGGAACCCTAAAAATAATATAAGTACATTGGCTTGGGGTCATAACTCGAGCTTCTTTTAATTTTTCTTTAATTAAGTGGCTACCTGTATTCTATAACTATTAATAACGTGTTTTGTAATTTTTGATAGTTAGTCTTAGACTTATAAAATTATGGATGACATTAAATAGTCTGGGTTGAAATAATTCTTATATTAGATTAAGAAAATATTATCTTTAATTACCTATAAGTATATCGTAAATTTAATTTTTTATATTTTACTATGTTTACTGTAAGTATGTATTTATGAAATAAGTTTTAATAAATTTTAAACTACCTACAATTTGTTGTTTTATTGCAAGCTATGAAAATATACAGTTAATAGTTTCGCAACATTTGCGAGGTAAAAAATTATTTATTTTAGGTCATATAATTCGCACTTCCTCTAAAACACTGTCACAAACTTCAGCATCAATAATTTAGGTATAGAACGCTACTTATTTATTTTACAGATTAAAAACAGGTTTTTACTTATTTCTTGTCTTATGACATTATTTTAGGGGAGGTGCGATTTGATAAATCTAGGCGTTTATTTAATACATTACATAAAACAGGCACAAACTTGTTTCGCTTACTTGCTGACTCTTCAATTAGCCCACCAAGTCAACACTATGTAAACCTTGCATTTGAGTCATTATTCAAACCTCTTCTTTCGGAGACACAGCGTGAATAATAACTTGGTAAGTTTAAATATTTATTTTTATATTTATATGGATATTAACAGAACTTCTACTTCAACAAAATAAATTTATATTTTAACACGACAGTATGTATTTATTTTCACAGATAATGGCAGACCGCTCTGATATACTTTTATCTCAGTGTGCTCAAGATCCGTTGGAGAACTCCGATGACACGCCTATTATGTTATCACAGTTCCAGTATGATCCATGGGAAGGATTAACACAGGCTTGTCAGGATATACTGGACAAGCCTCAAACAACTCAAAGATTGCGGGAGAAAAGGCTAAGGAAAAAGACTGAACAAGTGAAAAAGAAGACAAGATGTGTCAAATGTAAACAGCATTAAAGGGTAAATCCTGGTAGAATTTGGTATCTAGCTTTTATACTTATTACCAGTTTTGGTATTAATGTAAACGCAAGACGCGACGTATGTATGTGAATAGCGTGAATTAGTAGCGTATAATAGCATATGTAAGTACAAGCTAAACATTGTATATCTTGGAGTAATTTTAATGACACGTCTTAAATAAATTAAAACTATAAGGGAAACCTGTCATTAGCCTTATTAGTTGTAAGTACTAGTATAAGTTTAAATAATGTATTGGATACGCTGTTGGTTTTCTTAATAAAATAAAAAGAAAAAAAAAAAGAAAAAATCCTACGTCATTAACAAGGAACGAGCTAAAGGCTTAAGACTGATACAAATAAGAATATGCGACCTTACAAGTGAGCCTTCTTGTTCGATGTTGCAGGATGCTCACCAAAGTGAAGAAAACGTGGACGTGCTGCTCAGCGCGCAATACGTTGTCACAGAGCCAGTGGATGAAATATCGGACATGATAGAGACATTAATAAGAAAAATATCAAAAACTCTGTGTAGTGAATATTTGTAGTTATCATTGTGTTCTTTAATTTATAGTTAATAGAAATGTAAGGTATTCAAGTGTTAATCGTCAAATAAAGATATTTAAAATAAATGTTTGTGTGTGAGAAATAATTGTTTTTTTACGTCCTCCTGTTTATCTTCTAATAAAAACTTGGGTTAGGGTATAAGTAAAACAAAATATTTCAGAACATTTTTTATTTTAAAACTATAGACTTGCCTTATTATCAACACACCATTTTCGTATACATAAAACGTTTTTTAATGCACAAATTCTCTTATGTGTGAAACAATTATAAATTAACCCATTTTTACAATAATTATTACAAAGAGTAGCTAAATTAGGTACACCTAAATAACTTATATCGGTAATATTATTATGACCACATAAATCATAGATCCATTTTATCTTTTCCTCACCCTTTACTATAATCTTTCTGTCATTTAAATAGGGTTTAATAATTCTTCGAAATTCTCTGTAATCAATATATCCTTCACTCCACCGATAACCTCTATTTTTTTCAACCCAGAAGACTTGTTTCCTCTCTTCTTCAGTTAGCGCAGTAAACGGGTAAGGAGGTTTATTAAAAAAACATGAGTATGTTCTTCAGTAGCTATAGCTAGTTCTTTTACAATAAAATTATTTTTGCAATCTTTATATCCTTGAAGATCTACAAATATTGTTTGACTGTTCATGATAGTTTCTTAACAATATTACTCAAAGGTTTGTATTCAAATATGCAGTCGTTCAGTATCAAACAATAAGCAGCGGTTTGATCAGGTATTTCTGCATCGGCTTCTATTTCAACCCGTACGTCGATTGACCCCTTTAAGGTTTCGTGTTGACGAGAACAGTCAACAACGAACAAGGGAGCAATATCTTTAAACTCTTTTAAACCCATCAACGGTTCAGCTCGGCGTCCGTAATAAGACTGTTGAAATCTTGCATACTGTTCGTATATTAATGAATATTTGTTTTCAGAGAAACTAATATTAAGGCTTTCGTATGGATAGTAAGTTGAATTTAGGAAAACCCTTACGTCACGTATTGCGCAATGATCGAATTCTGCCATTGACATGATAGCATTATGTTTACGGTTTGTTTGTAAAGCAATCACAACCATTCGCGGTTTTTCAATTTGTGATGATGTTTTAATAGACCAAGTATGTTTTCAGGTTTTGGGTAATATACTCATATAAATCCCAGTTTTGGAATCCGACTGTTATCGCTTGGTCTCTTTCTAAATGTTTTAATAAATTAATTCTTTCGTGGTCTGAAACTTTAACATGTGGAACTCTCCAAACAATTTTATTTATTATTATATCTTGAACAGCTTCACCAGCGTATAATCTCAAGGCATTAAGATTTGTGTTACTTCTCAAAAGAACTAATTCATGTTTACAGTTCATAATATTTTTTTCATAATCTTCTGCGAAACCTAATACTTTATTTAGTGGAATAGAAGCTGAAAATACGCCATTATTAGTAATAGACATACCCGTAGGAGACCAACCCCAAACGTTTGCACATTTAGACTCATTAGCATTTAACGATAGGTAAGATTTTATTGTGGTTGTAATGCCCGCATTTTTGATTCTATCTATTTCTATGCCGTTTATTTCGTAACGGATGTCTTGAAACAAAAATAATGCGGAATTATTAACGAAATGCACATTTGACACTCTTTCCTTTTCTTTTGTTGTGCTATTGTGTTTGTACACATCAGCTCTGCCCTCGATATACAAACTGCTGAGTGCTGGTAATACGTACAGGTCTTGCTGATTAATGGGTATCCGTATTTCATCATTCTTGTTAAAACTTGTCACATATGGCTTGTATGAATGAAACTCAAAACTTTCGATACTGTTGTCGTGTGACAGAGATTGAGATATATTTAAAACGTTCATTTTATCAAACCAAGTGACTTCAAAAATGCTTTGTTAGTTTTATTCAGCTTCTTTTTAGACTGAAATGGTGCTCTTTTATGCGATGTTCTGTTGGAAATGATTTGATTTTGAGGAGTGGCTGGGTTTTTATTGAAATTCAACATTTTTTCCTAAAGTGTAAATATAGCTGTATCTCTTCGTCGCGTAGGTTAATTTGTTTATTTTCTCCGTCCAACAATCTAATATTGATAGCACTTATTGAACTTTGATTGACAGGAAAGTAAATTAAGTTTTTTGGTGTTTCGATGATTCGATAACCAGGTGGTACATTTGGCACAAATTCGTAAATTATATGACTTGCTTCTCCGTTCACAAATGATCCGCTCACAACATCACATTCGACGCGCACGATTGTTGTCGACACAATGTTGACTGGATACCGAGACTCGGTTTTTATATTAGCCTTTACAGTTTCGAAGCCAAAACCCAAGATTTTGCCAATCGAATCTGGTTTATCGAAGTGGACATCTTCTGAACAGAAAATAGTGGTTTCTAAAGTATTGTTATTGCCAGTTAATTTCAATGTAGTGTTTTTTATGTTGCTCTGAAGATAATCACAAATATCCTGTAATTCGTACGATCCTTCGGGTATTTTTATTACTCCCTCATTACCGTAATAAAATGTATTATTTCTTTGATCTATATTTGGAATAGAGTTAAACGTAGAAAAATACAAAAGACCGCACTCATACTCTCCATTTAATTGTAATATAGGAGAGTAGTTTGTTATTGAAGAAGCGTCTCTACCAGTTATTGACACAGTGAGAGACATGATTGTACTGTTATTAATTCTTTATTTTATTAATTATTTAAATTGTTTTCCAATAGCTTTTTAAAAAACTTCAACAAAGATGACCGCAATTTACGCTACCAAATTGTTGATAGCGTACAAAATTATAATTAATTGACATATTTCTTAAGTAATTTACTAATTCTAAAGGAGGCTTTAAATCACCAAAACTATCAAAGTATTCGCAGTAATTATTGTGTTTGACGTAGGCTACCTAGTGTGTTCCTGGATTATCAGAGCTATCCAAATTAAGTACCGCACATTCTATTTTTCTTGGCTTCACTGGAAGTGTATCTCTCATAAATACTCCTCGGAAATATGGAATGTCAGTAGCACGTTCTAATATATCTAAATCTGTCAGAGCACGTCTAGGCAGCCGTTTACCTAGTTTTTTGAAGGGTTTAAATATAAACCAGCACCCTTCTTATGAGGTTTGATGCACAATCCCTTGCCAAGAGCCACCGCTTCCATCGTCCTATTATGACGTTCAGACTCTTGCAGGCTTTTTTGAGCTGCTTTGGAGTCATTCACTGCTTTCGCTATACCAGCTGCCCCGCCTGCCAAAGAACCCAAAGCCGACAACCTTGCAAAGATCGGGATTAGAAGTAACAGCCCTCCACATTTTGGTAGAGGAATACAGCGCGGCAACTTAGTTCCTTTTTTATTTTTAAAGATTTTTTTTGCCGCGGCGCATGCGTATTTAATAGCAGTGTGACTGTTTTTGGTCTTTAACTTTTTAAGTTGAGATTTAATTTTTTTTACGGCTGCCATAAATGAACGTGCACCAGCACCAGCCTTGAGTTTTGCCTTCATAGCATTTTTCACTATCCAGGAGGCAACTTTTTCCCCCTTCTTGGCATCTTTTGCATTTAATCTTTTCTTAGCCATATTCAAAAGTTTTTTATCAGCCTCTCTTTGAACGCTTAAATCGTTGTCGTCGTAAGCGATATCGTGGTACATACAAGCTTTGTCCAGCTCATTTATGCCACTATCACCCATTTTTAAACGTTTGTGTAGCTTAGTTCCAGGACCACAAAATTGATAACCAGGTAAATGTAGCTCAAACGGTAAATTGTTTATTACACTGTCAATAATACCACTTCCCTCCTTCATTGATATTTCAAGAATAAACAGATTTAATTTAATGTATACTTTTATTACAAAACTATCTCGTTTTTGTTTATCCAACTGTTTTCTTCGTTGCTGAGACCTAACCATTTCACAAAGTATTTGTTACCTTTTCTTTTGATAACCTTTTCAATAAGGTAAATATCAGGAAATTTAGTTTTTTTCAATTCATACTCATAAAAAGTTAGGGACTTTTTATATTATTTGCTTATGCTTATCTTCCAAATGATATGTTGGCGGATTCGTATTATTTACTTTTACTACTGTAAATATTTCCGTTGACCAGTTGGGGGTATAGCCTTTGTAAAAATCTTCTTTATATTTACTTATACGTACATGATCACCTAATTGAAACTTTGGTTTTAAGTGTGTTCGATATCTATAAGCTTTGCTAATATTACTCATTACAACCGTTTCATTTGTCTTATCAATATCATGAGGCTTAAATTTTGTGGTACGGTGAGTAGTGCTGTTATAGTTTTCTACTACAGTATTTAATAATTTACCCAGCCATCGATAGCAGCCGTATAAACTGAAAAGTTTAAAGATGTGTAATTTTAACGTGCGTATTACTCGCTCAACAATGGCGGCTTTTTTCACGGAGTACGTAGAATAATGATTTACATTATATTTTTTTAACAGTTGACTAAACATATCATTATAAAACTCTTTGCCCAAATCTGTTTGTAAATGTTTAGGTTTTCTAGATGATTTTTTAAATATCTGTTGCATTGCACTGGTAACACATTTTTTATCTTTAGATTTTATGGGACTCGTCCATACATATTTCGACAAAGTATCTATCACTACTAATATGTATTTATGCCCCTTATTAAACTGTGAATATTTTTGTAAATCTATGAGGTCAGCTTGCCATTGATCATCAATTCCTTTTATCACTGTGCAACGACGAGCGAAGTTTCTTCTGGCTGCTTTGTGGAGTTCGTCAATTATGTCCTTTTTGCTCATTTTTGTTTATTTTTACTTGAATTAGATTGTCTATTTCTGACTTTAAGTAAAATGATTTATTTAAATGTTCCGATGTATGTGTTTCCAAGTTCTTCAAATAAGATTTAAGTTCAAGCTTCACTTTTTGAATTTCATTTCTTAATTCTTGAATCGTTTTATCCAAATATGCTTTGCTTACTGCTTCGTCGTCTTCGGTTGGATATGATAACCCTTTTAATTTAGATTTTTTTTAAATCGTAATGTCCAGTATCAGATTTAACCAATGTATCATTGAAGTTTTCAATATATTCTGTTAATCGTAAACGCTTGTGGACATGATGGCCAAACTTGTCTACATTCATTGCTGTCTTGATTTGTTGACTACCTTAAGAATACTGCTAAATTCACCTTGTGTGTTCTTTATAAGTTCTACATTTATGATACCAGCTTCATGCAGTTCCGAAATTATTGAAATGATTTCATTATTTACACCAGTATTGCCCGCTGTCCAAGATGCAAGTAGTAACTTTAACCGTTCTACTAACTCGTTTGGATCATCCCAGTAAACTAAATCAGTATCTTTTTTAACTGTCTTTAAAAATGAAATGCCTTTTCCTTGAGAAATACTCTCTACACTTGTAGTAGGGATTCGAGAGAATTTAAATAATGGTTTAATTATATTTATATATTTAAATCCCTTGTTGCTATTTATTGGTTTTAAAGGATTACAATTTCGATGGTGTGCATTTGTTTCCATTAGTAGTAACTTATAATTTTGTAAATCATCGTCTGTCACTACAACTAAATTCGGTTTTTTTTTGTACAAGAGTTCTTGTAAGCCATCAGTTTTTTTAAAAGTTAGTGTTCCTATTTTCAGGGTACAACCATCATCATAAAAGCGTGTTTTTCCTACCAATAATTTACCGCGTTCATTTCTGACACCAAAAGGTACATCTTTCATTACTTCAGAAGATGTTGACCATGACATGGATTGGTTTTTGAGACTAGGCGATGACTGAAGAGATTTAAAAGACCCCTCGCTTACGTTGTGGGCTTCAAACGGTGAAACAACGAGTGTTTTATTGTAGTCCATTTGTTGCTTTTGATTTTCATCTCTATCTTCCTCCTCTTCATCTTCACTGACAGATTCATTGTAATCTTCATCATAACCTGGCTTTCATCGTCAGAAGACTGGTAATTGTATTTTTTATTTTTTTTTATCACTGGTTCTAAGATTTCTTCTTCCTTATTAGGAGTATCATTTTTTTATTTGAGAGCAATGTCAGTGGATCAACAATAGGTTTAAATATTGTTTCTAATGTTTTATTGTTTGTATTTTCAACATCTTTTAACATTTCAACTTTTCTTTTAACAGCTGCTGCTGATTTTACGATTTGTTCTTTAAGATTTTTCTCCATTGTAAAGTATTCCGCTTAGTTCCAAATCATGAATAAAAGTGATTGATCAACCAACACTGCAGTCCTTTATGTACGTTCATTGTTCATCGACCACTATGAATGTATCGAAAGTCGATCTGTAACATCCGTTATTTTTATCACAATCCTTATTGATAACAAGATAGCTAAATGGTTTATTCCAAACGGCAGAGCACATCTCACGGAATTGGGTCCATGACATGTCAGACCCCACATACTCCTCAATAACGTGCTTTAAGTTGATGTCATCTTGCTTAAAAAGAATGATGAGATTAGAATTGTCTCTTACAAGTTGTTTAGGAATTTTCGTGTAAGTTTGATTGATGTAAAAACAGTCTATATTTTTATGGCGTCCCATGGCGAAATAATCTCTTATGTTATAATAGAATCAGTCAAAGCATCATGTGGACTCAAAATTTCGCCATTATGATTGTATTTACTAAACGATGTTCCAGGCACCATATTCAAGACCATTTCAAGATATAAATATTTCGGTTGATACAGAGATTTTGAATACACATAGAGGTTACGGAATCTTGGTCCATTTTTATGTAATGATAAACTTATCACTGACCACAAACAACGGAACGTATTGTGTTCGGTAGCAAATTTCCATGCCGTTTCGGCTCGTTAGATGACACATGACAGATGCATTCTAATTTAAGTGATTCTTTTTGTTTGACAAACTTCATTATTTTGTATTTGACGTGGCTGCAGTGTTGCATTAGTCACAATTGAATGAGCCAAAGCTTCAACGCTACCGTATTTTAAATAAACAGTTTTATATCTATGATCTACGAATGAGCAAATAATACATAGTAAAGGTTGCGTTCGACCAAATACTGGTTTAGGATTCTAATTC
The DNA here is from genome assembly GCA_019059595.1 of Marasmia exigua. Lineage (NCBI taxonomy): Eukaryota > Metazoa > Arthropoda > Insecta > Lepidoptera > Crambidae > Marasmia > Marasmia exigua. The sequence continues at coordinate 7,021,082 of CM032493.1, read as the reverse complement.
ACCAAAAGTGATTGTTCGTTCTAATTCACGAATGAGCGGACGCGAATGAGAAAGTGAATTAGAACGAACAAATATAACCTACTGGTACTCACGAAGCTGGCGACAACGGGACAATAAGGTTCCTGTTGGATTCTGCAGCCTCCGATCATATCATTAATAGGGAAGATCTTTTCTATACTTATTCGACTTTAAATACGCCCTTCAGGATTTCAATTGCTAAACAGGGTGAATTTATTTCAGCTACCAAACGTGGAACAATACAAGTCATCACCGATACCGGCATCCAGGGCACTCTGGAGAACGTGTTGTACTGTCCTGAGGCGCCGTACAACCTGCTATCGGTGTCGAGGATGCAGCATGCCGAGATGACCATCACCTTCGATCAACACGGAACACACATCAGTAAGGACAGTACAATGCTGATGCGAGGTAAAACAATTAATAATTTAATTTCCGTAAATTTTGAAGTTCAAGTTAATCAGTCTGTTTCCCATTTCTGCAATAAAAATAAAAACAACAATAATTACGAGTTGTGGCATGAAAGATTAGGTCATATTAGCACAAAAAAATTTTTAGATTTGAAAAATAACTGTATGACTAATGACGATAGTTTAATCGAGTCTGTAACGGTGGACGAAAAACTGTGCGAGGCATGTATAAATGGCAAACAGACTAGATTGCCGTTTAACACATGTAAAGATAATAATAATATAAAGCGACCTTTATTCATTGTACAAACTGATGTTTGCGGGCCTATCACTCCTAGTTCAATTGAAATTAAGAATTATTTTGTGTTGTTTGTAGATCAATTTACTCACTATTGTGTGGCATACCTGTTAACCTACAAATCAGACGTATTTTCAGCATTCAAGGATTTTGTAGCAAAAAGCGAGGCGAGGTTTAATTTAAAAATCGTTAATTTGTACTGTGATAATGGCCGGGAGTATCTTTCCAACGAAATGAAAGAATATTGTGTTTCTCGGGGTATTTCATATCATTTTACTGTTCCTAGAACACCTCAACAAAATGGTGTGTCAGAGCGTATGGTTAGAACCATAACAGAAAAAGCCCGTGCAATGGTTAGCGGTGCAAAATTTTGGGGCGATGCAGTATTAACTGCAGTTTATTTGATAAATATAACGCCTACCCGCGCTTTGAAACTATATAAAACTCCTTTTGAAATGTGGCACGACAAAAAGCCTACAATAAAATATTTAAAGGTTTTCGGTGCTACTGTGTATGTGCATAATAAAAATAGGAAAACAAAGTTTGATGATAAGTCATGGAAGGGAATTTTGGTAGGTTATGTACCTAATGGGTACAAGGTATGGAACATTGAACATGAAAAATATGAAACTGTGAGGGATGTAATTTTTGATGAAATTGGATTCCTGCAATCAAGACCTAAGTTAAGATTTGAAGGGAATGACACAAAACATTTCCAAATTACTGAATTGACATCAAGTTCAGGGTCTATGAAGCTCTGAACATAGATAGTGAATATAATGCACCATGCCGTAATCTGATTGGTTGTTTAATGTACATTATGATATGCACTCGGCCTGATTTAAGCGTTAGTCTCAATATTTTGAGCAGATACTCCACTATTTTGAGCAGATAATACCAGATTTAGATACTCGTAACCGCAATTATAATATGTTTTATCTCCAAATATATACTAATAACACCTCGTATTACAACCCAATAGTCAGGATGTGTCGCCAATACAATGAAATTTTAAAATTTGACAGAGATATGGATATATTCTATCTAACACTGCAACAGTTCCGGCGACAATTGTATAATAATAAGTTCTAATACCTAATTTGTAATTAAATTGTTAATTTGACTTGAAATTATGTTTTGCTTTTGACTTGTGATTAATTTAATTTATGATTTGACATTGAATTTATGATTTGAAATTTAATGTATGATTTGACATTTAATTTATAATTTGGTATAATTTATAATTTAATTTAATTTATAATTTAATACTTCATTTGTTTATTGTTGTGCTAATTAACTCTTGAGCTTTTAGGCATACATAATTTTGGAGAACAATCTCGTCATGTACATTTTCATGCTACTAAAATAAGTCTCATTGATTGTAATCTGTTTTGTGTGCTATGATAATAATTAATAATAAATAGATACACAAATAAAAATAACAAAGAGTTGTGGCAAAGTCTCAAACGCGTACTTAGATATTTGAAGGGTACTTTGGAATTAAAAGTAACGTACAAAAGGTGTAATAATTTCGAGCATATTTTATACGGCTAGTAGATTCAGACTAGGGTGGTAATGATGTAACAGATAGAAAAAGTACCTCGGGTTATTTATTCAAATTGTTTGAAAGTTGTATAATTACTTGGAATACAAAAAGACAAATGTCTGTGGCGGCTTCTTCGACCGAGGCTGAGTATATGGCTTTGTTTGAAGCTGTGAAAGAGGCATTGTGGTTAAAGTCTCTAATAATTAGTTTTAAAATTAGTATTGTAAATCCAATACCAATTTTTGAAAACAATAATGGATGTATCAGTATAGCAAACAATCCTACAAGCCATAAAAGATCAAAACACATTGATATCAAGTACCACTTTTCACGGGAACAAGTGGAAAGCAATGTAATTAAATTGTTGTATCTGTCCACAGGTAAACAGATTGCTGATGTTGTTAACCAAGCCGCTGTCAGTTGTTGCGTTTGTTAGATTCAAGGTATATATTTAAGTAATATTTAATTATTTTTCCAGTATTTAGCAATTTGGGAATAGGAATAGTCAATAAGAGAGTAAGTAAGGATATATCAACACGTTTAATATCATTATTAATTATTTACATAATAACAAACAATTATTTTAAAGAGTATTCAATATATTATGTACCTTAATCCATTTGTATATAATATTTATTAGGAATATCTATGTATGTATCTGAATTGCTACTATTTACACGTTATATACCATATCTTGTATTGTTTTATTTACCCATAACAAAGTAAATAGTATCATATCTACGACTATCATTATATACAATAGAATATATAATGTACATATTGTATATATACTTCTGCAAAGTAAATAATATCTTATCTACGCCTATCATTATATAAAATAAAGTACATAATGTACATATTGTATATTAATTATATACTTCGGCCATAGTATCCCCATAACCAACCAAATCACAGGAACGTACCTTGTTATTTTGATGTTGTCGCTACGCTTGCTCAGAGACAACTGAACTCCGCTCTATGGCTCCCCTCCTTTTATACTAGCGAACAAACAACCGACCACGTGGTTCCAATAATCAGAGTTGGAAAAATGATACTTTTTAGTATGAAAGTAATTCTAAATATATTTTTAAACACATAATTTATCTTATTTAAATGTTATCTATATTCTATTCTATATTATATATAGCTGGATTACCACTCACTGACTCACTGACTGATCAGGGGTTTTTTTGGGGGTGTTGGGGGTTGTTTTTCCATTTTTTTTCTTTTTTGGTTTTATTGTTTTTTTAATCAACGCAGGTTTTTGACATTTGGTGGAAAAAAAATGGACGGGAAGCGCGCCGTTGCGCTTTTGTTTTTTTTTTTTCAAATGCAATGCTTGGGTTTTGACATTTGTCTTGGAATCGCCTATTGTTTTTTGTTGTGGAACAAGGAAAATTTTTTGAAAAAACAAAATGGCCGCGCCGCCATCTTGGATTGAAAATTGAATTTGGACCTGTGTTTGCGTAATCGTAGCGGAGGGGGGCGCGGGTGGATTTTCAAAATTATTTTTTTAATCTGTCACAATTATGTTCGACTCTCAAACGTCATTTGCGATTTTTCGAAATCCAAGATGGCGCCGCCTCTGGCGGCCATTTTGTCGGGGGGAAAAAATTTGCACTTTTCAAATTGATTTTTCGGGGAGATGGCAACATCGGGGTGGGTAGGTTTGTTCCGGGCGTCGGGGGGTAATTTATTCGAGTGTTGCCATGACTGAGAATTTCTACCAAATTTTTGGTAGTTTTTGGGCCACGGCCCCGAATAGTAGAAAAAAAAAGTGGTCTCTTTAGTGAAAATCGAGTATGCAGTCTGGTGGCAATCTGGGCTCGCAACGACTTCCTGGTAGTTTTTTGCTAAAATTCTGGCAACACTGGAAATGGCGGCAAAAATAAATTTTGGGGTGTCGCCCACTTTGAGGAGCTCCTCGGACGAGGATATCGTAGATGGGAAAAAAATAAAAATTGTCTCTGATTAGTTATATAGTTTAGTCTATGGCACGGGTACGCGCTGTCAAAAATCCAAGATGGCGGACGAGCTGGCGGCCATTTTGTAAATTTGTAAAATTTTTGAAAATTTCAATGTGATTTTTTTGACACATGGCGACACTTGAGCGAGTTGACATGTATCGGGCGGGTGTGAGTCTTGCTGGCGTGTGTTGCCATGTCGAAAAATATTTTGACGATTTTTGATAGTTTGCGCGCCAGGGCCCGAAAAGGTGCCGAGTCGAAATAGCCATTTTTGGGGGAAAAAAAATCCATGAGGCCCTTGACTGGGTCTGTCCAAATGACATTTGACCATTTTCAGCACCCTGACCTGGCAACACTGGGAGCTGTGGAGAAAAACATTTTTGCGACTTGGTCATTTTCGAGATAGCTTATTGGTCCTCTGGTATTCTCTAAGAAAAAAAGTAAAAATATGGTTCGGTCTTGTTTATGGTGTAGTATATGGGAAAAATACGATTTTCTTGAAATTCAAGATGGCGGACGAGACAGCGGCCATTTTGTGAAAAGTTGAGTTTTTGAAAAAATTCAAAGTGGTTTTTCGGGCAGATGGCGCCACTTGACGCGAATTTTAGTCAGAACCTTTATTGTTGACTTTGGCAAGGGCTACGCTGTGGTGAAATAAAAAATTCGAATTTTTGGATAATTTCTGAGAATCACCCCAAAACGTAAAATTGCAAATTTCCAGTTTCTGAGTATGAGGTCCTGTCAAAAAGTGACATGCGATGCCATTTTTGGCCCATTTGGCATCCTAACCTGGCAACACTGGGAGCTGTTGAGAAAAACATTTTTGGTCATGGTCATTTTCGAGATAGCTTATTGGTCCTCTGGTATTCTTTGAGGAAAAAAGTAAAAATGTGGTTCGGTCTTGTTTATGGTGTAGTATATGGGAAAAATACGGGTTTTTCGAAATTCAAGATGGCGGACTAGACAGCGGCCATTTTGTGAAAAGTTTAGCTTTCGAAAATCTTTAAAGTGGGTTTTCGGGCAGATGGCGCCACTTGACGCGAATTTTTGACATGACCTTTATTGTTATTCTTGACAAGGGCTACGCTGCGGTGAAAAAAAATTTTCGAGTTTTTGGATAATTCCTGAGAATTACCCCAAAATGTAAAATTGCAAATTTTTAGTTTCTGAGTATGAGGTCCTGTCAAAAAGTGACATCCGATGTCATTTTAGGCCAATCAGAGCGTGTATGATTATTTGCTGTGGAAAAAAAAGAAAATGAAAATTTGACCTGGTAGTAGACTGTCCCATACATTTTGTACTGAAGTTGACTTCAAAGTACCTACTAAAGGAGTTGTATGGGGAAATCAAAATATTCAACCCAAGTTGGGGAATCGAGGCGGAGCGCCGCGTAGGGCGTAGCCCAGAGCGGCCATTTCATCAAGCAATTATACTAAATCCAAGCGGAGCGCCGCGTAGGGCGTAGCCCGGAGCGGCCATTTTATCATGACTCATAACACCAAAAACAAGCGGAGCGCCGCGTAGGGCAAAGCCCGGAGCGGCCATTTGATCACGACTTATACCACAAAAACCAAGCGGAGCGCCGCGTAGGGCGAAGCCCGGAGCGGCCATTACATCACTTCTTATACCAACAAAACAAAGCGAAGCGCCGCGTAGGGCGAAGCCCGGAGCGGCCATTCCATCTCAAATGATACTACAAAAACCAAGCGGAGCGCCGCGTAGGGCGCAGCCCGGAGCGGCCATTACATCACGACTCCCACCTACTAAAGGAGTTGTATGGGGAAATCAAAACATTTAACCCAAGCTGGGGAATCGAGGCGGAGCGCCGCGTAGGGCGAAGCCCGGAGCGGCCATTTCATCAAGCAACAGTACTAAATCCAAGCAGAGCGCCGCGTAGGGTGAAACCCGGAGCGGCCATTTCATCACATGTTATACCGTCAAAATAAAGCGAAGCGCCGCGTAGGGCGCAGCCCGGAGCGGCCATTATAATCACTCGGTCATATGGAAAAACCTAGCGAAGCGCCGCGTCGGGCGCAGCCCGGGGCGGCCTTTTTTCTTACTATATAGGGAAGACATGGCGAAGGCGGAGCGCCGCGTAGGGCGAAGCCCGGAGCGGCCATTCTCCTGAACAGTGACTACGAGATCAAAGCAGAGCGCCGCGTAGGGCGAAGCCCGGAGCGGCCATTTTATCAGAAATCAGCAGCAAAACTAAGCGGAGCGCCGCGTAGGGCGAAGCCCGGAGCGGCTATTCCATCTCAAGTGATACTACTAAAACCAAGCGGAGCGCCGCGTAGGGCGAAGCCCGGAGCGGCCATTCCATCTCAAGTGATACTACAAAAACCAAGCGGAGCGCCGCGTAGGGCGCAGCCCGGAGCGGCCATTACATCACGACTCACATCACAAAAACCCAGCGGAGCGCCGCGTCGGGCGCAGCCCGGGGCGGCTTTCTAACTACATGAGGAAGATACGGTTGAAGCGGAGCGCCGCGTAGGGCGCAGCCCGGAGCGGCCACATTCTACCAATTATGATCTCAACTTGCAACACCAAAAGTCTACCTTCAAACCCCATCCAACCCTGTCCAAGAACACACATTTGATTTATCCTTGGGCGTGGAAAAGAACAAGGGCAACTGTCACAAACGGTGCATCGCCTCATGCAAGTTCGCGAGGCCGCAGGCCGAGCTGCGTCTCGCGAGGCCGAAGGCCGAGCTCCGCGGAGGGCGAAGCCCGTAGCGTCGCCGCGCAGGGCGCAGCCCGCAGCGCGGCCAAGCGTCGCAGACCTAGCTCGAAGGCGCGCCCGCGCAAAGCGCGGGGCGTCAAAAAGCTAGTCTATCTTCTATCTTCTATCTTCTATCTATATATCTATCTATCTATATCTATCTATCTATATTATATATAGCTGGATTACCACTCACTGACTCACTGACTGATCAGGGGTTTTTTTGGGGGTGTTGGGGGTTGTTTTTGGATTTGTTTTCTTTTTTGGTGTTATTGTTTTTTTAATCAACACAGGTTTTTGACATTTGTTGGAAAAAAAAGGACCGCAAGCGCGCCGTTGCGCTTTTGTTTTTTTTTTTTTAAATGCAACGGCTATGTTTTGACATTTGTCTTAGGATCGCCCATTGTTTTTTTGATTGGCACCGGGAAATTTTTTTGAAAAAACAAAATGGCCGCGCCGCCATCTTGGATTGAAAATTGTATTTGGATCTCTTTTCGCGGAATCGTAGCGGAGGGGGGCGCGGGTGGATTTTCAAAATTCTTTTTTTTATCTGTTGCACAAGTGTTCAACTCTAGAACGCTGTATGCGACTTTTCGAAATCCAAGATGGCGCCGCGTCTGGCGGCCATTTTGTCGGGGGGAAAAAATTGCCTTTTTTCAAACTGATTTTTCGGGGAGATGGCAACATCGGAGCGGGTAGGTTTGTTCCGGGCGTCGGGGGGTAATTTATCCGAGTGTTGCCACGACTGAGAATTTCTACCATATTTTTGGTAGTTTTTGGGCCACGGCCCCGAATAGTTGAAAAAAAAAGTGGTCTCTGTTGCCAAAATCGAGTATGCAGTCTGGTGGCAATCGTGGCTGTCATTGACCTCCAGGTAGTTTTTTGGTAAAATTCTGGCAACACTGAAAATGGCGGCAAAAATAAATTTTGGGGTGTCGCCCACTTTGAGGAGCTCCTAGGACGAGGATATCGTAGATGGAAAAAAATTAAAAATTGTCTCTGATCAGTCATATAGATAAATCTATGGTAAGGGTACGCGCTGTCAAAAATACAAGATGGCGGACGAGCTGGCGGCCATTTTGTAAATTTGCAAAATTTTTGAAAATTTCAACGTGATTTTTTTGACACATGGCGACACTTGAGCGAGTTGACGTGTATAGGGCGGGTGTGAGTCTTGCTTGCGTGTGTTGCCATGTCGAAAAATATTTTGGCGATTTTTGATAGTTTGCGCGCCAGGGCCCGAAAAGGTGCCGAGTCGAAATAGCCATTTTTGGGGAAAAAGAATCTCAAGAGGCCATTGATTGGGTTGGTCCAAATGACATTTGACCATTTTCAGCATCCTGACCTGGCAACACTGGGAGCTGTTGAGAAAAACATTTTTGCGACTTGGTCATTTTCGGCGATAGTTATTGGTCCTCTGGTATTAATTGAAAAAAAAAGTAAAAATGTGGTTCGATCTTGTTTATGGTGTAGTATATGGAAAAAATACGATTTTCTTGAAATTCAAGATGGCGGATGAGACAGCGGGCATTTTGTAAAAAGTTGAGTTTTCGAAAAAATTTAAAGCGGTTTTTCGGGCAGATGGCGCCACTTGACGCGATTTTTTGCCAGAACCTTTATTGTTGAACCTGATAAGGGCTATGTGACAGTAAAATAAAAAAATAGATTTTTTGGATAATTTCTGAGAATTACCCCAAAACGTAAAATTGCAAATTTTCAGTTTCCGAGTATGAGGTCCTGTCTAAAAGTGACGTGCGATGCCATTTTTGGCCGATTTGGCATCCTAACCTGACAACACTGGGAGCTGTTGAGAAAAACATTTTTGGTCATGGTCATTTTCGAGATAGCTTATTGGTCCTCTGGTATTCTTTGAGGAAAAAAGTAAAAATGTGGTTCCATCTCGTTTATGGTGTAGTATATGGGAAAAATACGTTTTTTTTTTAAATTCAAGATGGCGGACTAGACAGCGGCCATTTTGTGAAAAGTTTAGTTTTCGAAATGCTTTAAAGTGGGTTTTCGGGCAGATGGCGCCACTTGACGCGAATTTTTGACATAACCTTTATTGTTGAATTTGACAAGGGCTACGCTACGGTGAAAAAAAATTTTCGAGTTTTTGGATAATTTCTGAGAATTACCCCAAAATGTAAAATTGCAAATTTTCAGCTTCTGAGTATGAGATGCTGTCAAAAAGTGACATGCGATGTCAATTTTACCCAATCAGAGCGTGTACGAGTGTTTGCTGTGAAAAAAAACGAAAATAAAATTTCGACCTAATAGGAAACTGTCCCATACATTTTGTACTGAAGTTGACTTCAAAGTACCTATAGGAGTTGTATGGGGAAATTAAAATATTCAAACCAAGCCGGGGAATCGAGGCGGAGCGCCGCGTAGGGCGAAGCCCGGAGCGGCCATTTCATCAAGCAACACTACTAAATCCAAGCGGAGCGCCGCGTAGGGCGCAGCCCGGAGCGGCCATTTTATCACAAATCAGGAGCAAAACCAAGCGGAGCGCCGCATAGGGCGTAGCCCGGAGCGGTCATTTCATCACGACTTATATCACAAAAACCAAGCGGAGCGCCGCGTAGGGCGCAGCCCGGAGCGGCCATTTCATCAAGCAACACTACTAAATCCAAGCGGAGCGCCGCGTAGGGCGCAGCCCGGAGCGGCCATTTTATCACACATCAGGAGCAAAACCAAGCGGAGCGCCGCGTAGGGCGTAGCCCGGAGCGGTCATTTCATCACGACTTATATCACAAAAACCAAGCGGAGCGCCGCGTAGGGCGCAGCCCGGAGCGGCCATTTCATCAAGCAACACTACTAAATCCAAGCGGAGCGCCGCGTAGGGCGCAGCCCGGAGCGGCCATTTTATCGTAAATCAGCAGCAAAACCAAGCGGAGCGCCGCGTAGGGCGAAGCCCGGAGCGGCCATTACAATCACTCAGTCTTAAGGAAAAACCAAGCGAAGCGCCGCGTCGGGCGCAGCCCGGGGCGGCCTTCTTACTATATAGGGAAGATATGGCGAAGGCGGAGCGCCGCGTAGGGCGCAGCCCGGAGCGGCCATTTCATCAAGCAACACTACTAAATCCAAGCGGAGCGCCGCGTAGGGCGCAGCCCGGAGCGGCCATTTTATCATAAATTAGCAGCAAAACCAAGCGTAGCGCCGCGTAGGGCGCAGCCCGGAGCGGCCATTACATCACGACTTATATCACAAAAACCAAGCGGAGCGCCGCGTAGGGCGCAGCCCGGAGCGGCCATTTCATCAAGCAACACTACTAAATCCAAGCGGAGCGCCGCGTAGGGCGCAGCCCGGAGCGGCCATTTTATCGTAAATCAGCAGCAAAACCAAGCGGAGCGCCGCGTAGGGCGAAGCCCGGAGCGGCCATTACAATCACTCAGTCTTAAGGAAAAACCAAGCGAAGCGCCGCGTCGGGCGCAGCCCGGGGCGGCCTTCTTACTATATAGGGAAGATATGGCGAAGGCGGAGCGCCGCGTAGGGCGCAGCCCGGAGCGGCCATTTCATCAAGCAACACTACTAAATCCAAGCGGAGCGCCGCGTAGGGCGCAGCCCGGAGCGGCCATTTTATCATAAATTAGCAGCAAAACCAAGCGTAGCGCCGCGTAGGGCGCAGCCCGGAGCGGCCATTACATCACGACTCATATCACAAAAACCAAGCGGAGCGCCGCGTAGGGCGCAGCCCGGAGCGGCCATTACATCACGACTCACATCACAAAAACCCAGCGGAGCGCCGCGTCGGGCGCAGCCCGGGGCGGCCTTCTAACTACATGAGAAAGATGCGGTTAAAGCGGAGCGCCGCGTAGGGCAACGCCCGGAGCGGCCACATTATACCAATTATGATCATAACTTGCAATACTATAAGTCTAACTTCAAACTTCATACCACATCCAACCCTGCCCAAGGACACACATTTGATTCATCCTTGGGCGTGGAAAAGGAAAAGGGCAGCCACCACAAACGGTGCATCGCCTCATGCAAGTTCGCGAGGCCGCAGGCCGAGCTGCGTCTCGCGAGGCCGAAGGCCGAGCTCCGCGGAGGGCGAAGCCCGTAGCGTCGCCGCGCAGGGCGCAGCCCGCAGCGCGGCCAAGCGTCGCAGACCTAGCTCGAAGGCGCGCCCGCGCAAAGCGCGGGGCGTCAAAAAGCTAGTCTATATTATATATAGCTGGATTACCACTCACTGACTCACTGACTGATCAGGGGTTTTTTTGGGGGTGTCGGGGGTTGTTTTTCCATTTTTTTTCTTTTTTGGTGTTATTGTTTTTTTAATCAACACAGGTTTTTGACATTTGGTGGAAAAAAAATGGACCGCAAGCGCGCCGTTGCGCTTTTGTTTTTTTTTTTTAAATGCAACGGTCATGTTTTGACATTTGGTTTAGGATCGCTTATTGTTTTTTAATGTGGCACGGGAAAAATTTTTTGAAAAAACAAAATGGCCGCGCCGCCATCTTGGATTGAAAATTGAATTTGGACTCGTGTTTGCGGAATCGTAGCGGAGGGGGGCGCGGGTGGATTTTCAAAATTCTTTTTTTAATCTGTCACAATTATGTTCGACTCTCAAACGTCATTTGCGATTTTTCGAAATCCAAGATGGCGGCCATTTTGTTGGGGGGAAAAAATTGGCACTTTTCAAATTGATTATTCGGGGAGATGGCAACATCGGAGTGGGTAGGTTTGTTCCGGGCGTCGGAGGGTTATTTATTCGAGTGTTGCCATGACTGGGAATTTCTACCATATTTTTGGTAGTTTTTGGGCTATAGCGAATAGTAGAAAAAAAAAGTGGTCTCTTTAGTGAAAATCGAGTATGCAGTTTGGTGGCAATCGGGGCTCGCAATGACCTCCAGGTAGTTTTTTGCTAAAATTCTGGCAACACTGGAAATGGCAGCAAAAATAAATTTTAGGGTGTCGCCCACTTTGAGGAGCTTCTGGGACGAGGATATCGTAGGTGGGAAAAAAATAAAAATTGTCTCTGATTAGTCATATAGTTTAATTAATGGCACAGGTACGCGCTGTCAAAAATCTAAGATGGCGGACGAGCTGGCGGCCATTTTGTAAATTTGTAAAAATTTTGAAAATTTCAACGTGATTTTTTTGACACATTGCGACACTTTAGCGAGTTGACATGTATCGGGCGGGTGCGTGTCTTGCTTGCGTGTGTTGCCATGTTGAAAAATATGTTGGCAATTTTTGATAGTTTGCGCGCCAGGGCCCGAAAATGTGGCGAGTCGAAATAGCCATTTTTGGGGGAAAAAAATCTCAAGAGGCCATCGACAGGGTCGGTCCAAATGACATTTGACCATTTTTAGCACCCTGACCTGGCAACACTGGGAGCTGTTGAGAAAAACATTTTTGCGACTTGGTCATTTTCGAGATAGCTTATTGGTCCTCTGGTATTCTCTAAGAAAAAAAGTAAAAATGTGTTTCGGTCTTGTTTATGGCGTAGTATATGGGAAAAATACGATTTTCTTGAAATTCAAGATGGCGGACGAGACAGCGGCCATTTTGTGAAAAGTTGAGTTTTTGAAAAAATTCAAAGTGGTTTTTCGGGCAGATGGCGCCACTTGACGCGAACTTTAGCCAGAACCTTTATTGTTGAACTTGACAATAGCTACGCGACAGTGAAAAAAAAAAATTAGAATTTTTGGGTAATTTCTGAGAATTACCCCAAAACGTAAAATTGCAAATTTTTAATTTTTGAGTATGAGGTCCTGTCAAAAAGTGACATGCGATACCATTTTTGGCCAATTTAGCATCCGAATCTGGCAACACTGGGAGCTGTTGAGAAAAACATTTTTGGTCATGGTCATTTTCGGCGATAGTTATTGGTCCTCTGGTATTATTTAAAAAAAAAAGTAAAAATGTAGTTCGGTCTTGTTTATGATGTAGTATATGGGAAAAATACGGATTTTTTGAAATTCAAGATGGCGGACTAGACAGCGGCCATTTTGAGAAAAAAATAGTTTTCGAAATTCTTTAAAGTGGGTTTTCGGGCAGATGGCGTCACTTGACGCGAATTTTTTACACGACCTTTATTGTTGAGCTTGACAAGAGCTACGCTACGGTGAAAAAAAATTTTCGAGATTTTGGATAATTTCTGAGAATTACCCCAAAATGTAAAATTGCAAATTTATAGTTTCCGAGTATGAGATCCTGTCAAAAAGTGACATCCGATGTCATTTTTGGCCAATCAGAGCGTGTATGAGTTATTGCTGTGGAAAAAAAAGAAAATGTAAATTTGACCTGGTAAGAAACTGTCCCATACATTTTGTACTGGAGTTGACTTAAAGTGCCTCACTAAGGAGTTGTATGGGGAAATCAAAATATTCAACCCAAGCTGGGGAATCGAGGCGGAGCGCCGCGTAGGGCGAAGCCCGGAGCGGCCATTTCATCTCAAGTGAGATACCAAAGCCAAGCGGAGCGCCGCGTAGGGCGAAGCCCGGAGCGGCCATTCCATCTCAAGTGATACTACAAAAACCAAGCGGAGCGCCGCGTAGGGCGCAGCCCGGAGCGGCCATTACATCACGACTCATCACAAAAACCAAGCGGAGCGCCGCGTAGGGCGCAGCCCGGAGCGGCCATTATAATCACTCGGTCATATGGAGAAACCCAGCGAAACGCCGCGTCGGGCGCAGCCCGGGGCGGCCTTCTTACTGTATAGGGAAAACATAGCGAAGGCGGAGCGCCACGTAGGGCGAAGCCCGGAGCGGCCATTCTTCTGAACAATGACCACGAGATCAAAGCAGAGCGCCGCGTAGGGCGTAGCCCGGAGCGGCCATTTCATCACAAGTTATAAAATCAAAACTAAGTGGAGCGCCGCGTAGGGCGAAGCCCGGAGCGGCCATTATAATCACTCAGTTTTTTGGAGAAACCGAGCGGAGCGCCGCGTAGGGCGAAGCCCGGAGTGGCCATTCCATCACAAGTGATACTACAAAAACCAAGCGGAGCGCCGCGTAGGGCGCAGCCCGGAGCGGCCATTTCATCACAAGCTATAAAACCAAAACCAAGCCGAGCGCCGCGTAGGGCGAAGCCCGGAGCGGCGATTATAATCACTCAGTGTTCTGGAGAAACCGAGCGGAGTGCCGCGTAGGGCGAAGCCCGGAGCGGCCATTCCATAACAAGTTATACTACAAATACCAAGCGGAGCGCCGCGTAGGGCGAAGCCCGGAGCGGCCATTCTTCTGAACAGTGACTACGAGATCAAAGCAGAGCGCCGCGTAGGGCGCAGCCCGGAGCGGCCACATTCTACCAATTATGATCATAACTTGCAACACTATAAGTCTAACCTCGAACCCCATCCAACCGTGCCCAAGGACACACATTTGATTTATCCTTGGGCGTGGAAAAGGAAAAGGGCAGCCACCACAAACGGTGCATCGCCTCATGCAAGTTCGCGAGGCCGCAGGCCGAGCTGCGTCTCGCGAGGCCGAAGGCCGAGCTCCGCGGAGGGCGAAGCCCGTAGCGTCGCCGCGCAGGGCGCAGCCCGCAGCGCGGCCAAGCGTCGCAGACCTAGCTCGAAGGCGCGCCCGCGCAAAGCGCGGGGCGTCAAAAAGCTAGTTAAAATATAAACATAATTTAAACAGGTATTACAATGAATAATCATCTAGTGTTTTTTTGTTTCATCAAATAATAACTAATAATTATAAAAGTAACTCTAAATACTAAGTTAAACATCTTGACATGTTTTTTTTTAAATAAATATGGTTTTTAGACATAATATTTAATGCACAATACTTTTATAATCTATCACGTTCAAACATTTCGGAGAAGAAATGGGTTTATTTTTATAATATTGAATACTGATATATTGCTGTGTTTTGCTGATTGTATTAATTTAGTTAATGTACGTATGGTCTGATTAGGTTTTTCGTCGGACGTCATCTACCCGAAATTGTTCACAAATGCAATGGAGGATATGTTCAAGACGCTGAACTGGAAGAGACGTGGCATCAACATCAATGGCGAATACATCTCTCACCTGCGATTTGCTGACGACATCGTCATAATGGCAGAAACGCTGCTGGACCTACAACAGATGCTGAATGACCTGGCTGACTCTTCTAAATGCATCGGCCTACGGATGAACTTGGACAAAACCAAGGTCATGTTTAATGAACATGTTCTACCGGAACCGATTGCAATTCACGGTGTCGTCCTTGAAGTTGTTCAAAAATACGTATACCTCGGGCAGACTTTGCAATTGGGTAAAAACAACTTCGAGGATGAGGTGAATAGGAGAATCCAGTTAGGTTGGGCAGCATTTGGAAAACTACGTCGTGTCTTCGTATCGTCGATACCACAGTGCCTAAAGACGATTTCAATCAGTGCGTCCTACCCGTCATGACATACGGAGCCAAAACGTGGACACTTACGGTACGGCTGGTCCACAAGTTAAAGGTCGCTCAGCGGGCTATGGAGCGAGCAATGCTCGGCGTCTCTCTCCGAGATCGAATCCGGAATGAGGTGATCCGGCAGAGAACCAAAGTTATCGACATTGCTCTACGGATTAGCAAGCTTAAATGGCAGTGGGCTGGCCATATTAGCCGCAGAACCGACAATCGATGGGGTAAACGAGTTCTGGAGTGGAGACCGCGTCTTGGCAAACGTAATGTAGGGCGCCCTCTGGCTAGGTGGGGGGACGATCTGCGCAGGATGGCTGGCAAGAGCTGGATGCGAGAAGCCATGGATAGATCACAGTGGCGAACAATTGGAGAGGCCTACGTCCAGCAGTGGACTGCGATAGGCTGATGATGATTAGGTTTTTACTGGGTTTTCCTAATCCTTGCAACGAATGTTGGGCCATGATTAATTGTAATTTTTCCCAGAGAATACTTGGAAGGTTTTAATGTTCTGGTTAGATAGATTTGAGGAAACTATGATTGTAAATAGTTGTAAGTAATAAATTTTTGAGGGGGCGTGTAGGAAATAATTGATTATTAATATGCAAAAATTTATTGATTTTGTTTATTTAATACTTGTATTATTATTAACTTGGCAATACTGAAATATTTTTGATATAAAAGCCATGATCGACCGATACCCCTTCTTCTTTTTTCTCGACGTCACGTTGTGATAGGAGGCAGACATTATACCTTCCTCGTTTTATTTAAAATAAACGTTTCAACGTATTTCACATATAAAATTAGTTTTTTCTTTTCGCTCGTAATCCTATTTCCCAATAACAACGAACAAGGGAGCAATATTTTTAAACTCTTTTAAACCCATCAACGGTTCAGCTCGGCGTCCGATCCTGTTGAAAAATCTTGCATATTGTTCGTATATTCATGAATATTTGTTTTCAGAGAAACTAATATTCAGGCTTTCGTATGGATAATAAGTTGAATTTAGGAAAACTTTAACAACCCGCATTGAGCAATGATCGAATTCTGCCATTGACATAGTAGCATTATGTTTACGATTCGTTTGCAAAGCAATAACAACCATTCGCGGTTTTTCAATCTGTGATGAAGTTTTCATCGACCAAGTATGTTTCTGGGGTTTAGTTAATAATGGATATTCATACAAGTCCCAATTACGAAATGCAACTATTTGATAAATCAAAGTCAGGGTGAGCCGAAGATTTTCGAGTGAAACCACGTACTTTGGAGATATACTTATAATTGACTTATTTTTGAAACACTTTACAGTTTAACTTTAATCTAACATAGTCTCGCTATTACAAGTCGACTGCTTCGAAGCTGAATTTAGAATGAGCTCTCGACTCGGCATCGCTCACTTGTAAGCTCGGTTATCGCGCTATTTTTAGTTTGCTAGTCAGGCCACCAGAGGCGCTTCAAATATCGCGGTAACAAGCGGTTCCGAGTCAAGTGCATTACTTTTAAGTGATTTAAATAATTAATTTAATTAAATACCTAGTTATTACAATTAACTTTACTTTACAATATAGCTTTTAACACAATTATTTAATAAAATGACATTATATTAGGTTAATATTTATACATAATTACGGAACAATGCTTACAAATTCGTCCATCCTGACAAACAATCACGTCCTCGTGATAATAAAATCAATAAATGCAGTTTAGGAAATAAACTTATTAATTAAAACAAATTAATTTGTAGGTTGCATTAACGAATTAAAAGGTTCGTACCTAACACTACTCAGTTTCATTATAAATATTTTAAATAAATATTTATCCAAAAAAATATTTTTAATCAATACAAGTGTATAATCATAAACAGTTTTAAAATATTAATTTACTAAAATAAATCACTAAACTATACTGATTTAAACATTAATATTTTTAACATTTTAAAATAAAAAGATAATCATCCTTTCAATATTATTTAACATATTATCTTATCAAATTATCCATTTTATCCAGTTATCCAAAATGACGGAAAGTGTCATTTAATCCATAGCCTCCTGAAAGAAACATTTTTATTATCATCCTTCCAATGCGATTAATGTTTTAGCACAAATCATCCTTCCAAGTATCCATAATCCTCTGAAAGAAATTCTATATTATCATCCTTTCAATGTGTTTTGTTTTATTACAAATCATCCTTCCATCCAATTATCCTTTAATGATCTCATTTGTTTATGTCCCAATTACATCCTCCATATGCAGCAATTTATGTACAGTTTACTCATTTTCAATGGTTTCCACATTTTTATCTTCATCACTCTCATGAAATTTATCTTTTTTCAAACATTCACCTATATTTTATCATCATCACTTTTGTTCGCATTACTCATCTCATCGCCACTATCATCACTTTCATAACACCTTTTGAAATTTAACCAAGGATATATTCTTTCTACCGGATGTACACCCTTATATACTGCCTTTCCTTTGCGCCTGGTAATGGGAGTATCCTCAACTGTATACCTGCCATTACTCATTACTTCTACAATTTTGTAAGGTCCGAAACATTTAGCAATAAGTTTTTTACTTCTACCCGGGCATAAAATAGACCTTTCTACCCTTACCAGGTCGCCAACCTTAAACTTACGCGGTGGACATCTAGATTTATCAAATCGCAGTTTTTGATCCCGTTGGGATTTTACTATGTGTTCATCTACTTGTGATCTAATTTTACTTAAGCTTGGGTTTGAATCTAATGGTTCTTCGTTATTTTTTGTCGACCGTATCCTACCTATAGCCATACTAGTCAAGTTAAGCCCAAATAGTACTTCCGCTGGTGTACACCCAATTCCCTTATTTTTCGTGTTATTTAGCCCCCACTGAACATCTAAAACCTTACTATCCCAGTCAGATTCATGTAGTCCGTAATTCATCGCTGTTAAGGAATCTAATATTGTACGGTTGTATCTCTCCACTTGCCCGTTGGCTCGTGGAGTGGCAACCGCATTCATGATATGCTTAACCCCTACATCCTTTAAGATTTTTTTAAATTTCTTGCCAGTAAATGATGAATATCTGTCAGTTATTAATCTTACAGGACATGAAAATGTGCTAAAGTACTCCTTGAATACTCTTATTGTTGTGGAAGCTTTTGTATTTTTGACTGATTTTAACAATATAAATTTACTATAGGAATCTATTACAAGCAAATACTTATTTTTACGTTTACTAGCATTAAAGGGGCCCAAATGATCAGCATGTAGGGTGTGGAATGGTTTTGACACTTTAGGTATAGGGTGTAAATAACCGGACTTTTTCCCAGCCGGAGTCTTACTTAGGGCACATTCTAAACATGATTGTTCATACTTCTTTACAAATCTTTTCATCTTTGGAAACCAATAAGCCTCTTTAATTTTGTCAATCGTTTTTTCTATAGAAAAGTGTCCAATGTCATCATGACATGCTTTAAGTATATGCCATCGCACACCCTTTGGCACTAACCATTTGAGTCCACCATCAGTTATCTTTTAAACATTATTATTCTTTAGAGCAAAATTCTGTTTGATGTCTACAACATTTTTACTATCTAGGTCAACTAAAATATTTTTAATCCGTGCTGCTTTACTGTCGGCCTGTTGAACAGTTTCAAGCCAGTCATTAGTAATTTGGAACACTGTCGGGAAATCCATGTCATCTATCTCTGCACAAGGTACATGATTTCGACTTAGTGCATCGACATGACACATTCCTTGACCTGATTTGTATTTCACATCGCAATTGATCTCTTGAATCAAACTACACCAACGAGCAACTCTTGGTATCATATCCCTTTTCATAAATGTAGCACGTAAGGAATTACAATCCGTCACGATTGTAAACATGCATGCAAACATGCATACAAAGGCATGCCAAGTAAATAAGGTCGAAATTTTACTAGAGAAGATACTACAGCTAGAGTCTCTAGCTCGTAAGATGAAAAATGTTGCTCGATTGGTGTAGTCTGACGACTAAAATAAGCGACTGGTTTGAGATCACTATTATCTTGTTTTTGAAGCAATATGCCACCAACGCCCCATTTACTTGCATCAGTATGCAATTCAGTCGTACACGATGGGTCATATAACGTAAGAATTGGTCGCGAAACAAGCCTTTCTTTCAATTCTTCAAATGCTTCTTGTTGCTCCCTATTCCAGACCCACTGAACGTTGTTTCTCAATAAACTAGTAAGAGGTCTAGCTATCGTCGCAAAATTCTTGATATATTTTCTAAAAAAACTTGTTAATCCCAAGAATTGACGCACGTTATAGACATTATTTGGGACCGGAAAAGATTCTACTGCCTGAATTTTTTTATGACCTGGCTTAATGCCACTAGCAGATACCTCAAACCCCAGAAAGTCTACAGCAGTTTGAAAGAAATAACATTTACTCGGTTTCAAAGTTAAATTACATTCCCTTAACTTTTTTAGTATCAATTCAAGTTTTTGAAGCCCTTCATCTACAGACTTTGATGGTACCATAACATCATCCATATAAGCCACAGCAGTGTCAAAGCGAAGCGATCCCAAAGCCTTATTTATGGTTCTTTGGAACACCGCAGGTGGGTTGGCTAACCCGAACGGCATCCTATTAAATTCCCATTGACCATCTGGTGTTACAAAAGCTGTTTTCGATTTTGATTCTTCCGTCAGTTCCACTTGGTAATACCCACTAGCCAAGTCCAGTGTAGTGTAAAATACATTTCCAGACAACCTATTAATTTGATCCTCCATACAAGGGGGGGATAGTGTTGCTTAATAGTTTTCCTATTTAGTGCCCTATAATCGACACACAGCCTTTTGTCACCAGTCTTTTTGCGAACTAGAATAATAGGACTAGCATAAGGTGAGCTCGATTCTCTGATCATACCTGTAGTACTTAACTCATCTATCATACCTTATATTATATTAACTAATTACTGTGTTTAATGAGCTCATAAAAGTGTAGTTTATGAATGATAAGTGCTATTATTGGTGAAAGCCCCAATGTTATATCACAGGACAGTTATTCAACAAATAACACGTGAGATAACTACAAAATTATGCACCCAACGCAACCAGAGTATCCTTGGCCTGGCGTCCGTACACAGTTAACAACTAGGCATGCATGCAACATCAAAAGTGTGCACCTAACAAACCAAACCAAAGAGTAGCCTTGGCCTTGCGTCGGTACCCAGGTAATAACTAGGCATACATGCAACAAATAACAATATGATTGTATAAATTTTATTATATTATATATGTGTTGGTATAAATTTTAATGACTAGGCATGCATGCATGCAACAACATAAAAGTGTGCGCCTAACGCAACCAAAGAGTAGCCTTGGCCTTGCGTCGATACACAGTAAGTAACATAGTCATGCATGCAACAACTAAAACAAAATTGTGTACCCAACGCAACCAAAGAGTAGCCTTGGCCTTGCGTCGATACAGTTAATAAGTAATATAGGCATGCATGCAACAACTAAAACAAAATTGTGTACCCAACGCAACCAAAGAGTAGCCTTGGCCTTGCGTCGATACAGTTAGTAAGTAACATAGGCATGCATGCAACAACTAGAACAAAATTGTGTACCCAACGCAACCAAAGAGTAGCCTTAGCCTTGCGTCGATACATAGTTAGTAAGTAACATAAACATGCATGCAACAACTAAAGACAAAATTGTGTACCCAACGCAACCAAAGAGCAGCCTTGGCCTTGCATCGGTACACATTTATTAGCATTTATCTATTTTGAAAATAAAATCGATATATTTTAATATCATGTCATCTGACTGTAATCAAATCGATAAGATTAATTTAAAATCAATTTATCACTTTCATGGTTTGTTGAAGACTGTCAAATCGTAGCTGTTTACTGACACACGTGTGTAGCTCGTAATTAAGATTTTCAAAAGAAATTGTAGTGAATCTTATCTTTAATCGAGTTTATGTGTTGTGAATGTTGGTAAAGGGTTGCACGTAAGTATTTAAAACTAACTTTGTGTTATAAATTTATTTATTTACTATATACATAACCTAGAATCTAATCCCTCGAGTGTCATACATCGAGAATAATGAATATTCCACCTAAACCCCCGGACCCACCGGATGATAGTCTATCCCCATTAGTATTCTCTAATGAGAATGGACTGCATTTCGGGATCCCGTCCGAGACATCTTCTTCTACTTCCTCTAGTAGGAAGCAGAAGCGCCCCGCGGATAACATTGACAGTGTAAACAATACTGAAAAGCGGACTCGCAACAATAAAGATGTTGAAACATCCGTGTCTCAACAGACTATTTACACACATCCAAGCTTCAGTGAGTCATATACGTACAGTGAACAGGACTCCGGTCCTTTCATTGTCCATGTTTCTCGTGCTGAACCCGACCCTGCCGCGGGTACCACTATGAAAACCCTCAAATTCGCTCAATTCTTACACAGCAAAAAGATCAAAGGCATTGCCAAGGAAGGTATTAAAAGTGTTGGACGGAATAGGATCTCTGTTGAATTTAATTACGCTAATGATGCAAATGATTTCGCAAAGGCCCAATGTCTGTCGGATAACAAATACAAGGCTTTCATTCCGACTTACAATGTAACTCGGATGGGGCTTATACGTGATATCCCAGTAGATTGGTCAATGGACCACCTTGTGGAATCCCTAGAATTACCAGAAAATTGTGGCATTGTACTAAAGGCTCGTAGAATGAATAGGAAGACTACCACCAATGGGAATACCACGTGGCTCCCCACCCAGACAGTAGTACTAACTTTCTCAGGGCAAAGACTACCAGAAAAAGTCTACTCTTTCCATGCTTCACTCCGAGTAGAAACATACCAGTTGCCTACAATTCAATGTTTTAATTGTTGTCGTTACGGACATGTTAAAAATCAATGCCGCTCCCAACCAAGGTGCTACCGCTGTGCACAAAATCATCCTGGAGACTCATGCGAAGTCTTGGAAGTCGCCTCCACCTGTCTCTTGTGCTCCGGTAGCCACTTTGCTGTTAGCAAAAACTGCCCCGAGCAAACCAGACAAAGAGGCATTAAGGTTATTATGTCCCAAGAGTCAATTTCATACTTGGAAGCCTCTGCTCGAGTCCCAACGGTTAGGCGCCCATATAATGAGGTGGCGAAGGACGCATCCCCTTCACTACCACAACTGTCCCTTTCCAACTATTCACGTCCTATTCCCTCCACGTCCCAATCCTATAAGAAGACATTCACCACCAGTCCTCGTCCTAGGTTACCTCCATCTTTTAGAGGCTATGATAAACAGGCTCATCAAGCCATCATATCCACCCCCTCCTCCACCATGCCTAACGGCTGTGCCCTCCAAGACCCATCCCCTATTCCTGAGGATAGACTGATAGAAACAACGGTAGCGTTGCTTACTATCATTTTATCCAAGTTTAACGATGCTCTACCGTCCAACGTCGCCTCTCAACTTACAAATCTATTTCAAAATATGCCTGTAGAGATTAGGCAAGGCAACACACACAAACTCGATGAGTCCAATGGCGGACTCCTGCCAGTTCCTTCAATGGAACAGTAAGAGTATCCGCCGCAAAAAAAGCGACTTAATATATCTATTTAACAAGTTCTCTGTGGCAGTTGCTGCCATCTCTGAGACATGGCTGGTGCCTGATTCCCTTTTTAGGGTTTCTGGCTATGCTTGTCTCAGGGATGACAGGGACGACGGCTACGGAGGCTGTTGTCTTTTAATTAAAAGATCATTTTCTTACACCCAACTTCCAATCCCCCCTCACGGCACATCACTTAATGTGGTGGCTGCGAGAATAATGAATATTTCTTTCATATATATTTATATCCCCCACCCCTCCCCATCCCTTATCCCCGACCTCCTCAACATCTTTTCATCTATTCCCTCACCTATCTTCATTCTAGGGGATTTCAATGTCCATCACACAGCATGGGGCTCTCACTTCTGCGACACATTTTCGACCCAACTGTTGGATCTTTTTGAAGATATGAACCTAGTAGTATTGAACGACGGTTCAGCGACTCGCCGAGTGTCGCCCGCTCAAAACCCCCGCTCTGCGGTGGATCTTTCCGTATGTTCAGCACCACTCTCTTCTCTATGTTCTTGGAAAGTCCTTACACAATCCTACGGCAGTGATCACTTCCCTATCGTCATATCCAAACCCCTTTCTGTCATCCCCGCCGTCTCACCTCCTCCTTTACTCAAATACAAAATTAAGCAGGCTGATTGGTCCATATTTAGACAGGAAGTAGAGTCATATTTGAGTAGACATCTCTACGACCCGCCTCCTGACATTGAAACTAAATTGTCCATACTCATGGAAGCATTGATATGTGCTGCAGATGCTGGCATCCCTCAGAAGAAATTTAACCGCAAAAAACTAGCTCCCCCTCCTTGGTGGGACTCGGAATGCACGGATGCGGTTAAACGTCGAAAGGAGGCTGAGGTAGAGTTCAATATGTCCATGAGTATAGAAAATTATGTCAAATACAAACAAATTGCCGGTCAAACAAGAAGATTGTTGTCTAAAAAAAAGAAGAATGGTTGGGTCAATTTTTGCGAATCCCTTTCACCTAGATCGCCTACCTCCGTGGTTTGGAGAAACATAAGAAGGTTTCGCGGATCCTTGGTTGGAGCTTCCCCATCCTCTAATGACCCCTCTTCCTGGCTAAATGAGTTTGCTTGTAAACTATCCCCTCCCTTCGTTCCCCCGGAAAATTGTTTCCCATCCAGTTGCCTTTCACTCCAAAGTCACAGGTTCGACCAACCATTCTCCTTAGAAGAGTTGAGCTGTGCTTTGCGCGGCTTAAAAGATTCCGCTCCAGGAGAAGACGGCATTCCTTATTCCTTCCTCTCCCACCTGGGATCTACAGGGGAACGATACTTTCTAGACCTACTTAACTCCATCTTTATGACTGGAAATATTCCAACGATTTGGAAGTCCCAAATTGTCATTCCCCTGTTGAAACCAGGTAAAGACCCTTCAAACGCCTCCTCTTACCGTCCCATTGCTCTCTCCTCTACACTCTCCAAAATCCTAGAACACCTTATTAAAAATCGCCTTGAGTGGATTGTTGAATCTCAGAACATCTTAGCAAGTAGTCAATTCGGTTTCAGAAAATCTAGAGGCACCACAGACAGCTTAGCTATTTTAACCACGGACATCAGAACCGCCTTCTCTAAAAATGAACAATTGGTAGGTGTATTTCTGGACATTGCAGCTGCGTATGATAACGTACAACTTCCGGTGCTCAGACAGAAGATGCTTCGCATGAGTCTTCCAGTGAGGTTAGTCCACTGCGCAATAAACCTGCTAATGGGTAGGACAATTAAAATTCGATCTTTCGACAACATCCTCCCCCCCAGAAATCTCTGGCAGGGCTTACCCCAAGGTTCCGTTCTGAGTCCTATCCTGTACAACATTTATACATACGACCTTGAGCAATGCGTTTCTTGTTTCAGTAATGTTTTACAGTATGCAGATGACCTTTGTTTATATGTCGCAGATAGATCGATCGATAACATTAGTCGCCGTTTAAACAGCGCTCTTTACTATCTAAATGAATGGCTTCATGAACACAATTTGTCCCTTTCAATCTCCAAAAGTAAGACCGTGGTATTTTCAAGAAAGAGATCCACCCCGTTAATTGACATTAATTGTAATGGTCAATCTGTGCCGTCCGCTGACCAAACAAAATTCCTCGGTGTCATCCTTGATTCGAGATTGACAGGTGTCCCCCATTTCAATCAAGTGGCCCAAAAATGCGAAAAAGGAATTAATATGCTTAGATCCCTCTCAGGTGTCTGGTGGGGGTCTCACCCTTATAGCCAAAAACTGCTCTACAACGCTGTCGTCCGC
The DNA here is from genome assembly GCA_019059595.1 of Marasmia exigua. Lineage (NCBI taxonomy): Eukaryota > Metazoa > Arthropoda > Insecta > Lepidoptera > Crambidae > Marasmia > Marasmia exigua. Next base: position 6,995,899 of record CM032493.1, on the reverse strand, counting down.
AGCCATTTGGACTATGCTTCTTTCCTTCTCGAACCCTGTAATAAAGAAGCATTGAACAGGTTAGAGAAACTCCAAATGAAGGCCTTAAGAGTTGTGCTAGGAGCAATGAAGTCTTCCCCAAAAATTGCCCTGCAGGTAGAAGCAGTCGACCCCCCACTAGACCTTCGTCGTCAATACCTCTCGGATAGGTTCATATTTAAAACAAACCAATCTAGTGACCATCCCCTCATCACCCGTCTTCAAAACTTATCCGAGTTGATTTCCCAGCCTTCTTGCAAATATTGGGCCCATAAAAACCCTCCCTTAACAATTACTAGCTTCAGAAAACTCTCTACCCTCACATACTCAATGGTGCAATTTCCTTTAAACCCTCTTTTCCAAATTCCATATGATGCCATAATATTCGAACCCCGGATCGTCCTGGACTTTGGAATCCAGAAAAATGATCCCACTGCAGAATATACCTTCAACACATACCTAGAAAAAGATTGGCACCAGTGGCTCCCAATATACACTGACGCCTCAAAGTCATCTGTTGAAGGAACCGTAGGAAGTGCTGTATGGATTCCTAAGTTCCAAATCATATTAAATTTTAAATCCCCCAAAGAATCCTCTGTGTTCACAGGAGAATCCCTTGCAGTATTAGAAGCTCTATTATATGTTCACTCCCACAAATTAAATAAATCAGTAATTTTAACCGACTCTAAAAGCTGTTTAGTTGCACTTCTAGGAAATATGTTTAGGAAAAAAGGTATCTCACCTATAATACTTAAAATCAAACACTGTTTATTCCAATGTCATCAGGACAATATAGAGGTTGCTTTAGTTTGGATACCAGGTCATAGTGGTATCCGTGGTAACGAGCAAGTCGACACTTGGGCCAGGGAGGCCATCCAGCTTGGCACCACTCTGCAGCATAACTATGCCCTCGACATCTTGCCATCTGCAACAAAAACGTTAAAAGACGATTGGCAAAATAGATATAACGAGCTCTCTAAAATCAAGGGTCGCCATTACGCAGGCATCCAACCTCTGATCCCCCGGAGGCCTTGGTTTTCCAAACAGAAAGCCTTGGACAAATTTATTGTCTCCACCATATGTCGCCTGCGCCTTGGCCACGCCTGCACTCCGGTTTTCCTTAACAAAATTCACATTAAAGACTCTTCGATCTGTGAGTGCGGCTTAGAAGAAGGTACGACAGAACATATTTTCTTTAACTGTCAAAAATATCAAGTCTCGCTGTATGACATTCTACCCCCAAAAATCCCCCGCCCTTTTAACATTCCTTTTCTTCTGTCTTTATCCTTTTCCTCTGTTATAAAATATTTATGTATATATATTAATAAATATAATATAAGACTCTAAATGAATCTCCCTCTTCACATGTTATATATATATATATATATTTTGTTCATACGTTTACATTTTTACGTTGTATGTCTGTTTTGTCCATGTGTATGTTTGTTTTGTTTTAGATGATGTCAAAACCGATTAAAATAGATTCCACTCGTCACACCGGTCAATCTATTAATTAACGTGTCTCTCTAATCACTCGACATTGGCAGAATTATAGATGTGTCGAGAGACACAGTAGCAGCCATTATATTAAAAAAAAAAAAAAAAAATATCACTTTCATTCATACATCTAAATTTACTAAATAATTTACATTTATTTATTTGTTATTATATTTAATATGAACATGATTTAATTTCGTAAATTCGATATCGATATTTCCGGGGAATCGATTTGATTACGAGAGGACGCGAGGGTCGGGCATTCGGGCACTGGTGGTCGACACGGACGAACACACTGTAATTTCCTGATTGAAACGAAATTAAAGAAGGTAAAAGTGAGCGGTTGTCTTATTTAACGGACCCCTTCTGGCTTATTCTAATAAGTCAGAAGTGGGATTTGAGTAAGTACATTGTGTTACTTCACCACGCCTGCTTGTGGGTAAGTCAATTATATTTTCTTTTGTAATTAGTACAACGAACAACATTGCTTGATTGCGATACGCCATGTCAACATTAGAATGTACCTTTAATGAAATTTAAGAATCTTTCCTCAAGGCGAACATGCATTGTGTAGCAGTAGTTTAAATAATTAAATGATATATATATACCCCCTGCTACATTTATTTTTAAAAATCAGCCATAGCAAACTTTGAAATTGAATTCCTTGCAATGATGTTCGTTTATTTGTGATGTAGATTCATTTGATCTACCTAGCCTATAGACTTGATGTGGGTAGGAAAGTATTTGATGTTAAATACTATTAGTAACAAACAAAAACCGTTTCTACAAATACTTACGCCTTTTACTTACCCACCGATTGGTTATTATTATTTATTTTCTTTATTAAGGAAAAATACAGCTGTTAAATAGTACTCTGTTCTAAAATTACTTAAATAATACATCAGCAATTTAAATTTTCCACTACAAATTAATACGTTTTGTGTTGTGAGACAAAATACAAAAAAAAAAATGCGAAAAAGGATGATTATTTTTGTTACTTATTAATTTAATTCAAGACTAAAGATTTTTTAAAAACTGTAATCTTATCATGAAAGATGTCGATATGGTTATAGCTGCTATTAAATTTATTACAAGCTCTAACAATAAAACTATTTTTCCTGTAATTACATTTACATAAAGGAGTAGCAAACGTATTCTTATGCCGCGCGCTAGGTCTGGAACACTTAAAAAACAATTTGCTTAACAAGTAAGGGGAATCGACCATGTTGTTAATTATTTTATATAACAATAACTGATCCCGGTGCTCTCTTCCCTATTTGAATAATTACCTATTTGAATAAATATGTGATATTACATAATTTAATGATTTTAACCTTGAAATTTTTTTAAAAAAAAGGGAATACATTATTTTTTAAGTTGCAACATAGCAATACTACAGTGATGTTTATATTAACTGTAATTTTTATTTAATTTTAACAATAATATGTTAATTGTCGCGTTTATCTAATTTGACATTTAATCTACCATACTTAGGTATGATAGGCAGTATGCCCGTATGAATTTTAGTTAGGTATTTATAGTGAAAATATAGTTTATAACTATTTATTATCTACCTGCTAGGTACAATGTTATTTCTATTATACAACATACAGTAGAACAAAACACAATTTAAAATTACCATAAGTATAGGTACTTTCTGTTTCTGTTTCTGTTTACTTAACTGTGTATGTGTGATCTATTGTTTTTATGTTTATTTTGCCGTTTTTATAATATGAATTTTATGTTTTACCCTTACCTTCCTTTACTCCTAAGCCCAAGGATTATTAACAAAACTTTATACCCACCTAAAGTCAAAAAATGTCTGATACGGATAAAAGCAGATACACACCTGCTCATCCACCAGCTAAAGATTATAATACTATGAGAAAACGTAAAAGTGACACCGTTACCTCTTCTAACAAAACAAAACGTCGTAGGTTACATTCTAGGCGTTCATCACTTGAGTCGCATGACCGCGGCTACTCTCGTAAGCAGTTGAGGACTAGTAGCCCTTCTAGCTCGTGTTCTAGTCGGTCAAGTCGATCACCTTTGAGGAAAGAATCCTCCAAGCGGAAACGTTATCGGCGTCACTCAAAGCGATCTAGTCGTAGTACTCGTAGGCATAAGAAACACGCTTACCGAAAGTCTCGTAGAGATTTATCTTTAAGTATTTCATCGCAAGATAGCAACACCTCATCTAGTGATAGTTTATCTTCTGATTGTTGAAATGATTAATTGCAACACTGAACGCCATCCATAGTTTATATTTTGTACCTGTCAAAAACTTTTACTGTTGGCAACCTTACTCTGTAATCTCTTGTCTTGATATATACAATATACTTTTTATTCCGTCGATTTGCTCAGTTCGTGTTATTATTTAATTTCCTAGTTTTATCAAGTAAATACTAACATATTCAATAGGTTATGGGCAATATATGTCCGATAGTATATTAGGGAAGTATTTTCAAGAAATAAACGCTGTGATTCAATTAGATTGAAGTTAGTAACCTAAAAATTCAAATCAAAATCGGCCATTGCCGGCGTGCTCATTTTTATTTTCCAGCAATTTCAGCTTATTTTTTGAGAAAAGTACTTAATAAAATGGCATCACAAATAACAATGGGTACTATTGAGAAACTAATTGGAAGAGAAAATTACCAAAGTTGGAAGTTTGCCGTAAAAAACTACCTCGAACATGAAGAATTGTGGCAAGAGATTGAACCTGATCCAGCCTATATATCTGATAGCAAGAAAAATACGAAAGCAAAATCGAAAATAATACTGTTGGTGGACCCAGTTAATTACGTCCATGTACAAGAAGCTACAACAGCGAAACAGGTTTGGACTAAATTAGAAAAAGTGTTTGATGACTCAGGGCTTAGCAGAAAAGTAGGTTTATTGAGAGATTTGATCACCACTAACTTGGACAATTGCTCGAGTGTCGAAGAATATGTCAATAAGGTAATGTCAACAGCTCACAAGTTGAGAAATATCAATTTTGTAGTAGGTGACGAGTGGCTGGGTACATTGCTGCTCGCTGGTCTCCCAGATTACTACAAGCCTATGATAATGGCTTTGGAGAGCTCCGGTGTGAATATTACTGCAGACTATGTAAAAACTAAGTTGTTACAAGAAGTTAAGGTATCAGATTCAGCTGCTTACTATGCCAAGTCATATAATAAACAAAGTATGTCAAAGCAAAAAAACCCTAATAACCAATTTCAGAAAAAAGGGCAACCCAAAGGGCCACGGTGCTTTGTATGTAACAAGTATGGTCACATGAGTAGGGATTGCTACTTTAAAGACAAAAAAAAGGTTCTGTCAAACAATGACAATTCAAATAATGGTTATTATGCTGCTTTTCCAGCTGCTGCTGCATTGGATGGGAGTTGCTGGTATGTCGATTCTGGAGCATCACTGCATATGTGCAATAACAAGAATTGGATGTATGATGTATCCCCATCAACTATCAACAATATTAAGGTTGCAGACAATAAAACAGTAGCAGTAAAAGGCAGTGGCAAGGTGGATTTTCAGATTAGAGACTCAGATGGCTTAATACGGACAATACAGGTCAGTGATGTCTTATATGTACCCACCCTGACAGTCAATTTACTTTCTGTAAGCCAAATGGTAAATAAAGGCTGTGAAGTGAAATTTGAGAGAGATGGTTGTCAGATATACCAAAATAATAAGTTAATATTGACAGCATTGCATCGCAATAACATGTATATATTGAATAATGTTTCTGAAGCACCGGCATTGCTATCAACAGCAGATGAGCGAGATATAAATTTATGGCATCTAAGAATGGGCCATCTCAATTTCACAGACTTACAGAAGGTAACTGATAGTGCAGACGGAGTTGAATTATCAAAAAAAGGTAATCAAATTTGCACAACTTGCTTAGAAGGAAAAATGAGTAGACAACCATTTAAAAATACCGGTACTAGGGCTTCAGAATTGCTCCAATTAATTCACTCAGATTTATGTGGTCCGATGGAGACAAGTTCTATTGGATGTGCCAGATATTATGTTACGTTCATTGATGATTATAGTAGGAAAGTATCAGTCTATTTCATGAAGAGCAAGTCTGAAACTTTAGATAAGTTTAAAGAATTTAAGAATTTAGTAGAAAATGAAACCAATAAGAAAATGAAGACGTTACGCACAGATAATGGAAAAGAATATGTAAACAATGATTTTAAATTGTTTTGTGTAAATCTGGTATCCAGTATCAAACAAGTAATCCATATACACCACAGCAAAACGGTATGGCAGAGCGTATGAATCGCACATTAGTAGAGAGAGCTAAATGCCTAATTTTGAATTCCAGATTACAGAAAATATTTTGGGCTGAAGCGGTCTCAACAGCGGCATATATAACAAATCGTTCACCAACAAAAGCTTTGGACTACAAGACGCCATATGAATTGTGGACAGGTAAAAGACCAAACTTAAATAACATGAAAATATTTGGTTGTCACGCAATGGTTCATGTACCAAAAGAAAGCAGACGAAAATGGGATTCAAAAGCTACTAAGATGATATTTGTGGGTTATTGCGAATATACTAAAGGCTACAGATTTTATGATGAGAGTAAAAAACAAATATACAAGAGTAGAGATGTTGTTTTCTTGGAACACACAGCTAGGAATAATTGTGTAATTATGCCACTTACTTCTTTGCAAGAACAGGAAACAACAGCCAAACAAGAATCTGATACCGATACTTTAGTAAGTGAAAGTTCAGAAGAGGAACAATTGTATGATACCAGCAGCGATATGTCAAATTTAGAAAGAGATAATGACCCAGATTACAAACCGGAAAGACATGATGACGATTCTATACCATTAAGAAATATAACTGTGAGGCCAAGGAATATCAAACCCAAACCTACTACTTATTTTTGTTATGAAGAGAAATCAACATGTTCATCAGCATTATTAAAGGAACCAGAGACTGTGGAAGACGCTCTATCCAGCCCAAAAGCAAAAGAGTGGAAAGAAGCTATGGATAGCGAGTATGAATCGCTTCTTCAGAATAATACATGGACATTGGTAACTCTACCTGAAGACAAAAGAATAATCCCTTGCAAATGGGTTTATAAAATGAAAATAGATGCAAATGGTGAAGTTGTACGATACAAAGCAAGATTGGTAATAAAAGGATTCAGACAGAAGAAAGGAACTGAATATAATGAAATTTTTGCTCCCGTAGTACGGCACACTTCAATAAGATATTTGTTTGCACTAGCTGTAAAAGAAAATTTATATATAGATCAAATGGATGCAGTTACAGCATTTTTGCAGGGAGATAAAGATGCTGAAATATATATGAATCAACCACCTGGCTATGAACACGGACAAGAAGTTTGCAGATTAAATAAGTCTATTTATGGCTTAAAACAGGCGAGTCGCCAATGGAATTTGAAACTTACTTCTGTTCTCAAACAGTTAGGATTGGAAAGTACGTCTGTTGATCCATGTATTTACTACAAAAATGATAATGGAAACATCATCTTTATATTGATCTACGTTGATGATTTATTAATTTTTTATAATAATGAAGAAAAAGGTAAAGAGATCAAGCTACAACTTAAAAGTAAATTTGAAATGAAATCACTGGGACCTGTCAATTATTTTATTGGCTGGAGGATAAGTCAAAACGCGGCCAGAGATCAAATTTATATTGATCAGACTGCTTATATAGAAAAAATCCTACAGAGATTCAATATGACAGATTGTAATCCAGTCCATTCACCCTGTGATCTTAGTTCCAAATTGATCAGCACAGGAGATGAAAATAATATTATTAGTTATGTACCTTATCAAGAAGCTATTGGAAGTTTACTTTACTTATCACAAGGAACAAGACCAGATATTTGTTTTGTTGTAAACAAATTGAGTAGTTTCAACAACAAACCAGAAACACAACACTGGTTGGCAGTAAAAAGAGTGCTACGCTACTTAAAAGGAACTAAGGATTATAAATTAAAATTTTGCCAAGATAAAGATGAAAGAGGAGTGTTTGGCTACTGTGATTCAGATTGGGCTTCCGACATTAACAGCCGGAGATCATGCTCGGGCTACATTTTTTTGTTTCAGGGTGCTTCAGTCTCATGGTGTTCTAAACGACAGAACACAGTTGCCTTATCAACCATGGAGGCTGAATATATGGCACTAGCTACGGCCACACAAGAGGCTATGTGGCTAAGGAATTTAGAGTCGAAACTGAATTGGAAGCTTACAGATGTGCCCACCATAATATATTGTGATAATCAAAGCGCTATCAAATTTGCAGGTAATGATTCTTACTGTGCTCGCAGCAAACATATTGATCTGAGACATCATTTCCTCCGAGAAAGAGTTGCTGATAAGAAAATTCAACTCTGCTATGTTGGGACTCAAGATATGGTTGCCGACATACTTACAAAACCAATTTCTCCGAAGAAGACTGATGACTGTTCCATGGCTATGGGTTTGCAATTAAGAAGAGGATGTTGAAATGATTAATTGCAACACTGAACGCCATCCATAGTTTATATTTTGTACCTGTCAAAAACTTTTACTGTTGGCAACCTTACTCTGTAATCTCTTGTCTTGATATATACAATATACTTTTTATTCCGTCGATTTGCTCAGTTCGTGTTATTATTTAATTTCCTAGTTTTATCAAGTAAATACTAACATATTCAATACTGATTATAACCGATCTCGTTCGAAAAATAGGCGCCCTACAAAGAAACGGCTTAGGGCGAAAAGTACATACACCGATTCAAAAAAAATTGTCAAGGATTTCATAGAAGCAATTAATAACAGAACCTCAAACTCTTACGTTGGTGCACAGGAGGTCATACCTCAATTCGACCCCAGTCAAAAGACTCAAAACACACGAGCTTGGCTAAGAAAAGTAAACGAAGTAGCTAGTATTTATGGGTGGTCCGAGAGACAGATTATTTATCATGCATTACCTAAACTATCAGGGCTAGCGCGAAGATGGTATGAGGGGTTAACATCTATAGATTTAAGTTGGAATGAATGGCAACGAAAACTTTTGAAGTGTTTCCCTGATGATAGGAATTATGCAGATAGGCTTAGTGAAATCTTAAATAGACGAAGTAGAAGAGAAGAAACTCTAGAAGAGTACTTCTATGAAAAGGCTAAGTTAGTTAGCCGGTGTAATGTTAAGGGAAAAGATGCAGTAGATTGCATTATCCATGGGATTTACGATCATAATATTCAACTCAATGCTCAAGGATCTAATTTCAAGCGACCTAGCCAGCTGTTACGCTATTTACGTAGTATATCAGTCAAAAATGTACGTTCAATTACTGATACTAAAAAGTCTACTCTACCAAACAAAATGAATAATAACAGGTTTACCGACAAGTCTGCGAAACAAAATGTGCCACGTGGTGTCAGGTGTTACAATTGCTCCGAGGCAGGACATACTGTTCCAAAATGTCCCAAACCATTGCATAAATGTATGAGATGCCAACGCATCGGGCATATAGCCGAACACTGTAAACGTGATTTGATTCCGGACAAAAACCTTGCGGAATCAGTCGCTAGTATTAAGGAAGTCCAACAAATTAATTCTCAAGGTAAGAAGTCAAACATTTATTACAAAACCGTAAAAATCAATGGAACTGAGAGGAGTGCTTTTGTAGATTTCGGTAGCCAATGTACAATTATCACTAAAAGCAAAGTTGAAAATTTTAATTTATTATTAAAGAACGACAATCTGCCCGTGATGAAAGGTTTTGCTTTCGGTGCAATTAAACCCTTAGGATACACTATAATTGAATTAAACATAGATTTCGTACACGCGGAAATTCAAGCTTTTGTAGTATCGGATGAGTATATAAACACAGATGTGCTGATTGGTCAGAATTTAACTGAGCTCCCTGATGTTATTGTACATAAGACTAACAAAAACTTGATCTTATACTCGGACAAAACGGAATTAGGTAAAATTAAGATATTTGCTAGCGTTTCTACAGAACTGATAGGTGTTCAATGTTTACCTATACGTTCAGAAATAAGCGAGACTGGTTACATCTATGTACCAGGCAGTACCTCATTCAAAATGAGTAAGGAACACATAATTTTGCAGGGCCTTTATCATATTGATAAGGGCTTAGGGACGATCATAGCAGTTAACGTTTCTGATGGTAAAGTTTTATTAGAAAAGGATACATTGCTAGCTCGTGCACATTTTTTGCCAGTTCCTGGAAGTTGTAATCCGTATTTTTCTGAAGAAATTGAGATAAATCGCATACAACTGAATAATAGCGTACATAGTTTGAGTCAAGTAAGTATTACTTCCGATATGATTAACGTGGGACCAAGTGTGGATTCACACCAGATGTCATGCTTGTTAGATTTATTAAATAACTACAGGGACTGTTTTGCATTAGACACAAGTGAATTAGGAATTAGTAATGTTTCAGAAATGCATATTAAATTAAATGATCAAAGTCCAGTTGCATATAAACCTTATCGTTTGTCCTACAAAGAGCGCGAAATAGTTAGAGGTCTAGTCAATGAATTGCTTGAAAGTAAAATTGTACAGGAATCCAATTCATCCTATGCGAGTCCCATTGTGCTCGTTAGAAAGAAAAATGGCGAATATCGCCTATGCATAGATTACCGAGCATTGAATAAGAAAACAGTCAAGGATTCTTATCCAATGCCGGTAATCGATGATCAACTTGACCGTCTTAACGGAAAACGATATTTTACTAGCTTAGACCTCAAATCCGGCTATTACCAGATTCCAATGGCCGAGAGTTCACGACACCTGACGGCATTCGTAACGCCCGACGGGCACTATGAGTATACACGAATGCCCTTTGGTTTAGTGAATGCCCCGGCCGTCTTCCAGCATATGATTAATAAAACCTTAGGGAAGGATAGGTACGAACTTGCTATGCCATATATGGACGATATTTTGTCTCCTGCAACCACAATTGAGGATTGGACGCTTTACGTCAAGCTGGCTTGACATTAAATTTGCAAAAGTGCCATTTCTTTGAAAGTACCTTAGAATATCTAGGATTCGAATTGTCTGATCAAGGTCTGAGACCAGGCGAGAGGAAAACTAATGCTGTAGCATCATTTCCCACTCCGACTACGGTACATCAGGTCAGACAATTTATTGGTCTGGCAAGCTTCTTCCGCCGGTTCATACCTAACTTTGCCAGCATCGCTAAGCCTCTGACCATTTTAACAAAATCTAATACACCATGGTCATGGTCTGATGATCAGAACAGAGCTTTCGAATCAATCAAAGCTCAGCTGACACAGAGACCTCTATTAGCATTGTATGACCCTACTTACCTGACGGAGGTTCATTGCGATGCAAGCAAGCTAGGTTTAGGTGGTATACTTTTACAAAGAGTGGAAGAGAAGGCACCGGCTAGACCAGTAGCTTATTTCAGTAAGCAAACGGCAAAAGACGAGGAGTTTCTTCACTCTTATGAGTTGGAAACCCTCGCTGTTGTATGCTCACTGAAACGATTCCGCAATTACCTAATAGGAATTAATTTCAAAGTATTTACCGACTGCAATGCACTGAGGACTACCTTAACCAAAAGGGACTTAGTGCCAAGAATTGCAAGATGGTGGTTACTTCTGCAGGAATATGACTTTAGTATCGAATACTGACCTGGAGACCATATGAGACATGCAGATGCCCTAAGTCGGAATGCAATTGAAGAAGATGGAATCATTAATGACTTGAGTGAAGGTTGGGAATTTGAAATTATGAGCATAGATACTAACGATTGGTTGTAAACTGTGCAGATGGCTGATCCCGATCTCAAAAGGATTAAATTAATTTTAAATTACGACGATAGGGATATGAAGGACATTTTGAATAACTTCGTGGTTAAAGATGATAAGATCTATAGACGAGTAGGAGATCAGCTAAAATGGGTAGTTCCCAAAGGAGCTAGATGGCGTATATGCCAGTTGAATCACGACGAGGCGGGACACTTTGCCTATGATAAAACTCTCGATAAGATCAAAAAAGATTACTGGTTCTCTAAAATGAATAAATTTATCCGGAAGTACGTTTCGTCGTGTCTCAACTGTGCATATAACAAGGGTTCAACTAGTAAAGCGACAGGTTACTTACACCCCATTCCCAAAGGGGATACACCATTCCATACCTTACACATGGACCATCTAGGCCCATTTGTCAAGAGTAAAAAGGGAAATTCGTATATTCTGGGGGTTATAGATGGCTTCAGTAAATTCATATTCGTCAAACCTGTACGGGACGTAAAGTCGAAGACCACAATAAATATCTTGCAGGATATTTTTAACGTTATTGGCATACCAAAAGTGATTATTTCGGATCGCGGGACTAGTTTCACATCAGCTAGTTTTCAGAAATTTGTGGTTACAATAGGGGCAAAGCATGTTCTTAACGCGGTGGCAACGCCCCGCGCTAATGGACAGATCGAGAGATATAACCGCACAATTTTAGAATCACTAGCCGCAACAAATCATGGGATGGACGAGCGCTTGTGGGACGAAAATGTTGGCCGGGTACAGTGGAGCCTTAATAATACAAAAAATAAAACAACTGGCAAGACACCAGCCGAAATCGTTTTTGGCTTTCGTACGGTCAATGAGAGTGAAGGCTCTATAGTAAATGCATTGAAAGAGAACCAACCGGTAGTCGAAAGTAGTGAAGGGTCTCCTAGGCAGGAAGTTAGGGAATCGGCTCGGGTAAATACTGAAAGAAGTCAGGACTACATGAAACACTACTTCGACAGCACTAGAGCTCCAACAAGGTTTTGCAAAGTCGGGGACTTAGTCATGATACCAAATCATCATACACCTGCGGATGGAAAAAGTAAGAAATTGCATCCTAAGTTCAGGGGTCCCTTCAGAGTGACAGGTGTTTTGGACAATGATTGGTACGAGATAAGTAGCGTTGATGGACACTCTAAAAGAAAGTATAAGAGTGTATACCCAGCTGATCAGCTTAAAAGCTGGATAACGTTCAGTCTCCCAAGCGACACCGATAAAGATGACGATAACGGATCTAGTGATGAACATTAAATAAAACTCATTAAATTATCTATCAAAACATTTTATTTAATTTCTAATATCTTACCAACTATGCGGAAAAACCGATAGTTACTGTGTAGTATTCTTTTAATAGGGTAGGTAATAAATAGGTTGCATATAGATCATTAGGTTTAATAAAATGTAGACTGTATAAAAGTAGGTAAATAAGTAGGATAGATGTTAAACAATCCTTGATCTCCAGTCCTCCCCGAGTATCCTCCTAGATCCTCTGTTCCCTCTTGACATTTCAGAATAGTACGAAGCAAATTTTTATTAGAGGAAATGATCTAGCTAATTCTGATGGAAATATGTACATAATTGTACTACTTATTGTATAATGATGATGATGAAGCTGAAATTGAAGTATGCTGAAGTGCAAGCGGTGCTCACCAATGATGGTCTCAGGATAGTGATGGATGCCGAAGTACTCCTGTCGCTTAAAGTACAAGCGGTACACACTGACTGCTGAACCGGTGAAGGATGCCGCAGTACAAGCAGTACACACTGACTGAAGCAGTTAATGATAATGAATTATTATACTGAAGTACAAGCGGTGCTCGCCGATTAAATAGGTGAAGGATGCCGAAGTACAAGCAGTTTTACTATGATAATATTTACTTACCTTATGTCTACATGCGACAATTATCTGGCAAAATATATCGAGATATAACATTATTATGTCTGTGGAATTTTTCATCCACTGCTGTTACGAGTATACCAAAGTTCAAACGGCACTTGCCACTATGGCAGAAGATACCGGAGTTCAAGTGGTTGTATATTTTAATTTCTCGTTTTAATAAGAGACTATTTTAATCAAGAAACTAATCTATTACAACATTAATAAGTTACAAAATTACAAAATATACTTATTATAATATTGTTTTACCAGGTTGATTAAATACATTAGAAACAAAGTTAATAACGAAAATTGTCATTATACTTATTCTCATTCTGCTACCAGCACAATTTTCTATTTATCTTAATCTTGTCTCTATTACTCACATTAAATAAGTTTACGTTTGGTATATACTCGTAATGCCGAATATATTTTAATCTGTGATTATTTTTTTCAGGTTAGCTTGCACCAGTATAAAAACTCAATCAGAGTTCAATCAATACAAGACACATTTACCTACAAGTATTATAAGTATCTACCTGCTAAGAAGAATCATACCTACTTACCTCGTCAATACCAATCTGTTCCCCTTAGTGTTGTAATTTAATTTTAAGTATAAAACGGAGCCTATATTTTCTATGTTAATTTATCTGTATGTATCTAAGTATCTCGTTCAAGTACACTAAAATGTAATGAGAAGGTGTTGATTATATTTTAGATTGAAGTTAGTAGTATTAGGTATTAGGAGTAGGTATAATTAAGAAGATTGCCTACCTACATTTATTTTAGTAGGTACCTATTATTCAATGTTAATAAAATATGTAAGTACTTGATTTCACAAAACATGTTTTCTTATGACTAGTTATTGATTAATACGAGTATGTGCTAGTTTTGTCTTAGCCAAACATGTTTAGGATTATTTATGTTCAAGTAAATAAGTTTAATTGCCGAGTAGGTGTAAGTAAATAATGTATGACAACTCAGGTTTCAGTGCTTCATTTCAGTTCAGTTTTATAATTGTGTGTAAAACAAAAGTACAGTTAGATAGCATCCATAAACTCATGTATGGGGACATACCAGTGGTCAAATGGCCGGAACCGGAATAGGGACATTCCTTTATTCAGGACGGCCGACTATTAGCATTTATCTTTTTTGAAAATAAAATCGATATATTTTAATATCATGTCATCTGACTGTAATCAAATCGATAAGATTAATTTAAAATCAATTTATCACTTTCATTCATACATCTAAATTTACTAAATAATTTACATTTATTTATTTGTTATTATATTTAATATGGACATGATTTAATTTCGTAAATTCGATATCGATATTTCCGGGGAATCGATTTGATTACGAGAGGACGCGAGGGTCGGGCATTCGGGCACTGGTGGTCGACACGGACGAACACACTGTAATTTCCTGATTGAGACGAAATTAAAGAAGGTAAAAGTGAGCGGTTGTCTTATTTAACGGACCCCTTCTGGCTTATTCTAATACATTCAATAATTAGGCATGCATGCAACCATTGAAAAATAATTGTGAAGCCAACGCAACCAAAAAGTATCCCTGGCCTTACGTAGCTACACAGCTAAATTATTAAAAATTTTACGGAATAACTACAACACTGTACAGCCAACGCAACCAAAGAGTAGCTCTGGCCTTACGTAGCTTCACAGCTATATTATTAAAAATTTTACGGAATAACTACAACACCGTGCAGCCAACGCAACCAAAGAGTAGCCTTGGCCTTACGTAGCTACACAGCTAAATTATTAAAATTTTCACGTAATAACTGCAACATAGAAGGACTATTGCAACAATTTAGATAGAATTTTAACTACGTACCTTTTACTTGTATATATCCCACTTCTGACTTTGATAAATCAAAGTCAGGGTGAGCCGAAGATTTTCGAGAAAAACCACGTACTTTGGAGATATACTTATAATTGACTTATTTTTGAAACACTTTACAGTTTAAATTTAATCTAACTTAAGGTTTTTTGGCGGGTAGGCGCATACCTATATAGACACGATTGTAACAGCTGATTATAAAATAACTTTAGAAAAATAGAAAAACTGTGAAATTTTATCATATGTATTAATAAATCAGTGTACAATTACCTGCTAGCTTATCCTATAACATAATCCTAAGCATAAATCACTTTTTTGGAAAACTAAAACCACTACACACAGCACGCACAATGGAGTTGTTGCAGACTGCAATAGGGTATATGACTAAGCTCAAGGTTTGACAAAATTTAAATATTTTATCAAAATATAGGTCAATATGTGCCAATAGCAAAAATTCACAATTAAAAATATTACGTCTAGCCGGTTTTATGGTCATTCAAAGATTCATGGGCAAGTCCATTTTAAAACTATGAAATTATTAAAAAATAATTATACCATTAAATAACCCATACAATTTGCACCAATTATTATAATAGAACCATTGACATAAACGAAACATTTGATATAGCTACCATACAAAATTCAAATGAAATGCATACAAAATACTCAAGTGTGACGTCACATCTTAGTAGCCATTTGTAGGGAGCGTTTTGGGTTTGCCCAAAATAATGTGATTTTAAAGTTGTGATATCTTAGGTGGTTTAAATGAGAATCAAGTGATTTTTTCAACGATGTTTCTATCATTGAGAGGTCTTTTGATTGCAATAATAAAAAAAAAATAGTCATGTACCGTATTGGGGACATGAAACAGATGTTCTCATCGCAAGTCATCGAGTTCCAGAGAAGCTTGGAGAAGGCTACCCCGTCCCCAACCGTTGCGACCCTGGCTGCCAAGTTCGCCAGCTTCAAAAAGTTTATAGTGACATCTTTGACACATCTACAGCAACACGCGGACTTTCTGGCGCAGGAATTGGACAGACTGGAGATGCAGGGGCGGTGAAAGTTTCTTCTTGTGCATGGTGTGCAGGGTGAGGAGACACGGGCCACTGTGCTCAAAATCACAAGGCAGCAACTACGGGTCACTCTTGCTGCGGAGGATATCAGCCGCTGTCATCGCCTGGGACGAGCCGCAGGCAATAAACCTAGGCCCATCCTGGTAAAATTTGCCCATGCAGCAAACCGGGACAAGTTGTGGTTTGCCAAGACCGCTCTCAGAGGATCCGGAATCACCATCTCTGAGTTTCTGACCCGAACGCGCCATGAAGTCTTTATGGAGGCGCGAAAGCTTGACAAAGTTGTGCCAATGACGCAAACTTCAAGCACCGCAACTCCAACATCATCAGGTAGCAGAGGGCAACAGGATGTCACCGCAGCTAGGTCCAAGCGTCTTCAAAAGTAGGTAATTAGTTATTGTTAATAGTTTCAGTCCTCTTTCTCTTTTCATTTATCTGTTTTTTGTTTACATCTGCCAATGTTTCGAAATACCCTTCTTGCTTGATTCTATCCAAATTTTTAATATTGTTGAGCCTTCGTTTGTCTGTAGTTTTAAATAGTTTGTTTTTTTTTATGGCTTGCTGTTGCTCTTACGAGACAACTCTGCCAATGTCAAGTGATTAAAGAGACACGTTCCTTAGAAAATTTGTTAAGAAATGAGCTGGTTCTCTTGATTTGGGTTATTATTAAACATCACCTAAAACAAACAGAACGTACACTAGTTTTGTATGGTCGCAGCGGAGGATGTAAAAAAAATGATTTTATTAAAATACAGGTTTAATTCAAAAGTTACAATTAAATGCTTAATTCTACGATCTAACAATGTATGAGACTCGACCGAGGCTAGGTACAAGAATGCAAGTACGATGTATGAAAAACGATGCGATGAGGTGATTGACGTCATCGCGGTGCGAGGCGAAGGCACGTTGCGCGGAGTCAGCGGGACGTGTATGCAGCTGTTGTTATGGGCGGGAATCGGGGTCGCGCTGCGTGTGCGCTTTACCTAGTCTAGGCTTGCGTAACACCTCCCCCCGTAGAACAGCGCCCATTGAAGTCTTTTGTCGTAAATTGCGCTGGAAGATTCTTCAACTTCGATCTGGATGCATCAGGGATGGCATATACTCCTTGTAGTTCGGGAGGTATTTCTTGAGACTTAATCGCGTCAGTTTCTAACCGTTTGGTATGATATTTGCGGTACGCCATTCCAATAGCCAGTGCACATGCACCGAATAGTAGTAGGTACATGGGAATTGTAGTGTGATAGACTACGTAATCTTGATCTTGTAGCGGCGTTATTGGCGTTTGCAAAGAGATCTTGGAGTTGGTTTCATGTAGGTGATCCAGGCTGATTGAATTTAACATGAATGATGGTTGTAATGACGTCCTCAGCTTATCTTCGATTGGTAGGTCCATGATCTTGACGGCTTGCCCTCGTATACGATCTTGTATATTGAGTAGCTTGAATTCTGGCGTTTCAACGTAACATTGATGTGGGATCATGATAAGATAACTGCCATGAAGCGTCCGATGTAGGTCTTGTCCGCATGAAAGATGTACTCTGGTAGGTTGCGGGAAGGTGACTGTGTAATGCCTGTCGTCGAGTTTCTGGAATGCTGGATAATCCATCTTGACTGTCACGGGGTTGCATACAGGACTTCGGCGCTGCGTTGTGATCAGTTGGTGGATGCAGTCCTCAGATGTCTTGCTGTGCAGGTCCGTGTTCTCGCATTCTGCCTCAATGTACTTGAAATCTTTCAAATGGATGGCAAGGAAAGGGGATGATGGGGTAAGGATTTCATGGTTATTATTGGGAATAATAGATATTTTATATAGATCATATACCTGAGACAAAACTATGGGGAATTTATACACTATTACTATGCTATTGTCGACGTAGTACGAGCCTAACCTTATTACATCATAGTATTCCCTAATATCTAGATCTAGAATTTTCTCTGAGCCGTATAAGACTCTTAATTTAGTAACCATTTGTCTGATCATGGTTGGAGATATAATTGAACGATGTACAGTAGACGTTCTAATAAAAGCTAATATATTTTGCAGTTTGCCTATCTTTAACGATACCGTATCTATATTATCACTAAGAATAAGAAAAACTTGAGCCAGATGGGCGTATTTAATTAAGTCATTATCGTTAGTCGCTACACTATGCCTTATTTTATCTAATAAACTTCCTATCGTATTTTGATTGGTCACGATACTATCTACTATCTTCGAATATTGGGATGCCCATTCCTTCGTTAAAGTCACATGGCTATTAAATTCTGTTATTAATTCGTTTTCCTTATCCTGAAGGGATTTGATGGCGTTGTTATAATGGAGCGCGTCTGTGTAATCGAGATTTCCCGTTATACTTTTAACTACCGAACCGAGACCGTCTATGAGCCCCCTTCTAACACGATTTGTCTCACCGGTCTGTAGCTGTTGCGATAATATGGCAAGTTTTTCTTTTAAATAATTAATGTGAGGCTCAAACAGGGAAGACGTTTTATTATTAAGGTCGGGACTTATATTTTTTAACTGTAAGGAAATAGAATTAATATTATCTTGTAAGCCGTGTAGTTCTATAGTTTGTAGGAACGAATGATAGTTAGAGACAATGTAAGCGGAGCCTAAGCGAAATGGTAATACACCAGGTCCATTATCGAGAGTTTCAACCTTTATCTCCTGCGTAAGAGCAGGATGAAGGAGTAGGTGGAGTACCAGAAGAGTCCTGAAACAATTGGGAACTTTTAGGGACCCGTTTTAAACGGGATTTAGCTATTGGGCCGCGTTTTTTGCGAGTATAAATATGGATTGGGAGATCTGCCATAACAGTGTCCTGCGTGTAACGTGGGGCTAGTTTCTGCTCGCCAGAAACTAGCCCCACGTTACACGCAGGACAAATGGGTTCATAACAAATATTTGCTGTTCCGGTGAATACTCAGCTTCCGGCTCTCGATCTTTATTTCGATTATCTATTAGGTTTTTACGTAGGTCAGAACAGAATTCGTGAATCAACTTATAAACTTCGCTCATTTTATTCTTATGATCAAGTACATATTGCTGTAACAAGTGTATTGAAAGATCTATATCGAAAGGGTCACGTGGGTCAAAATGGCCCGTAATGACCTCTATCGGTTTGCACTTGGTGAAGCTATGAATGCTACTGTTATAGCCCAAAATTGCGTAAGGCATCATATTAATTACAGATTCACCCTTCTTTTCTAATTTTAGGATTCGCAGATGTTCTAAGATGGTAGAATGAAATCTTTCTACAATGCCGTTTTCATTGGGTGTGTGAGGAGCAACTTTATGATGCTGCATCTTATGTATCCTCACAAACTCAGAGAAAAGCTGGTTGCTGAACTCTGGACCATTATCGGATACTATTGTTATTGGTATGCCATGATGTGTAAAATAATTTAATAAACCCTGTACCACACTCAGAGCTGTGCCATCTCTGAGATAGTAGGCTTGAGAATATTTCGAAAATGAATCTACAATAGTTAGAAACTTTTCACCCTGTATAGTTAATAAGTCTAAGTGAAGTAATTGAAAGGGCTTGTTAGCGGGTGGAACTAATTTAAACTGTTGTTTTATGGGGTTGCAGTCATATTTAGCTTGACCGCATACTGTACATTCATTAATAAATTTGGTTATGTGCTCTCGCATCTTGGGCCAGTAGAATTTATTAGATAATGCTAGGTAACATTCGTTGATACCGCGATGGTTAGTCTTACCATCGTGGTACTTATTTATGATATCTTGTTGACGTAGATATTCCCTAACATTCTCTAATTCTTTCTTAGCTAGTGTGAGATTCATAGCCGAATTTTTGAAGGTTCTTTGTAAGATAGGTACAATACTATACATAGCTAGAGGTGGATTTATAAGAATACCAGTCTTGATTTTCGGATGTACGTATTCTTTAATAGCGTTAATAACGTCCTCCTCGAGGTTGGACTCTGATAGTTGGATTGTCGTTCGCGTGTGCGTTTCAAAAGGTTTTGTTACGGTGGGCCGGCCCTTAATATCACCTACTACATTGAAAACAATTTGCTTAGAAAATTTATTCAATGGCTCCTCCGTAATTGGAACCTCGAGGATTGGATTCTCTTGGTCCGTGTGAACGGTAATGGTTCTAGATTCATCGGCATCCTCGACAGCTGTGATGGTTCTAGAATCATGAAGACCCTTTTCAGATGTATTAACTACTATAGAACTGATTTCGTCATTGTTAAGTTCGATGCGGGACAAAGCGTCTGCATTCGCGTTACACTTGCCCTGTTTATAGATCACCGTGAAATCATAAGTAGGTAGTATTTGGGAATTCGAATTCACTTTTATCACTATACCACAAAAAAGGGAATTAGAATCTCTAATCGCGCGGCGATTGGCGATTCTAATTCCCTTTTTTTTGTGGCTTAGTGATAAAAGTTAATTCGTATTCCCAAATACTACCTCCTTCCTATTACCTACCTAATACCGCCTCCGGTATAATAGTAACTGTAATAGCAAGTATTCAACAAATCATGTTTCTTTCATAATTGCATAATAAGATTTTGCGTTCCTGTTTTAGTCAACAAGCATAGGTAATGCCCTACTCATGTTCAAATTACTGTGTATGTACGTGCGTGTGTGTGTACCTACATGTATTCGACACTTACCTAAATTGGAGCATAAGTCATGTCTGAAAAAGATTGACTAGGTAACTAGTGGCAGTTTGCTCAAGGTTTGTTCTAGCCTGTTTGGTCGTATCAATATGACTTTATTTATGGACTAACAAGTTGCATCGTATATTCTTTTTGTTCTCAAAATATTGGTAGCCAGATTTAAAATTGTGCAAAACTTTGTGGTATGCTCTAGCCCGTTTGGTCGTACCGAACCTGTTCCACAACCAGATTTACTAACCACGTTGTGCTGTTCTTCCAAACTGTTTCAAAAATGTTAGGCACCTAGAATTGACACCTTCGCATAGCATTTAGGAACGTAATCTGTCATGCTTAGCGGCCGTTTACTCAAGGTTCATTCTAGCCCGTTTGGTCGTACCCAACATTTGTACTCCAGTAGGATTTACTTAGCATATTGTGGCTTTCTTCCGAATTGTTTCCGAGAGGCACCTAGAACCACTAGCACGTTAACAAATAATCCGCCCGTTTGGTCGCACCAATATTTTTGATAAGAATTTACGAATCACTTTGTGAAATTCCACACTAGTTCAGACGTATTGATACCTAGAACCAAAAACCTTCACTAGGTTACATGTAATCTTCCTACTCGTGTCGCTGTCCCGCTTGTAATGAACTTAAACTATAATAATACAGCGAAACGTTCTCTTACAGTCGCTTGCAATGAAATAAAAACACATGGACTCTTAAGACCGAACAATAAGGTTCATATTCGAAGGAGATTGTATACTTGTTAGTGCACGTAACTGTACTGTAAGCATTTGTTTGCATTCTACATACTTTTGCTGCGTCAAGAAATATATGGTTATAATGCTACGATGTCACTATTGCATAAAGGTAGACCCCTTTAAAAGCGATGCTATATTAATTTTGTATGACACAAATTATAGCACTGT
This sequence comes from Marasmia exigua, assembly GCA_019059595.1. Classification (NCBI taxonomy): domain Eukaryota; kingdom Metazoa; phylum Arthropoda; class Insecta; order Lepidoptera; family Crambidae; genus Marasmia; species Marasmia exigua. Next base: position 6,974,184 of record CM032493.1, on the reverse strand, counting down.
GTTTGTTACTGCAATTTTTCGTATAGCATGCGCTGGGTTGCAGTCCTAAGCATTTCCTGTTGGTAAAACGATATTTTAGCAAGTTAATAACCATACTATGACTTTGCTTGTTTATTACGATGTAAACCCGGAGAAATTAAATGCTAAAGTATACACCATGTACCTATATATGTATTTATTATATATTTAGCATTTAATTTCTAGGGAACGGTTTCACCATGATCTAGGAATTGGGGAGTCTGGTAGTTACAATGAACTGACCTCAGTCTGACCTTTCCAACTCTTAGACAGGAGAACCAGCATACTGAATTATGATTACACGCTCAGAATCATTATCCCAACCATTGATAAACTATCCGAAACGTGTAGGTTTCTCACCGTCGATTTAGTGACAGAAATAAGCACATACATTTAGGTGTACAAGTCAAATTGAATAATCCTGCAGCGCATGCCTGGATTTAAACCCCTGACCTCCCGTTATGACGGTGCACGTTTTTAACCACTAGGCTATCATCGCTATTTACGTAGGTATTCCACTTCTACGTAATATAAAAGTTTATAGTGGTATAAAAGTACCTAATAATAATAATAGTCCGTTTCGACGGTGGGAGAGCCAAGCTTCGGCATGAATGGACCGGCTCGACCGGAGTTATACCACGGCCCCACAGAAAACCGGCGTGAAGCAGCGCTGTGTTTCGCTGCGGGAGTGAGGGTACCGGAGGAGGGTTTAAATGTTGGCAGCGCACTTGCGACTCCACAGGCGTCGCGGGTGTCCATGGGCGGCGGCAATTGCTTACCATCAGGTGATCCGTCTGTTCGCCTGCCTACTTATTACATAAAAAAAAAGGTTCTCCTGGTCGAATTACGGCTACGGCGACCAATCTCAAGGATCAACCATCTTCGCAGGGCATGTTATAGTGCACAAGTGTGTGCGCAAAGCACAAGTCCGTAAGGGAATACCCTTACGCTCATATTCCGATGGGACAGCAGGTCTGATACGACCCGAGAGGATTGGGTGCAGGACCGAAGGCTTAAAGTGTTTTCCAAGGCACGGGGGTACCAGACCGCCAAACTTCCAGACTCCGGGCTGACACTGAGAAATTCATGACAGAAACACTCAGGTACAAACGTTTAACCCGACCCCGGAATCGAACCGAAGACCTCTTGCGCAGCCGTCCCACGAGTGCGACTCACTCGCCACTGGGTCACAGTGGTTGTTGAGGAGAGTATACCTGATCCCTAACTAAGATATGTTACGATGTTTTCCCTTTACCACCGACTTATTGGTAGACATGAGCACATACTCGTACGCATACTCACTGTGCTGTCATCGCTACTTACGTACGCCACTTTTTTATGTGATGGGTGGCACATGGAAAGACTCGACGAAACATAGCACAGAAGCTGCTTCACACCGGTTTTCTGTAAGGCTGTGGTATCTCTCCGGTCGATCCGGTCCATTCATGCCGAAGCGTGGCTCTCTCAACTGTGAACTTCAATGCATTACTACTTTCTTTATTTTTTCTTTATTTACTAATTTTCTTTATTTATACACTGGGGGTATAATAATAATTGTGGCAAACAACATTCCGTTCCGTTCCGTGGGAGAGCCATGCTTTGACATGAATGGGCCAGCTCAACCGGAGTGATACCACGGTCTCACAGAAAACCGGCGTAAAGCAGCACTGTGCTGTGTTTCGCTGCGTGAGTAAGGTTACCGGAGGCCTAATATGAGGGAAAGGAAGGGTTTAAAGGTTGGCAGCGCTATATGTCATTTTAATTTATAGCCTTGTGGTATAAAAACAAAAATATGGTAAAGATGTTAATGGAGCATACCTGACCCCGAACTAAAGTATGAACAATGTTTTCCCTCTATGTATTTTTTATTTAATTCATACTCTTGTGATAGTAAAAAATGTGTGGCTAATAAGCATATACCTGTTCCCAAACTAAGGATATCCTGTTGATAGGTAGTAAGTAGGGATAGGTGGTAAGTACCCTACATTTATTTTCCTAAATTGTATTTAGCATCATTTCCGTAATTGCTAACTCTTAGAAAAAATATTTATTCAGCGCTGGTCAACATTTTCATGGTTTTAGTAACATTTTGTTTACTGGTTGATTCGAGTGCCCTACATTTTGTTGTATTGATTGAAAGTAATGCTATAGGTACAACAAATGTTGAGCGCCTCACTGCTTACCATTCAATATTTTTTAAATAAATTGAGACTTTTCAATCAATAAAATATCATTACTTCAGTGCTGCCCCGTTGTAATACTACCTATAACCTTCGTCGTCATCTTCGCCGTCATCTTCTCAAAGCCGACGCTTCGAAGCCCGGGGTACTACTACCTACCTATCGTCACCTTTAAGTGCTATTTTTGCCGTAACCACGAAGATCCACTGCGTAGAAATAATGTTCATAAGTTTTATCTATTATTCACTTTATTTGTGTTTTTTTATATTCTAACTATTTTAGTGACTTAACCACTTGTCTTGTTTTAGGTCGGACGTTGAATATTATAAAACCAAGTCCGCCGCTAAATCGCGCAAAGTCCTCAACAAGGAGGACTTTGGTTCTGAAGACGAAACAATCAACAAACCGTAAGAACCTAAACAGTTAATACAGTGACTTGCTTATCCTATGCGGATGGGTGGGTATTAACGAATGCTTTGGATTACTCAATTATTACTCTTACAATGTTAATATACGATTATGAGTGTTTAAAACATATCTTTCTGTTTTCTATAGACCAAGCCAACGATCACGAAACCTGACCAAGAAACAGTTGTATGAATCAGACTAGGAGAGCTCGAATAAAAAGTGAGTTTTCACAATGGTTTTTTGTGTTGTATTACAATTGCCTTTCAGCTTAGAGTTTAATGTATTAATATTTCATCTAAAATTACAGATCCGCGACGAGAGACCCACGACCAAGAAAAGTTATAAAGAAGTCGGTGTACGAGTCGGACGACGAGGAATCGAATTTACTGTAAGTTTTAACAGTTTATTTTATGGTTATCCTGAGTCATGGGTTCGATCTCAACTCAGAATTTATATTTATGTGATAAGTGTTTCTGTTTATTTCAATATTTGTGTTAGTTTACTAACATTTCATGGAAGTAGTGGGATATTGGGAATTCTAACTCACTCGTGTCGGCCGCGTACGTCCGCGGCCTCACTCGATCGTTAGTCTTCCCAATATCCCTCATTTGTAGATAAATGTTGAGTTTAAATACGCTAATTTTAAAGGTTTACCTCATTCAATCATGACGAGTACAACCCTGCAGTCACAAAATAATGAAGTTCGTCAAACAAAAAGAATCGCTCAAATTAAAATGCATTTGCCCTGCATCATCTAACGTCCCTAGACGACATGGAAATTTATTACCAAATACAATACGCTGTATTGTGTGCGGTCCGTCTAATAGTGGAAAAACCAATTTAGTGATAAGTTTATTATTGCATAAAAATGGACCAAGATTCCGTAACCTTTATGTGTATTCAAAATCTTTGTATCAACCTAAATATTTATATCTTGAAAATGTTTTGGATATGGTTCCTGGAACATCATTTAGTAAATACAATCATAATGACGAAATTTTGAGTCCACATGATGATTTACCTGATTCAATCATAATTTTTGACGACGTTGCTTGTGAGAATCAAAACAACATTAGAGATTATTTCGCCATGGGACGACATAGAAATATAGATTGTTTTTACATCAATCAAACTTACACAAAAATTCCCAAACAACTTGTAAGAGACAACTCAAATCTCGTCATTCTGTTTAAGCAAGATGATATTAACTTGAAGTACGTATATGAGGAGCATATTGGGTCTGATATGACATGGTCCCAATTTCGTGAGATGTGCTCTGCCGTTTGGACAAAACCATTTAGCTATCTTGTTATTAATAAGGATTGTGACAAAAATAATGGATGTTACCGAATGGCTTTCGATACATTCATAGTGATAGATGAACATACATAAAAGACGGCTGTCTTATTTATTAACCACTCCCATCCATGATTTGGAACTGAACGGAATACTTTAAAATGGAAAAAAATCTTAAAGCGCAAATTGTAAAATCAGCAGCAGCCGTTAAAAGAAAAGTTGCGATGATAAAAGATTTTGAAAATACAAACAACAATACATTACAAACAATATTGAAACCTATTGTTGATCCACTTACAATATTGACCAATAGAAAAAATGACACTCCTCTTAAGGAAGAAGAGCACTCTGATCCAGTGATGAAAAAAATTAAAAATGACAATAATAATTTGTTTGAAGACGAGAATCAGTCATTATTTGCCTCTGATGAAGATTACAATGAATCTGTTAGTGAAGAAGATGAAGATGATATACAAGACCAATATAAGGACTACAACAAAACCCTTGTTGTTTCACCGTCTGAAGACCACAACGTAAGCGGGGAATCATTTAAATCTCTACAATCATCGCCAAGTATTAAAAATCAATCATTGTCATGGTCAACATCGTCGGAAGTAATAAAAGATGTTCCGTTTGGAGTCAGAAATGAGCGGGGTAAACTGTTACTAGGCAAAACCCGTGTTTATGACGACGGCGGTATACTTAAAATAGGGACACTAACTATAAAAAAAACTGAGGGCTTGAAAGAACTTTTGTTCAAAAAGAAACCTAGCTTAGATATAGTAACATACGATGATTTACAAAATTACAAATTACTTCTTAAATTGTACATTGTATCTCTGTATACCTAGTTTTTAAGTTTTGTATGTTGTGCAATAAAGAGTATCTATCTATCTATCTATCTACTTCTAATAGAAACCAATGCTCATCGACGGAATTATGAATCATCGAAACCTATTGTTGT